>CM073761.1:16637102-17237102 GCA_037127475.1 Arma custos | reverse complement strand
GCGGCGACAGTTGCTCGTTTGTAATTTTTACCCACTATATCAGCAGTATAGATGGAGAAAAGGGTCGGGGATAGTACCGTTCCTTGTGGAACTCCGCAGGTGAGTGGTATATTTCTCGATAGTTTGTCCCGTAGGCGTACGGCCAGACTCCGGTGGTTTAGAAATGGGGCTATGGTGCTGTAGAGCTGTTCCGGGCACTCGAGATCCAGAAGCTTCTGGCAAAGAATTCCATGAGACACGGAGTCGAATGCCTTTGTACAGTCTATTGAGATCATAGCTGTTGCTGCATTTCTGTTGAGGTCTCTGCACACTTCCGTCTGGATTTACATAAGGTGGTGTTCAGTGCTGAGGTGTGCTTGAAAGACGGTCTAATCGAAGGGGGCCCAAAATACGCTCAAGTCCGATTTATATACCTAGATCCCCTCCTCATTATTTCAGAATCGAAATCGATGCTAATAATGAATTAGACTAAAATAAAATGTAACATTTGTTGTGACTAAAGAACAAAAGCAACACCTCCCCGCCTAAAAATTAATTACAGTTCATTAAAAAATTAACATTATAGCCACTATAACGAATCTAGAAAATAATAAGGCCCCAGGAGTGGACCAACTAAATCCAGAGCTCATAAAGTATGGCGGAGCAGACTTTTGAGAAAATAGATTCCAGAAAATCTGGGACTGCTGGATGAAAGAAGACATGCCAAAAGAATGTTCAGAATTATTTGCCCAATATACAAGAAGATATACAAGATGGACTGTTTCAATTACAGAACTATATCTCTCTTGAGCACAGTTTATAATGGTTTATATCGCACTTTGCCAAAGAAGAAACACTTGGGCAGAGAATATACTAGGAAAGTACCAAAGTGGTTTCAGACCAGGAAGATCCACTGTTGACCAGATGTTTACAGTCTGCCGGGTGCTAGAGGATACATGTGAATATAATGTTGATTTCCACCAAGCATAGGACAACATTAAAAGAGTAAAGTTGCAGAAAGGACTAAAAGAGCTGGGAATGCCTGGAAAAATGATAAGTTGATACACAAGACTAAAAGTTACAAAGAGCAGGGTAAGAATGAATGGAAGTCTCTCAGAGGAGTTTGAAGTGAATAAAGGCCAATTTGGAGACTACAGCTTCCCAGGATGAGATTCCTTCTAGTATCTTGGAGGAATGATAACGAGTAATAATGGCGTTACCATCGAGGTCAAAGCGAGGCTAGCGGCCGACATAGATGCATATTTACCCTGAGAGCCTCTCAAGAAGGGCCAAGGAAATCATTTATGAAACTATTATCCGGCCTACAGTCACTTACTGCAGCGAAATCTGGGTCCTTATCAAGTCACTCAATTTTTCAATCAAGTCAATCAATTCTGCGTGGCCCCATGAAGCCTGCTGCCTGTTCTTATGAAACCCGCGGCCAGAGTAGGTTTAAGTATTAAGAAGGGGTAGTTTACTTCCGCTTCATACTCACAGTGGTCTCAATTCCCCTCAGAGATAAAAAGAGATGTATTAAATATGTCTATAAAAACCATCTTTTAAAGAAACGATTCATAACTGTTAACGATATTGCACATGTAACAGGGCCCAGAAGGTAGGAGGGGCATCGATTAATGGATTCGGGGAGGAAGGATGGCTCTAGAGAGAATATGCTGTAATGGAGAAGCACATCAATGAGCTGATTGATGGTTCAAGATGGATAAACCATCGCCTCGTCAGATCTCTAGGGCATGGCTTGCGGTGGGTCGATGGAAAGACATTCCCAATGTCCCCGTTCTTCTGTTCCTTCTGCTTGTGGAGAAGGATTCCGAACTGACCTTAAGAGGATAGTCCACTGGAGGGAATCTCATCAGCGAAGTGAGTCAAAAGTTTCTTCACCGTATTCAAACCAGTCTCAACTAAATTATTTACCTTACTTCTTGTACATTAAAAATCGACAGGCTATTTTCAACGTTATTCTTGTGGTTTCAATTTAAGTTTGAAATAAAACTTAATTTAAAATTGGTTTGTTGATATATATATTTGGTAGCCCGAATTAATTCATAATTGTTAAGAACAATATTTTACATGTATTTTAGTAACTTTGTTTGATTCTGCTAGTAAGTAGAAGCATTGCGTAAAATCTTGCAAGATTTTCTACAGTTTTTTGAACAAGAGGCCTCTCATCACTTAAACAAAAGTTTCTACGTTTAGAAATGACTTCTTTCAGATGTTAAAACTTTTTCTCCATAATTTTCTTATTTGAAGAATTGATTATGTCAAATAATTCCCTCCTCGATAAGTACCTACATAAAACTTGCACCAGCAAAATCTGCTTAAAAAATAAGTCGAATGTTAATTGCACTATTAAGTGCGTAGAACTTTTCTAAAAAAATCAATTGATATTTGTTCATTTGATGGTGATTATTTTTAAATCTTTTCTCTTCAAAATAAAAATAATATTGGATTGGTTCATAACTCCTTCGATAGTTCATATTCCGGTAATCAGTTACATATACAGATAACTGATTATATATTAATACAATAAAGTAGTGACGTATTGGCGTTATTTCAATAGGTAAAAGATTAATTACAAGAATAACTATCGTTCTTCAAGAATTCCCGTTCTCGACGTTATTCCTGTAAGATGTATGTATATATATATATATATATATATATATATATATATATATATATATATATATATAATATATATATATATATATATATATTTTTTATTTTTTTTTTTTTTTCCCTTCACGCAGTACCCCTACGAGAAGGACGTTTATTGTTCTGCATGTTCCATATATATATATATTTATTTTATATATATATTATATATATATATATAAGACGCATGTGATGAAGATGGACAGACCCACACTTTCAGACACATACTATATGACTGTTCACGATACGACCGACAAATAATTAAATTGATAAAAAACATAATACTCAAACGAGGGACTTGGCCTGAGACAGAACATTTAATTTTTTCTAAATTTAAAACTGACTTATTATCATTTATAAAAGACATAAATTTTGATCAGCTCTAGGACATAAGAAGGGCAATTCACCAGATACTTGGTTTTTCATTTTTAATTGTAACTGTTATGAGTATAAATATATGTGTATACATTTTTATTAAGTACTGTCGCTAATCGTAATGTATAACTCATGAATTGATTTTTTTTTAGTTACATCATTTATATCATAAAACCTTTCATTTTTGTATATTTGTTAAATTTATTTATTTTTCATTACATAATTTAGGATTACAAGTTTAATTTTAATTTTATTCTCAGAAATCATCAATTTAGTCAAACTATAAATTTTGGACTTCTTGTATTGTTAAATTTTACTAAAATGTATTCTGTAATTATGATACCAAATTGATCTGTAATTATTAACATCACATGTAATGACATGTAATATGCTTACTTAAGTATGGAGCATGTCCTAATATTAATAACCGGTCCCTCCATGTGGTTACCATGGGGGGAACAAATAAAAAATAAAAAAAAAATAAAAAAATATATAATATAAAAATATAAATTTATATATTTATATTATATATATTATATTATTTATATTATAAATTTATATTATATTATATATATATATATATATATATTTTATAATTTATTCAATGAAATTTACAACTGTATTATACAAATACAAACTAACCAGTCTATAAGATATTAAATGATATTTATAGTCATTTTTATCACTTAAAATGTTCGTTGTACCAAATCACTTTGAATATTATCAATTTGAAACGATGCATGTTCTAGTTGATAACTAGAGATTACAGGGCATTGTACATCGATTCATTTATTACTAGATATGTGAAAATCTAATATATAATCATACTTATATTTAAATATTTTTATTTTGAAGAGAAAATATTTGTCAAAATAAACATATTTAAAAATAGTCACCATCCAAAGACAATAAATAAAAAATAAATCATAAAAATATAAAATTGACACGAGTCAACGAGATCCTAATTAAAGTAATGTTCAATGAGCATTTGGATACGGCTCCTGGTAGCTCAGTGGTTAAAGATTCAGACGACCCGGGTTCGAATCCCGGCCGGGACAAATCTTTTCTCTTCAAAATAAAAATATTAACTATTTCGTTCATTTAGACCTGAAAGAGGTCCGAAATATCAGTCAAATCGTCAACTTCTATCTTAAAAATAGATTTATCCACACCCATCTGAACCATCTTAACCTCATTAATCTAAATAGTCAGGCATTAATTAATCAAAAATGTTTTTATGCTCATGCTCAACAGTGATATGCCTCTTCACTATGAGTATAATAGCGGGGTTTCACATTTACAATAAAACGGTTTTTCAGAGTTACTACTGCAATGTATTGTGGCGGCGCGGTATCATGAAAGTAAATGTGTTTTGCACAGAGAACAATGATGTTTTGCGAGAAGTAGGTCACGCAGTAGAAGGGTGTCCCCTATGGCCCCCTTACGGTCAAGGTGGCTGAAAAGGTAAGAAAAGGAGGGGGTCGAAGACTCCACTGGAAAAAGGACTCTCTACACAGATCCCGAGGAGGTAGGAGGAAACGGAAGACGGGGCCGACGAACGATGCTGGGCCCAGAGTATCCGAAGATGGCGAGACCCGAAGACATACCCTACCAAGAAGAACTCTAGATGTACCCCTGTACCACAGATAAGTGTAATTTAATTCCTGTAATGTATTTTATGGCAATCCTCTTTATGTATCTAAATCTGAATCATTAAGTGTACCTCTAAAAATGTATCTATTTAATCATTAATCTTGTTTAAAATTAAATAAATAAACTATACTTATTTTGGTGCTTACTTACCCCAGATACACCATTTATTTATGAATAATATATTGAAGGTTTAAATACTGAGAAAATTGGTAAACACAAGAACAGACCTCTGGAAGAGAATCCAATTAAAACTAAGACATAGAAATAATAATTTGAGTAATCATCCTAAATGATACTCTGGCATCCCAAAAATAAATTAGAAGATCCAAAATATAATCAAGAGTAGAAACATAGCAAGTAGAATCTATTTTTAAAAATTGCATGCCGTTACAAAATATCCATTCATCTCATTACTGCAATTAAAGCTGCCTATAGAAACTTTCTTCATATATAAAGCTATTATAAAAATTCAAAATAGATTGTCAAACAAGTGGCAAGTTGTTAACATTAAATGCGAATATTTTAAAAGTGTTTTTCTCATTATAATTAGAATTCAAAAGATAGATAATGTACACTTTTTTACTACGTATACTATTAGATCAGAAATAAAAAAATATATATTTTCGATAAAAAATATACAAAAAGAAATAGATACAATAGAATTATTATTAAGGTAACGACTTAATACAAATGGGTAGATTATGCAAATTGCCTGAAGCCTGGTTTACATTGGTATAATTAGTAGTAGAGTTCGGTGGTAGAGTGCTTATTATTTCCCTACTAGAATAATGTAAACATGTTGTGCTAGTGAGAGTAGAGTACTACAGGTAGTAAAGTGGATAGCACGTGTGGAATCGTACATTCGACGATCTCACCCCCACTTCCACAATCTTACTCTACTCTACGGGTTTGTTTGTTGACTATTCTAATGTAAACAAACACAAGTTTGGTTTTAGCAGCGGATAGTGTGCCTTTCGAGCTGTTGTATAGGTGTAAACTACGATAACTATTGCCTGTGGCCAGAAAATTTAAAGTAATTTCTAATTTAAAACGTGCTGGTATTGCATCCATCATGGATGCGACCATATTCTGAATATGCAGCTTAATTTAATTCAGCAGTGTTTCAAAACTATCAGGTGTCATTCTCAAGCATATTTTATATTCTTCTGGGTCTTCCAAAACCAGTTCTCTTAAAAGATTAGCAGATGCTCCCAATTTAATTTAAGTCTCTTAATCCAATCCCTTACCCAAATTCTTTTCTGCCTACTAGTTTATTCCTCTATAACGTCCTCAACTTCATTTAATAAAATATCAGCAGCTTTAACTAAACATTTTTTAACAACGGCTCGATATTTTTGCTTAACCTGCTTGTTTATTATTGCACGTTAAATCGAACTATCTTTTCAAATTACTAGTAAACGTGAATATAGTTACTCTACCAAATGAAAATAGCAGAGTATTTCAGAAAAAATACTAATACTAACTACTATACTATACTAATGAACTCTACTACTAATCATACCAATATAAACCAGGCTTTAGATGTAGACACAAAGGTACTAGTATATTTAAGAGCCTGCTGGCATCAGTGCGCTCTGGTGTCACTTTTCTTAACCATCTCATACTGTTATAGTAACCTTTCTTTGTTTTGTTATTGTTTATGTCAAGTTCAACTTGAATCTGTTTTTGATTATTTCCTTTAAATATGAGTTGGAATTTGAAGAAGATTTTTCGCAAGGTGTAGGATGAAGAAACAGCTGTTAGGTTTCTTCAGGAGCGGAATGTCATTCCCCAAAAAATGCGTTGTGTTAATGGGCATTATATGTGGGGAATAAAATTAGATGGAGATGCCAGAAAAAAGGATGCAACAAGAGCCTCCGTATTAGAGTAAATACGTGGCTGAGAAATAGTTCATTACTTTTGGAGACTATTGTACACTTTATATATTGCTGGTCGGAGGAACTGACTTCCATAAAGTTCTGTCACAAACAGCTGAACATGTCTCATTGTTCAGTAATTGATTATTGTAACTATATGAGAGAGGTTTGTGCTTATAAAATAGAAACAAGTTCAACAACTACTGGAGGCCCAGGCCCCTTTCATTGTTTATCCGAAGATAATATTTTAGATATTTATATTTTATTCAATGAATAACAATTTGTAAGTAAAGTATGATAATTTTTAAAATAAAAAAATTTAAAAATTAATAAAATGATCATATTTTACATAAAAATTGTTATTTAATGAATACTCCTTGCAATAAATGTTTTATTATTTATAGTTTAATTTTGTCTACATGGTCCTCATTTATTTCATTTCCTATAATCTGTTGTATCATAATGAAAGGCAATGCCTATTTCAAATTGATACATAACCTGACAAGGTCCAAATAGTTGAGGTAAGTGACACCTGAGCGCGCTGATGCCAGCAGGCCCTTAAATATACTAGTACCGACACAAATTAGTAAAATAATGTATTTATTAAAATAGCCAAATAAGGTACAAAAATAATAGCTAAATACTTTTTTATAACCTATTATTGAATTATTTTTTAAAATCATTGATGTAACTGGATAATATTTCTATAATTACATACTCACTTGCTATACCTGTAGATGCGATATTGCCCCAAAATTTAATTTCGTTGTCTTGTACGAGTATGTAGAAATAGTTGCTTAACTCAATGAGTGCATTTGTTGATCATCTTTTATTATATATCATCACATACAGGGAGCAAAGGTGCTTGGATATTATCCAAGTATGATAAATCGACACAACGACGATATCTTGAGTATCCTAAGAAGAGTGACCAATTGATGGACCTTCTCAAACATGATGGGTTCATTTTTAGCAACATCTATCACTGGCAAAAAGTTGAGATTCAGGCATATGCATCATAAACCCTAAACAATTTTCTTATTTTATATTTAATCTAGATCATTTTATTCAATATTTTTTGTTCTAATCCATACTAATATGTGAGAAAAATGAAAACTGATATAATATGAAATTTATTTATTACACCAGGTGGCATTATCCAAATTATTTTGGATCAAAGTGATCAAAAGAAGTGAGGAGCAGGTATAAACTTGAAGATATGAAGACTGCCACAGGGTAAAATCAAATATAAACCCTGTAATTGATGTGACAAACAATAATAAAAATAATAAGGCTTAGCGAACCCCGGAGGCACGATGCCGATACCACGAATCTCTTCTTACAAACTTCTGTCGGATCACTACCCAAACCCTAACCCGCCAGGTCACTCTTAGCACAATCTCCCCACCTACAGTGGGTCCAAAAAGTATTGGCACATCCTAATTTTTTTCATTTTTTCGGTGATATTGTAAATTATTTTCAAGTTGGAATTTTATAGTAAAAATAGAACCCAAAACAGTCTTTTTGAAAACAATTAAAAGCTAGACTATTAATTTTACAATTGTTAAGAAAAGAAAGTAGGAAAATCGTTGGTCAAAAAAGTATTGGCACAGTTGTCCATAGTTAACATTTATAGAAATACATCTCGTTTAATCCCTTAAACATTTTTGTATTAAGTCCCCGTTATTTACAAACAAATAATTCCTCAGTCTGGATTCATTTCTCACCCGAATTGGTGCATTGAAAATGACAAAAACCAAAGAGCACAGAGTGCAAACCAGAAATCAGGTAGTGAAATTACATTCTCGCGGACTAAGTTACTCTCAAATTGGCGAAAAAGTAGGGATGAGTTTTAGCACAGGTTCAGTTTTCAATAAAGTGCGTTCTGAGCGACCTCAAAAGTTTTCTACAAGATAAATAGAATAAAATATTATAGAAAATAGAAGAATTGTTAAACATAATCCAACATTCTCGGCCCCCTGCATAGCAACAGAGGTGGCAACAACTTCCAACACAACCTTCTACCTCCATACAGTTAGAAATGCAATACACAGTTTTAATTATTATGGGAGAGTTCAAAGAAAAAAGCCATTTATCAGTGAGGTAAATCCCATTAAAAGTCTTGAGTTTGCCATAATCCACATAAATAAGTCAATGGAATATTGGAAAACAATAATTTTCTCTGATGAGAGTAAATTTAGTATTTCCGGATCTGATGGTCGCAAATAAGAGTGGAGGAAACCAAACACCAAGTGCCAGCTGCAAAATATCAGACCGACAGTGAAACACGGTGGTGGAAGTGTCCTAGTCTAGACTGTATCTCTTCAAATGAGGTTGGAAATTTGAGTTTCATTGAGGGGATTATGAATGCTGAAAAGTATGTCGATATTTTGCGGGATAACTTGAAGAGCAGTGCTGAAAAATTGGGAATTCAGGATACATTCATGTTCCAGCTAGGTAACGACCCTAAGCATACCGCCAATAAAAGAAAAGAATGGATGCTGTAAAATGTTAGAAGACAGCTTAAAACACCACCGCAGTCCCCAGATATAAATCCAATCTAACATTTCTGGTGTTTACTTGACTTGAAAGTGCAAAAGAATAAAATTTCATCAAAAAATTACCACAGATGAGTTTTAGCTGAGGAGTGGGTTAAGATAAGACCGGAAATCACCCAAAATCTTGTCTTATCAATGCTATCAAAACTGCAGGCTATTATAGAAGCAAAAGGGATAATAACAAAATGTTAAGATTTTTGCATAGCGCAAAAGCAGAAGGGTGTGCCAATACTTTTTTGACTTATCATTTTCGTTATTTTCCATGTTAATTAAATAAATGATTTGTTTTAAGAAATATTTCTGTTAATTAACTTTTACTTTCTATTTATACAATTAATAAAATTGTTGTGACAGTTATATCAGGTTTTTTCTATCCATAATTCTGGAAAATGAGGGTGTGCCAATAATTTTTTGACCCACTGTATGACTCAGTCTACGCTTCCGGATTTTTTTACCGGCATTCATCAACGGTTCTGTATTAAGTTTTGTAGTTTTAGAGTCTTCACGTAACATTATCAAATCGTTCGCATACCCATGAATCAATATTTTGTCATTCATATTCAAATTCAAATCTTTTTCCGTTTGTATAACCTTTTTAATAACAAATTCAGGTTTTATATTGAATAGTATAGGTCAAAGCAAGTCACCTGGTTTTAAATCTGTGCTAACTACGAACTTCTCCGAAAAATGATCACTGATTCTAATCATATTGAAAGTTTCGTTCATACACATCCTTGCCAAATTTGTTAATATTTTTGGTATACCCTGTTCAATCAATATGTTATACATCATTTGAAGGTCGATGGAATCATACGATTTTTTAAAATCGGTATATAGCTCATCTTATTATCATTTGTTCTTTAGTATTTGGCTTAAGGAAAATATTTGATCGATAGTTGAACGGTTTCGTCGAAAACCACATTGATAATCTTTAGTAATTTTTTTCGGCTTATTCCGTAATTCTACTAGTTAGGATTAATGAGATTATTTTATAGCAAGTCGATAGGAGTGAGATTCCGCGATAGTTATTACAGTCCGTCCTCGGCCCCTTTTTGCGGATCGGAATAAGTATAGATTCTTTCCATTCCTCGGACATTTTCTCATTTTTCCATATTTTCTTAACCAAAACGTGATTCTTCGAGACTCCTGTTTCCCCGCATGCTTATATCAGTTGGCTAGGAGTATTATCGAACCCAGCTCCTTTGTACGCTTTCAATGTTTCAATGGCTATTTCGGCTTCCTCCTTTCTCGGTCCTTCTATTAATAGTTCGTCACATCTGATATTCAGAAACAGGGATTTGATTATTACTTACGGTATTCAAAACACTATCAAAGTGATTTAATGTCTGTAGGATCAGCTATCCTAACTATAACCGCTTACGGAATCTACTCTTGTCCTGTAATGTCCCGTAAGTTACTTTTGATTCTATCAGCTTCTATCTCCACTATTTTCTTTTTAAGATACTCTCTTTCTTTGAATTTGACGTTTCATTTTTCAAGGAAATTTTTTTTCTTTAATTTCAAGGAAATCGACTAAGTTGTTATCAACGGTATTATTAAGAACTTTCTTATTTTATGAGCTTGACGAGACACCGCAGACAAGGCACCCACTATTTGTTGCCCTGAAGATGTAGGCCGAAACTTTGGCACAATTAAAAAATAACTATCACTTCTTTTGTGTTATCTTCGACTGCGCCCCCTCAACAATTCATTCCATCATTAAGAACTTCCATTTTTGCGGCTTTTCTTTTTACGCACACGTAACATCCATCGTCTAACCATGGATTGTCCTTTTGACTCTCCGTTTCCCCGACACATAAGTTACTAACTTCTTTAATATTTTCCCTAATCTTTTCCCAGATTTTTTCTATATCCTCGTCTAATAATCGGTCATCGTCTAATGCCCCTAATGCTTCAAACCTTTTCTTGATCTCTAACGTGAAGTGAGTTTTAATTGAAGGGTTTTAAATTTATCAAAATCAAAATACTTCACCAGTACCTAAACAATAGTTGCCGCTTACTCCATACCGAATAGTGTACCTCTCTTCCATTACCAAACGTTCCCCTGGCAAGCGAACCTCTTGTTGTGGCAAGATGTCTAAACTGAATCCCTAAACCCCCGCTGTATTTAAATTTACATTCAAAATTGGTATAAGAATGAAGAAAGTATGGGGGAAAAAATCATCTCTAATTCGAAACGGGTTCAATCTGCTAACAATATTGTTTTCTATCTCATTTTTTCTTTTTAAGATTCTCTCTTGCTTTTACTTTAAGGGAATTTACATGTATGTATCTTTTTAAGGTTTGGAAGTTGGCAGCACTGTTAACGTGTGGATTGTGTTCGGATTGTTATTTTCGTCTTAAAAATTATTATTATCGATCAATTTAGACTTTTTTTAAAATGGAACCGCTTTATCACGCATTCAATAAATTGATAAAGCGTTCTTTTGTTCAAAGGAAATTGAGTTGAAGCTTAAACAGGAATTCATTGCTCCTGAGGACACACCAGTTTTGTTATTGGGGCAGGGAGCTCCTTTTGGCCAGTTTATTTTAAATTTAACAAACAACAACAATTTTAAGACGCTGCCCAGTTTGGCACGTTTCTTAAATTTGTGAGAGAAGTATGTATTTGATTACGTACCTGTTAAGGCTGTTTAACCATAATCTAATATTCTAATTCTAGTTGTATAAAAAAAAGGTTTAAATAATATTTTTTTCAATTGCCAATACGCAAACATCATTCTCATCATCTTTGTGTATGCTATATTAAATGATTTTACTAGTACATTAGATTATAAACTTTTAAATAGTGATGTATTTTTAAATGTTTTTACCTCAAGGTAGTATCCTTGGTCCAATCCTATATACAGTTTATACAGCTGACATCCCAACTCATCCTAATACTATCCTTACCACGTATGCTGATGATACATGTGTATTATCAGTCAACACCAATCCAGTTATTGCATCCCAAAGCCTCCAATCCCATATCACTGATCTTGAAGAATGGTGTCAAAACTGGAGAATTAAAATAAATTCTCAAAAATCGCATCAAATCACTTTTACCTCATGTCGTAAACCAATGACTTCCTGCCCTACAGTATCCTTTAATAATATCCCTCTGGTGCCTGTAGAACAGATCCGATACTTAGGGTTGCACCTTGACAAACGATTAACCTGGAATCCTCATACAAGACTGAAAAGACAAGAAACCGCACGACGTTTCAGGCTACTTCAACACTTACTAGACAAACGCTCTAAGCTCCCAATTAACTACAAAAGACTCATCTACATGACCATCATACGACCTATATGGACTTACGGAGTAGAACTTTGGGGCTCCACTAAGCCATCGAATTCCTCTCGTATCCAATCCTTACAGTCCAAAATCCTTCGTAAAATCCTCAATGCTCCTTATTTTGTTAATAATAAACTCATCCATAACGACCTTAATGTCCCTTTTGTTGCTGATTTGGCCCGAACCCGGTATCTATCCTTTCATAACAAACTTCATTACCACTCAAACCCTCTAGTTTCAAACCTAGCTTCCTCTTCAATTCCCGATAATCCTCCGAGGCGTCTGAAAAGAAGATGGCCACGTGACCTCCTTACTTGAACTTTGATTTGAGTACTACCAGTGGGTAGTTTCTCTACATTTCATTATCATGTCATTATGTATCACTTATACTATTTACTTGTTGTATTATTGTAATACAGTTGTAGATATCAATAAATAAATTTAAAAAAAAAAAAAAAAATGTTTTAGATATCAGTCTAGTAAAATCTCTACCATGTACTGAAACCCAGACTCGTTCACGGGTCGTAGTAGTTAGAGGTTTTTAGATATCAGTCACATCCTCATGTATATAGTTGGAAAGCAACTTCTCTAGATTCTTTTCTCTTTGTTGATTTGATAAGAAGCTACTATATCATATATGTTCACATCTGATTGTAACCGCCAAACATGTTTTAATTCTTTGTCATATTCTGATCGAATTGATTTGGTTTTTTTTGCTTGTTATTTTATAGCAATACATATTATACAAAGGAAAACAGGTAGGCGTTGAAACCACAACGATCTTAAATCATCCTTGGTTATTTTATTGCGGCAAAGATTTCTCATATTTTCGAGTAATTGAGATGGTTTTGAATCGCCTCACTCGACTTCGTTTAAAAGTTCAATTTCTATCAGTTTCTTTTTAGTTGCGCTGAATTTATAGGTCTCTGGTGGAGAACTGTTTTATTCCGCTAGTTCCAGACTTATACTGCCCATTCGAAAATCGGTTTCTAATTGGGTGAAACAGAAGTGAGGCCTGTTACGGCTGTACTTCAGCTGATTAACGATGGACTTTTTATATGACAACGGTTTCTCGTCTTTCCTCGTCCGCCGGCACCTCGCTTTAATAACTTTAAAAAGAAATAGCTATTACTTACTTAATGAAACCTGTGAGACTCGGGGTCACCATTAAGTGTGGTTTACACCACATAAACAAGATAAATTATCTATCTCTAATTTCAACCTTTTAACAGGAACATAATTAAATAGTTATTCACTCCTCTCACAAATTTAAGACACATGTCAAACTCGACTAAGAGCTTTCTGGCCAAATCTCCAAAGAGACAATGGCTTTTGTCCTCGGGAGCAAGTTTTAGTCAACCCGAGAAGTTATTGGGGCAAACAGATCTGGCTCCAATCTCGGAACCAACGACGAAAAGGAGGGATTTTCGGGGATAAATAGCATTAACTAGCCTCCGCCTCCAAATCAAAACATATGAATAAAATCGGCTAAGTTCTAACTTATACCTCTTTCTCTTCTCAGCTAAGCTGCCCGAAATAAAACCAATTGGCTATTTATTTAGAGAAATTATATTACTAAGAATAAATAAAACTGATGAACCAATCATTCAATATCAAGCTTTGTGCAGAGTATACAGCAAGAAAGAAAATAATTATTTAATGGTTCAACTCCTCAAGATTGGACTTGTTCTGTACCAGGGCTGGCCGCCGAAGTGATCTAGAGGACCAGCTTGGAAACGTATCTCAATTCTGTGGCCCGCAGATAAAACCATACATTCCCATTTTAGATTTAGACCCATAACAGGCATATTGTTTCAATGGAAAATTGAAACAGTGAGATGTTATTATTCTGTTCATAGTTGTTCTTACATGCAAGCATAGAGAATTTGAAAGAAATTGTATTTCATCATACTTTAACTCATAATTACGACAGTTGAATTTTGAATATATGGGTTAAAAATATTTTTTAAAATATTGTAGTTTTCATAACTTTGGCTTTTATGAAATCAATAAATTTTGTAAAAGTGTAGGGGTTGGCCCCACCCGCTATAAATGCCCCTTCTAAACTGATTTGGAACCTCCCGATCCAATTGATAATAATAATAATAATAATTGTCTGCTAAACGTATAAACTTGTTGTTTAATAAATATGGAAGATACAAAATAATCCCGGCCAGGACAAATGTTTTCTCCTTAAAATAAAAATATTTAAATAATCACCATCAAATAAAAACCAATAAAGAATAATTTATAAAAAATAATAGTTATTACATATAACTAAATATTCTTTAATAGGTTGCTTAAGTAAATATCCTTAAATATCAGACAAGTTGATTTTTTTAAATTATTACGTATTTGTCGGTACTTGCTTGGCTATGGCTTCTTCAATTGATGAGCCACTGAGATTTGACTTTTCCAATGGAGTTGATGTGAAAATATTAAAAAGGGTAGCTGTTATTTATTTAAAATATTAGATAATATAAGAAAAATATTCCACATATTTTTTCAATTCAAACTCCGAAAATTAGGTTTTATACTAAAAATTTGTGATGATTTACTTAATTTGTTTTCAAATTAGAAAAAAAACCTGTACCACTACAACCCGTGAAAGGGTCTGGGATTCAGTACATGGTAGAGACTGCCCTGTTTCGTGGACAACGGTTCTGCAAGGTGCCTTATCGTAGGTCAAACTCCGCCGTCATGCCAGATTTTTCCCCTTATTTGGGTACCCTATTTTTATAACATTTTATTGAGGCTGGGTGAGCCCCACGAGGGTCCTAGATGCTATATGATCCATCTCCGGCTGCAAACAGACTAAATAAAAGTCTTGCCTGTAGCGGGATTTGAACCAGAATTTCCGGCATGGCAACTGAGGGCTATACCACTGAGCCACTCCGCTTCCAATAATATATAGGGAAATAAATAAATTAAAGACTGAAACAACAATCATAATATCAAAAATAATATTATCGAACCACTTTACTTAATTTTCAATACTAATTGTAATTCACTAAAAATCGTAATTAAATTTGTTGATCCGTCATTTTTAAATGATTATGATTCAAGCATTTTACATAGCAGCTTAATTGTTAGTTCATTAATTACACCTCCTCATGTTTTTTTGTAAATGAAATAAGTAGAACTGTTAACTAAAAGAATAATTGTAAAAGTTGATAGGATATTCACTCACTGTTGGCACAAAGTTCCTGGGCCCCTGCCACCATTTTCCCCATTCCTCGCAGTCTCCAGATAGGCTCATCCAATTTCTCATCCCAACTTTCTTAAATCATCCTCCAAGTCATCTATCCCCCGAGCCTGGGTTTGCCCATTTTTCTTTTTCCTCCCGATGCACCATTTAACATAATTTTAGGCAGACTGTAGGGCTCCCTTCTTTGTACATGTCCTAACCATCATAGCACGGAGGATATCAGGCTTACAATACAATTGCATTGCTTCTGATTCTCCACCTCTGCTTATTTTTTACAGGTCCAAAGATTTTTCTCAGGACTCGTTTCTCCCAAACCAGAAAATCTCTTACTTTATCCTTTGTTAGAGTCCACATCTCACTGCCATACATTACTATTGGCCTAACTATAGCTTTATATTACAAAAGTTTTACTTTCCTGAAAAGACTTTTGTATCCTATAGCTTTTTGCTGGGCATAGTGACACCTGGTTCCTGCTACCATTCTGCCCATGATTTCAACGTCTATATTGTTGTTTTCTGTCAATAATCTTCCCAGGTACTTGAATGTACTTCACATGCGGAAAGTGTTTTCGTTCAAGTAAACAATATCTCTACTTACCCCGGTCTTTCTCGAGGTTTTTATATAAACTGACTTTGGACCACGGCTTCGCTGGCGTGGAATTTGGATCATTTTAAATAAATAATTTAATTTTTTTAACTATAAGTTACTCGTACATCCGAAATTTCAGATGTCTATCTTCAAAACTGACGGAGTCCATACAATCTTAGAACCCCTATTATATAAGGGGGAAATCCTTGGGGGTGGAATTGCCCAAATTCTTTTCTTAGTGCTCATTTATGCTATACAAAGAACCTATCTGCAGATTTCAAGTTGCTATTCAATCTCAATGTTAGTCAATCAGGTTACAGTTTTATATAAACTTCGCATGTATGGTGTGTTGATAAAAAGTAGCCTATGTCCTTCCCCAGGTTTGAGATTATCCATATCAAATTTCATCACAGACGGATCAGTACAGCCGTGAAACATACATTGACACTGATTAACAAACGGGACGGACAGGAGTTTACTGTTGTTCGTGTCAGTAAAGGATTAGTGTGTAATTTTATTGAATTTATTGAAAAGGATTACTTAGTATAACCGTTTTACTTGTCGTACGGCAGCAGCGAGAAGAGAACTATGTTACTTGATTTGTTTTGTGCAGCGAAAATACTTATATAGATTTTGCGAGTAAGAAATACGTGAGCAAGCATACAAACTTTGCCCCCCTTTTTTCACCCCCTTAGGGGTAGAATTTCGGAAAATCCTAATCGGATGCCCACATCATACAAAGAACACACCCTCCAAGCTTCAGGTCTCAACGATCAGCGGTTAAGGCTGTGCGTTGACAGTATGTCATTCAGTACAAAGCATTTTATATGTATAGACATAGCCTTTGAACATTTAATCTCAGTCCCAAGTTTAGAATTCTTTAATTCTTCTAAATCTCCGACCAATGCTATTTTGGTTCTCCTCGTGATGACCACAAATGGTACCATGAAGGTTTGTCATTATGCTCCTAATGGCGACTTCTTGTGCGAGGTTGAATAGTACCGGTGAAAATGGGTCCCCAAGTCTTAAGCCACTGGTCACCTGAAAACTGATGCTTACTATAGTTTAAACCTTGCAATTTTATCTATTGTCAGTTAACTAATTACTAATAAAATTAAGGTTGTTTAACTAGTAAAATATATGCGCTATACAATGGCATAGGGAAACAAATATATATTATAAGAATAGATTCATGTTTTGAAAGGGAGCTCTGTAATGGGCACATGTCCCAAAATATCGTTCAGTGAATGATTTCAGATAAGCAAATTGAATTAAAAAGGGTTCAGCATCCGTCGTAAGCCAACCTGCCCTCCTCCGACTTCTGCTCTCCTGTACCTTTTAATAGCATCCCACTGATTCATTAGAACAGGTCCGGCACTACACCTTGACTACAACTTGGACAAACGCTTAACTTGGAATCCTCATACTAGACTGAAACGACAAGAAACAGCTCTCCGTTTCAGGCTACTTCAACATTTACTAGACAAACGCTCTAAGCTCCCAATTAATTACAAAAGACTCATATACAAAACAATCATTAGATCCATCTCGACTTACGGAGTAGAGCATTGGGGCTCCACTAAGCCATCCAATTCCTCTCCTATTCAACCCTTACAATCCAAAATCATTCGTAAAACCCTCAATGGTCCTTACTTTGTTACGAACAATGTAATCAATAATGACCTTAATGTCCCATTTGTAGCTGATTCGGCTCAAATCCGATATCAATCCTTTCATGAGAAACTTTATTTCCACTCAAACCCACTAGTTTCAAACCTAGTAACCTCTTCATTCCTAATAATCCTCCGAGGCGGCTGAAAAGAACATTGCCTCGTGAACTTCTATGTTGAACTTGTTATTTGAGTACTACCACTGGGTAGTTTCTCTAATTGTCTTTATTCCTGCCAGTATGCACCATTCATTCTGTTTACTTGTTGTACTAGTATAATACTGTTCTAAATTACATTGAAAAAAAAAAGAAAGAAATAAAAACCGAATATCGAATATTTTGATCCATTTAAAAATAAGGATAGTTTTTTCGGTGAATACATGACCTACTGTAAGTGGCTGTGGGTGGGCCCCGGCACCTCACATCATAGGCTCAACGGCCGCCTCCCCTTTCCCAACGAAAGAGGATATCTGATCAACATGTATCACCACAATCCATCAAGGTAATTAATTCAGTACATGCTAGAGAGATCACACTTCTCCCAGTTTCTATTCCAGGAGGGTTTGCAAATCACATAGTGTCGACCTGGGGCATAGTAAATTTTTGCAAGCTAAACAGAGCTTCATAAGAATTCTTTTTTCTGATAAGATGGCACCATTCATCAATATTAAAGAAATTAAAAAGCCTTATAAATGATAACCGTCAATTTTTCCGATAATGATTTATCATTATCGGATACTTGATAGGGGCAATCAAACGAAACATTAATAAATCACAATGAATGATTATAATATTAAGCACGTCAAGTTCATTAAAGAAAATTTTCATAATAAAGATAACTAATGGTTGAATTTCACCGTTGCGGGACGCTTCTGCTGACAGGAGGCGCCATTTGTTCCGTTGTTGGCAAGTTCACTTCTTGGACCTCTTAAGTTCTTCCAAAGAAAATAAATTATTCGTAAACTTTGCCCATTGGGAGTGGGAGATTTTCTGGTAGTTTGCTTCTTGAATTAGTTGGAAGTTATTGAATTAGGAAAGCCAGGCAGATATTTCGAAATTTTTGTAAAGCTAAGGGACATGTAAAAGAAAAAAACCAATGTACAGATGGTATAAAATTATTTTTAGTTAATGAAAAATCAACTCGTAAAAAAAAAATAAAAAAAAATATGAAGAGTTAACAGTTACCGGGGCCACTCTAGTGTTTTCTAAATGCGAGTGCCCAATATGCTCCTCTCTTCCCTTCAAGTTTGCTTTGCTGTTTAGATAATTAGAAAATTTATTATTATTAAATGTTTCATTCGATTATTGTTTATTTATTTATTATAAACATTATTGTTACCATTAAGTATCAGCTCCTGATCTACTGGAGTGTAGTCAAAGGGATCAGAACTTTACAATAAGGAGTTTATGGAACATTGAAACATGGTCAATTTATGTTTTTTGTTAATTACGAATTCAAACTTTTAAATCATTGCCTGATTAATTATGTGAAAGTAGATTTAGTTTTGTATTACATTTTTTACATAAATATAAGAAAAAGCATGAATGAAACCCAGTGTTTTCAGTTCTTACTTTGAGATATTATTCTTAATTTTATTTGTGTTTAATTAAAATTTTAGATCAATAGATTAAAGTTTAAAAACTATTTTATACGTTATACTTTTAACTAAGTACTAATTTAAATGGAATCTATCAGTGTAGAATATTCTTTTATAATGTGACGTAAATTTCTATCGGATGAAATATTAAAACAAAATCAATGAAAACTAATCCCTGTTTACATATTATCATTCAATTGTTGAACAAGTTATTTATTGTGGATTCAATAACTAGCCTAAAAAAAATAATGCATTAAGCTTACTAAAAAGAAATGATTTAGTGGGTGTACTAATTTAGTTACTATTTGTATTTGTTTCACTCTCCTTTGAGTTTGGTCAAAAACCGACAGCCATCGAAGCGCACAAGCTACAGTCGAATCGCTACACGCTCGGGGGCATAACGTATTGTTGCGGGCTACTGGGTATTAAAAATGACTTAAACACTCCTTAATTACAGATACTAATATTTATTTACAAAAATGATAAAAGAATACAATTAAACCATTAACAATTAAATTACTAACAAAAAAAATACAAACAAATAAATTATTAACTGAAATAAATTTACAATAACAATATTTTTAGATATTTATAATCTAGGCCTAACTTGTATTTAATTATTACAATAATAGAAGATATAATTACTAAATAGCTTAACTATTTACATAAGCTTGTACAAATCACATAAAATTAACTACTTAACTAATTAGCACTTACAGTTCACTAATTAAAGTCCACCGACCGTAATAATCTCTGAATATAACAAACTGACACACAATTACACTCACAAACCGTCACTGACTTATTACACTGGCTTATCACTGATTCAGATAGATCTTCACCGTACCGCGTGCTTTAACACTCTGCCTCCACTCGCGCCGAGAGGGTATTTAAATAGCAAGGCCGACACGGAGTGGGGAAAATCTCGAACATACAAGAAGGGTCCGGAGTTTTCGGGAAAAGGCCTCTTACATCTCTGCCGACAAGGGGCTTTATTTTCTTCCAGGAATCGCCTATTCCGTGCGGCCGTCTTTCTCTCTGAGACCGTAACGCTATCTATTTGTTACAGACTTGGAGTGCCGTTGGTTCGCGAACATAGCCATCATCTCTTCTTACGGTTCCTAAAAACAATCAAAATGTATTTCAATTCAAAACCGTATAAAAATGGGAAATTCATATCCAATATAGCCATTAAAACTATTACTGCTTCATAATTTTTTTTTATTAATTGTTATTATTTTTAAATATTTTATTTTGAAGAGAAATGATTTGTCCAGGGCCGGGATTCGAACCCGGGTCACCCACATCTCCGTCATGGTGCTCTAACCAATTGAGCTACCCTGGCTATCTCTCCGTGTTCTCACGTTAGCTAATTAAAAATATAAGATTAAACTGAAATTACACATTGTAAGGGCCCTGATTTCAACTAAAATAGTTTTCTTATCATAACGAAAGTAATAATAATAATAATTTTTAAAATAAAATACCGAGCAATACCGTCAACCGCTAACGTCCCAGTATTATGAATTAGTACCAATAATTTTTCCTTACAAAAATCAGAGAAAAAATCGAAGCCATTAGATGAACATTAATCGAAGAATCGTCCCTAATTTTTTTCTTCGGCCTATCTTTCCCTACCAGTTCTTAAGAAGCGAAGAAAGCTTGAAGAAAAGCATAAAAGCGGGATTGCTGTCGAAACATTAAGTTTCGTTTAAGATCCGAATCATTTTCTTTTCATGCTCCATTCTAATGCGACAATCTTCTTCACAGAACAGTAGAGAATTGAGCCGGCCCGTTGGGGCGACAAATCTCTCTGTAAATGCTGCCATGGGGAAGGAGAGGGGGGAAGCATTGTTTCGGCAAGGAATCGGCTTAGTCCTTACGCCCCTATAAACTCCCTTCCCCCTCCAAAAAAAAAATTATTTTCTAACAAACCAGGAGTAGGGCGGGAGAGATAATGGAAAATTGCCTCAATTGATAAGATGTTAGAGAATACTATACTTTTAACTTATCATTTTATGTATTACGTAAGTGTATAATGTGCATGCTATAGTACCATCCGGGTTAGAGACCAGCTACGCAGATTATATTTTGTGGTAGCCCTTGATTTGGGAGAAAACTGAGCGGATAAGCGTGATACCGGCCACACTTCCCTCCACAATCGCTTAGAAACAGTTAAACCTTCACCAATCATTGGACCCAAGACCCTTAGTTTTTTGGTTTTGTTTTTTTATAACAAATAGGCGGAAGGTGGCTGAATGGAATAACAACGACTCAATAAGAATTGTATTTGTATCATTATACATTCATCTATACATTAGAGTTGTCTGCTTATCTTAGAAACGACAATGTCTGTGATCCTCGATTATTATTATTTATTTTATCTGTTTTTTCTGGTTCCCCTTATTTTGTAGATTGAAATCTCGGTTTGTTCATTCTCCAAGTTGAAAAAAAAATTCTAAATCCTAAAAAAAAAAATATTATGGTTGTAAATAAAAATAAATTAAAATTTAAAAAGCATCCTTTTTTTAAATTTATTAATTGATACATGATACACAATGACATGAGAATGACAAGTAGAGAAACTACCCACTGGTAGTGCTCAAATCAAAGTTCAACTAAGAAGGTCACGTGGCCATCTTCTTTTCAGACGCCTCGGAGGATTATCGGGAATTGAAGAGGAAGCTGGGTTTGAAACTAGAGGGTTTGAGTGGGAATGAAGTTTGTTATGAAAGGATAGATACCGGATTCGGGCCAAATCAGCAACAAAAGGGACATTAAGGTCGTTATGGATGCCTTTATTCTTAACAAAATAAGGATTTTACGAAGGATTTTGGATTGTAAGGATTGGATACGAGAGGAATTCGATTGCTTAGTGGAGCCCCAAAGCTCTACTCCGTAAGTCCATAAGGTCGTATGATGGTCATGTAGATGAGTCTTTTGTAGTTAATTGGGAGCTTAGAGCGTTTTTCTAGTAAGTGTTCAAGTAGCCTGAAACGTCGTGCGGTTTCTTGTATTTTCAGTCTTGTATGAGGATTCCAGGTTAATCGTTTGTCGAGGTACGTAAGGTAAAAGTGATTTGATGCGATTTTTGAGAATTTATTTTAATTCTCCAGAAATTGAAAATGACTAAAAAAGTCGAAACGTATTTGTAAAAAAGAAAAAAGAAAAACTGACTGGAAAATGGTTTTTACTTCATAAATTAAATATTATATAATATAGACCAGTGGAATCCATATTATAATGCATAAACAAGGTGAAACCCAAGCACCTACTTTATTAAGAAGGAAAAAAGAAGGAATAGAAAGGCATATTGAACAATATAAAAAAGAATTGTTAGATTGTAAAGATCAGCATATTGTAAGTCCTTATAAAACTGATTTAAGTGTAGATACAATTCACATTATTTTTAACCAGAATATGAAGCTTATAAATGCTGAATGTAAATTGATATACCTAAAATATTGTATTGAAAACCAAATAATAC
This sequence comes from Arma custos, assembly GCA_037127475.1. Lineage (NCBI taxonomy): Eukaryota > Metazoa > Arthropoda > Insecta > Hemiptera > Pentatomidae > Arma > Arma custos. The sequence goes on along the minus strand of CM073761.1, from coordinate 17,214,142 downwards.
CAAATCATATTATAGCCCATATTATTAATTTGGAAAATTGCTTTAATAAGAGCTACTTAAACAACACAAAACATAATAATTTCTTTAATAGTATTGGACAAATTTTAGGACAATTGGTGTAATTATGGTTTTATTGTTATTGTTGTTGATTATTTTTATATTGTTAAATTACAGACCTATTATGAAAATCCCAGTAAGGAATTAAGAAATTGAAAATGACTAAAAAAGTTTAAACGTATTTGTAAAAAATAAATAAGAAAAACCGACTGGAAAATGGTTTTTACTTCATAAATTAAAAATTGTTTTATTTAAATAACGATTACAATTAAACCAAAATTAACAACTTATTATAATGCAATTGGGAAAAAACACAATGCAAAGCCTTATGTTTCAAATCCAGTAATACACCCACTTACCAGTTTACGTTTCGCCTATTTAGGCATTATCAAGACACAAAAACAAAAAAGGGGTTATGTGAATCACATCTGGAAAAAAAAGATGCAATACATCCCAACGATCAACAGCCCAAACAGGTTCCTGTTGTGGTTTTTCCCAATTGCATTATAATAAATAATAGTGTTTCTTTTTTATTGTTTGGCTCTATTTTATTCAAAATTAACAACTTAATTTTAATTAGGATTTTTTTTTCTATATTCTAAGTAACAATAAGTGGTTGTGCTTCTGGTAATAAATTGCGTTTAATGTTTATTATTTTCGGTCTAAGAGTAGAAATTAAAGGATCCGAATTGTCATCAGATTTGAATCTTTTTTTCATGACAAAACCTAACATATCCTCTGAACATTTTCTAAAACTTCCCCGTTTGTCTCCGTCTTTGTCAATCGGATAATTGTTTGAATGACTGAGAACGAGATGGTATGCTTGCGGCTGTTGATGATGACGATGAAGGTAGGTCCTGGCTAGCATCTTCAAAATCCAGCGAGGGTACAAGCTACCACTGAACTTTCTTAATTTTTCCCGTAAGCAGAACTTTGCGGTATTTGAAATTTGTTCCAGTCCAAACTAATTAATCCATGCTTCCAATGCCAATCATAATCTTTAAAACTTATATGATTAAATTGAAAAACGAGGATTTGTTGTAGTAATCATTGCACCTATATCGTTCAAATACCACACACAAACTGAGTTTCATTGTTAATACTATTATGTTAGATAAGGATTATTCGGATAAATGAGTGTAAAAAAACATTGGTAAACAAAAGAAAACTTGCGTAGAGTAGACGCCAATATCAAAAGAAATTATTTTAAATTAATTCTCAAGGCCCAGAAAAGAAAAGAAAAAATCATTTTCTCGGAAAATAGCACCTAGTAGTAGAATCCGACTAATGGAAAAAAAACTTCAAACAGTCTGGTTATTTACTGTGAAGGTAGTTTTTTGGGCCATTTTAAGCGATTTACGCAATTAATTTTTTTAGTTTTATCCCCCAATTTTCAGCGAAAAATCCCAGATTTTTTAAATAATCCCAAGTTTTATTTGCCTAAAATATCTTATTATGGGTGAGTTGTTTTCCAGTAGGTGCATGATTAACTAAGCGCATTACCTCAAACATTGGATTGCTTTAAAAATATGAGACTTTTTAGAAAAATTTATATTTCAATTCAGATATTTTCATTTGATTTGATTTCACAATTAATTTGGATTTTAATGGATTTTGTTGAGAACAAGTATAAAGTATAATTTAAGATCAAAATAAAGGACAAATTAGAGGATTGGTCCAATGTCCAACAAATGCGTTGATTCGTTCCTCTGTGGCCGTAACAGTAAGTTGACCGCTAGTTTTAATAAAAGTGAAAAAAGGGCAAAATTAATTAATAACTGAAATAGAAAATAAATTTAATTATCTTCACACCTCATTATTTGTGATTTAAGGGATGACGATATCGGAGTTAGTAGGTTTGGCACGTTTATTTTGTACCGAGGTTTTTTCACACTCCGGTCAACAGGACTCCGATACGACATCCAAGAGCAGCTGCAGTTGCGAAACCTCAATTTGATGTTTTGCTCCTATAATTTACTCTCATTTTTACTAAAATTAAAAAAATAAATTTAATAAATTTATTGAGTTAGAACTTTTTTATTTTGTTTTTCCACCTGCTTTAAATTATATAAAGTTATAAATCGTAGTTATCAAGTTTCTGATGGTTCTTGTATGAGTGGTGGGATTTAAAAGACTAAAAAACTGTAGGCGGCGCTGAGAACCTCCCCCCCCCTCCCCGGCGAGTCCTGGAGGGTTAGCCAGGAAGAGATCTAGCAAGCGATTGGTCCATAGCAATTTTCTAGGAGCGCCGTAGTTGCACGTTCCCGCCAACGACGGGTGATGACCTGGGGTACATTCATTCATAAATAAATGTATTGGGACCCTCCCCACTCCACCTGGAAGTAACTAGCCCAACACAATAATTCAATTCTCGTTCCATTCGTATCTCATAAGTGTAATTGTAAACCACCGGTTTTTATAAAAATAATTTGAATCTGGATTGAATTGATTATGCATCTTTGGTGATTATTATGAGAATAAAAACTGACCTGAAGCAAAACAAAATCTGTTCGTTTATATTTGTTTACTAATATTTTTCAAAAAATATACTTAAACATATTTTATGTATTCGAAAAAATAATAATCAAGTGCAATCGATTTATAGATAGCATTTTCATTTAGATAATTGATAAATAAGTAATTCGTATTTAAGTTAGATTAAGAGTAAAAGATAGGTTCTGAAAACAAAACAAAAAACAGTTATGTCTTATATTAATCAAATTCATATATATTTTTTCATAATCTGTCAGTTTCCTAAAGAAAAGAATAACAGGAAGATTCGTACTGTCAACAATATATCTGGTTTGAAGTTATGTTTTTAAATAGAATACGTTAGGAAATGCGTTCTAGCTGTAACACAATATTTATTTAATAATCGAGAATATTAACAAAGAATACTTTTCTAATATGACATTTCAATTATTTTTTATTTATTGATAAAATTTTTCTAACGATTTTCAAAAATAATATTGTTTTCGACAATTTTGATTGCTCGGAATCGTGGTAACACTGGCAAGAAAGAGTGTGCTGTTATAGACAGTCACTTGATCTTGCGTTGTAAACATCATAGCGTGACTGCATCTTCGCATTGTTTCCTTCAGCAGGTACACTGCATATTGAATAAAGCAGGTATTTATACTGATTATATTCGTAGAAATAAATGTAATTAACGTTTGGTAATGTTTCTAAATACATTTATGTATAGAGTTTGTATTGGGCGTTTAGAGTTGAAGGTGTTTGGTATAATCATAGGGGTTATGGCCGTTTTTATTAACGCGAGTGTTTCTAATTATTCAGTGTTCCATTATCCATTATTATTAAATTATCCATTATTTCTTGAATGGGAATGAAACAATTATCATTTGTGAAGGAGGTTACTTGAGGTGGGTACGTAGCTAGCCGATTTTCGGCCAACAGCCCTAATTCTATTTATGTAATGATTATTAAAGTCATTACAGGTTCCGACAATCCCCTCAACGTTACCTTTTTCAATTAATGCCTAGGACCTATCGTAGTAGTGGAGGGAGCTTAGGGTAGCGCCTAGCCGCCATGCTGCCCGAGCCCTTATATTTATCTATAAAACAAGCATGGGATAGCGTCTAAGCCGCCATCTTTTTGGGGCCTATTTAACTTTCTATTAATCATTTTCATTAAATTAGAGTGATCCTAATACTCATAGGATATTTATCGCTATTTTGAAATTAAATCGACCACTCTAAACGGACTTTGAGCTTATTGGGCTGAATAATTTGGAATATTACATTTAGTCGAGGAAGCACTTGAGATTTGATTGAAGAGAATGCTGTTCCCTGATTGGTCGAGAGATATCAAGTATTCATGCATAAATACAAACAAATTGTAAATATTGTAAATTGATCTGAGCCGACAAAGGGAATGTCTTATAAATTTTATAAATGTTTTCTTTTCATAATGACGTTTTGTGATGCCTTGCAAGTTGAATTACTGTTGTAATTAGCTATTGCCGAGCTATTTTCAAATAACCTTTTCTGTGATTGAAATAAAAATAATTTAAAAATATGAATTCTATCAATTATTGTTTATCAAGTCAATATATTGAGGATTGGTTATAAGAACGGTATTAGTAACAATTTTTTTCGTTTTCTGTAAACCTAAAAATATTTTTTTTGTCATCTAATGTTGGTGACAAGAAAGGTTAAAAAAATATTTCCTATTAGGATTATAAAAATCATTACTTAACAGAGTTATTAGAATTAAATTTTATCCAATTTTGCCCACTTTCACATGATGTAATGATTTCACTGGTTTTACTTTGTTTTATGTATATTGAATAGAAAAGAAATGGACTAAACAGTGTCAGGGTATTATCAGAGAGCAAGGAGGGACAAAGGGAACACTTGTCCTCCGCCAAGGGATTATATGAACTGACTTAACCCTTTCATGTCCCTAATCTTTCAATGTTTTCTTTTATATTATGTTTAGAGAAACGGAAATAGAAATTTAAAAAATTGTATTTCCTTTTAAAATTCATATTAATATGTTAAAACATAAAAAATATATACATAATTATTGAAAAGAAGACAGAAAAGTTTACTAACTGATGCATTGCATTATACAGTCGAAAAATAGTAGATAATTTAGAATAAACTCAGCAGAATTATTCACAGATACTAATGTTGTTCCAGGTTTAAGAAGTGAGACGAGTAAGCAGTTATATCTCAAAGTTTCCAATCTCCCGTTCACGATGTCAGACCAGAATAAATTCTTGGAGTAAGTATTTTATTCAGTTCTAGATTATCAAGTTATCAATTAGTCAGAACAATCAATTAGTACGCCCCTATTGCTAGTCATTTGACACAGATTGTTTTCTTTACAATAATTTCAACAATTTCTGTTTTCAATGCCCTGCATGTCATTGTGCAGAAACTATCTAGCAAACTGAATTTTTAAAAAATCTGTAGGAATTCAACTAAACAGTCAATAATTAGGGTAAAACTCTATATTGTCTGCGCTGTCAATCACATACCTACGTCATAAAAGCTGATAGTTTTTGTAGATGAAAACAAATATCTAAGGTAGTTATGGCAGTTTAATTTTGAATTATAACCTGTGGGTTAAAGCCTGCCCCCCACCCCTCATCCAGCCGCGTCCCATCTATAATTATTTATTATTTATTACAAACTATTTGTATTATTGAAAGGAGATAGTTGGGGGGTGCAGTCAATAAGAACACAGAATAAGTGAAGTACTTATATTATTTATTTTAAACTTTTCTCTTTATCCTTTCTCCAATTTTAATTTTCCTACTTTTTCCCCCTTATCATTTTGGCATCCATCATATGTTGGTAATCAAGAGTTCATATTTTTAAACACCTATTTTAATTTTTCAAATTCATTAATCCCATCTACTTTTTTTCAAACAGACATTGTACACTATTGTTACTGTACAAGAGTTTTCACTTATTTTAACTTTTCATATTCTATTCCTATCAACTATTTTTTCAAAACAGTCATTGTACACTGTTGTTATTGTACAATAGTATTTCTATTATTCACATTTGTTATTGTACATATAGTTCCATACTTTTCTGTAACTTGTAACATCATCAAGTCCGTTATCATACATTTTATACCTTTATTTTACTAGTTTTTCTTTATTCTTCATATTCCAACCTTTCTGTATATGTAAATATCCTCATTTTTGTTTCTTTTGTTTAACTCCTCCTTTTGATTTTCCTTTATATTATTATTTTGTACTGTACTATCCATTCTGTACATTTATTTTCTATTTTTTATTTTATATGCGTTATTTATAATTTATCATTTCTGCTCATTTTCTTTAATTTTATTAAATCTGTCTTACTTTATTATATCTGCCATTATTTTCATTTTCTTTTCATTAACAATAATTTTGTTATATCTGTCTTTATCTTATTTTTATTATATTCTGTCACTATTTCAATAATTATATCTGTCACTATTTCAATAATTTTGTTATATTTGTCTTTATCTTAATTTTATTATATCTGCCACTAGTTTAATTCCTTTTCATTATCATTAATTTTATAAATCCGTCTATATCTTTATTTTATTATAATCTGGCTCTTTTTTACATTCGTTATCTTCTATCTTCATATCTGCCAATATTTTATTTTTCTACATTACTTGTCACCATATTATTGTTACTGTACATTTTTTATATTTTTTTACATTTTTTGTTCTGTTTGTTTCTCTGTTAGCCCTGAAGATGACCTACACTGTAGGTCGAAACGTCGGCACATAATATAAGTAATTCACTTATTCTGTGTTCTTATTGACTGCACCCCCAACTATCTCCTTTACATTAGATCATCCAGTCAACTATTTTCATCTCATTCATATTTGTATTATTATTGCATTAATCACAGGACAATAATAAAGGACCTCTATTTGAAGAGGTGAGCCCTGAATTAGGCCCATTTAAACAAATGCTGCTTTAGGTAATAATTATTTTATATAATATCAAAGTAGAGCAGTATTGAATTTTAAAATTTCAGAGATACATACTAACAATAGCTGCTTAATGACCACCAATTACAATAATTAAGTCGTGCTGCTCCAGTATCATCCGCCCTCATAATTAGTTGACATTTCCGATCGTTCCTAACTCAAAAGCTATTTATATTAGTACAATTCTAATCCCTTTTTTTGGGGGGGGTTAATAAAAGTAGTTTAATCCAATATGATAGCTTTTCAAAGTTGGGCGCCCTCATTTTGTTTACCTTCTGTAACACAAGCTTCTGTATTTTTGTTTTTTGATTCTACAATAGTGGAAATCTATTAACAATTTTTCAACTTGGTTCTGTACAAACAAAATAACAGTTTTTGTCAGGCTCTGTATATTTGCGTATTATATGTATATAAAATATATTATTACTAAACCCAATCTAATCTTTCCTATTTCCTATAATTTTGATGTCAATTAATGATACTAAAGACCAGTTACCCATTTTATTTTATCCATTTCGAGAAGAGTACAATCATTACAAATATCAGCTTCAAACTTATGCATATATAATCCATTTATACAATGTGATTCATTACAACATATTTCGTGATTTTTAAACCGATTTTTTTTTTACTAATACTTCCCCATTAGTTAGTGACTTAAATATTTAATAACTAGTTATTGTAAATCCATAAAAGAACTGATTTTCAGATGTTAGGGAACGAGAATGATATCTCTAAACATTGCCTTAAAACAGTTTTAGGTTTCTGGAGATAATCAAGCACTGAGTTGCCATCCCGGAAATCCTGGTTCAAATTCCGTTGCGGGCAAGACTTTTATTTAGTTTTTTTGTAGCTGGAGATGGATCCTATAGGATCTAGGACCCTCCCGGGGCTCACCCAGCCTCTATAAAATATTATAAAAATAGGGTACCCAAAATAAGGGGGAAAATCTGGCGGTTGAGCGTGACGTTGGATAAGTCCTTGCAGAACCGTTGTCCATGAAATAGTGCAGTGTCTACCATGTCTGGGGAGACCCCTTCAGGGTTGCAGTGGTACAAGTTTTTTTTAATGTTAAAATAGATTTTTTTTTAAAATAGTTTGCAGACAAAATTTGTATTTTATTAACAATTAATTCACTTTATTTTGCTGATTTAAATTATTTTTGGGTATTATTTACATTTCCAACAAAGTATATCGTGAACACTTTCGTTAAACCCAATTTTTAAAAAATCATAAAATTTGAATTAAAAATGTCTAAAAAATATTTCAATTTTTTAAATTTGAAAATGAAAGTTTTAGGGTTGCTTTGAAAACAAAACATTTTTATATGAAATGAAACACGTGATTCATTTTTAAATGAGTAACGGTTTATCCAGATTTTATGTTTTCTAAAATATATTGCGTCCGAAATTGAAGGAAAGATATTTTCCATGCAGCCGACAATTATAAATACATTCAAAAATTTGTATTTAATCAACAACTGATATAATAAACAATAATATACAAAAAATAATAATAATGAACAAAAAATTGAGAGAAATAACTCACTTGTTAGATTTTGTAGACAATTTTGTTATACGACCAGGCCTAGGCGCCATAACTTTTTCACTTTATTTCTTTCTCTCAACTATAGACTTAGCATTTGAGGCTTACTTTTACCCTCTTATTGTAAAGGGCAAATAGAAGATAGAATATTTAAACCCAAATTTTTCATTGGAAATTTCCATTTCCCAGTGGTAACAAAAATGGATGCATGGTAACAAAAATGCCGTCCAACTTGACGAAGGGTTAATTAGGGAAAACCATGGCGATTAAGTTTGATATGGGACAAATACCTGTTTGCTGATTCGTCGGGTTCGAAACGCTATTACCCTTTACAGGTGCAGAGCATTTTTTTTGCAAAGAATTTAGATTTTCGCCAAAAATGATACATTTTAATTCTTATCTAATAAACTGGACTCAATTTCTATGTAAATTTCATCTTAAAAAAAAAACCTGCATTCCAGTCAATATATTTTATTCTTTTATAAACGAGACGTTTCGGCAAAATCTAATGCCATTTTCAATATTAAAATACATCAACAATACTAAAATTAACTTTTAAAAAAATTTATAAGTCAAAAATAAAGAAATACCTCATAAAGAAATATTTAAAAATTATAAAGAGGGAAAAAAATAATTTTTAAATATTTCTTTATGAGTTATCTAAGCTTGTTTTTTGCTAACTGTTTTGGGACAGCTTTTATTTTGGATTGTATAACGTATTTATGATTTTGTTATTTTTTTTTTGCAGATTTTTGACTTATAACTTTTTTTAAAACTTAATTTTAGTATTGTTGATGTATTTTAATATTGAAAATGGCATTAGATTTTGCCGAAACGTCTCGTTTATAAAAGAATAAAATATATTGACTGGAATGCAGGTTTTTTTTTTTAAGCTATAAATGATATTATAATAACATAACATTACTCCTCCCACTCACAGCCCGTCCCGTGAAGGGAATGCATGTTTTTTCAAGCATCAGCAATTTCAAGACTAATTCTGTGTCACATTGTGTAGAAGCATCAAGTTCAAACAGAATCCGCTAAAGTTTCTTTTGCTATTTTGCACATATACAAATTAGGCAGTACTGTATGCGGGATCTCCATTTTTATTTTATATCAATATTGATAAATGACTTATACCAAATTATACAACTTCTCAAATCAGGAATAAATCATTTACAACCCTTAAATAATGTATATATTATTGAATAAATGTTTTGGGGTAGGTTTGGACATTGGATGGATAAGGGAACTGTAATTTCAAGGAAATAGGTTTCCAAAATGGGTTAGGGTGGGAGCTTGAAGAAGGAGGGGGGAGGGGGGCTGGGGCACAAACCTCACCGGACAACAGTTGCCTTATTAAAGACCTGATTCCAAGTTAGTAAACAATTTCAATATGAGGGCATCGCTGTCTTCCTTCACATTGTTACGCTAAGGCAGTATTTAATTAAACTGCGGTCCGATTCGCCCCTAATCCCCTTATTTATACTTACCTATTTGTTCATACTTTAACTGGAAAATTAAAAATAATAAATAAAACACAAACACTAACATTGTAAATGATATTTACTTGTGGGAAAGAAGGCACTTTATCAGTTATTTTGAGATTAAGGAATGAAACCCGAAAACGTGCAGGGGATAGTCTACCTGAGGCTCCTCTAAAAAATTATTTGATGAATATATAACCTTAAATGCATTTTAAGTTAATGTTGCTTTTGTAACACCACAAACATAACCTGACCTGTCACTGGGGAAGGTCACACCCGGCACAGTCAGTGTTGCCAGTGATTAAACAATTAATTAATTAGCAATATTTTTTAGCAACACTGGCATAACCATGTACATAACCTGCCGAGAGTTGGTGAACAAAAAACGTGGTGTGTAAACAAGTGACTGGGCTTTGAAAGACTATTATTCAGCGTCTAATGAGAACTTTATTCAAGTATAATTATTTCCTTTAATTCAAGGAATAATTTTTTTCTAATTCCTTAGTAAATTTAATATTTTTACTTTGTTCATTTAATGTTTTTTCAAGTTGTTCTAAATTGTCTTTGTCAGTTATAATCAATAAGTCATCTATATATTTTGAAAGGAATATGGGTGGATAATCAATTTTTTGTATAGCTTCTTTAATAATAAAATTAAGTGCTACCCCTGATAAATTTACAGATAATCTACCTCCCATTGGTAAGCCAGCTGTTTGCTTATAAAATTGGTTTTGGAAAATAAAGAAACCATTTTCTGTACAGAGCTTTATTGCCTCAATAAATATTATTTTGCTTTTTATACTTGTATAGGGTTCAATTTGTTCCCAGTTTTGGTTAATTAGTTTATATACTAATAACGTAAATAATTTGAGTGGGATGTTAGGAAACATAGAAATGACATCAAGACTACTAATATTATGATCCGGGTTTAATTTGATGTTCTTTAGTTTATTTTTAAATTCTATTGAATTTTTTATGTCATAATCATTGTTACTATTAAAGTGGTCTAAAGTTTTATTGAGGTAAAAAGCACGCATTGAGTGCTAGCCAGCCGTTACATCTAACGACTTCGCTCTCTAAATCGCCCTGAAGATGACCTACATTGTAGGTCGAAACGTCGGCACATAATTATAAGTTTATTACTTATTCAATGTTTCTTTTTGACTGCACCCCCCAACTATCTCCTTTACATTAGATCATCCAGTCAACTATTTTCATCTCATAATATATTTTTCATATATCTTTTGACTGTTTCCATATAATATTTGTAAATTTTCATATTGTGATTAAACTATTTAAATCTAAAATAAATTAATTTAATAATTATGTATTTTGAATTTTGTTGTTGTTTTTTAAAATAAAATAAAAAAAAAATAAAAATAATTTAATACATAAAGATTTTTAAATACCAGTAAGGTACAAATAATATAATCATAATAACTCACATTACCTTACATATCAAAGTTCAAGCCAGTAGTAGACAATTGACCATGGGAGGATAGTGAATTCCCAGGAAAATGAGGAAAAATAATTTTTAATTATTTCTTTATATGCTTGGTTTTGCTAACTGTTTTGGGACAAGTTTTTTTGGATTGTATTACGTATTTATGACTGTTGTTTTTTTTTGCAGAATTTTGACTCATAACTTTTTTTAAAGTTAATTTTTAGTATGTTGATGTGTTTTTAATATTGAAAATGGCATTATATTTGCCGAAACGTCTTTTTTATGAAAGAATAAAGCAAATTGACTGGAAGTTGGTTTTTTTTCGAAGATGAAATTTACATAGAAATTGAGTCCAGTATATTAGATAAGAATAAAAAAAAAAAACACTTTTTTGTTCTCAATATCAATTGACATGCACCTATTGTTTCGATACTTGAAAATTAGAATTTATATAACTATTGTTCTCTATGGGTGAAAAATATGGTCGCTAACTTTGCAGGAAGGACAACGCCTTAAGACCTTCAAAAATGAGTTATTCTACAGAATATTCTTTCTGACCGAAAAAACGAGATTTCTGTGATACACTCAGGTCATGTACCCTCTTCATATAGTTGAAGTGATCTATTGCAAAGAATTGGTTAGACCTATAAATGTGTTTTTAAACAATTTAAAAGTGAATAAAAATAAAAATTATTTATCCCTCTTATATCAGCTGTTAAATATGTTATAAAAATTAGAATACTCCGTTTCCACCGGCTTTTATATTTAACTGTAATTAAACAGAACTGTAAACTTTTACTATTGATTAAACAATTTATCCGAAATCATTTTTATCAGTTATTTTATATTGTAACAATTCATAATTTAATATAATGGTGTTACTTTTCGATTATTTTTTGAACGCCCGATGTCTAAAATCGATAGGAATGCAAAATATTGTGAAATGACGGTGTATGAGTGTTTTTAGAACTTTTATATTGTGAAAGTGGAGCTGAGAGTGAGCTTCTAGAGGACTGTTGTGAAATTGTGTTGCATTTCATGTCACAATTCTGGAGAGAAAATGATGGCTGTTATTTCGGCAAAGGAGTGTTGCATGAATTTCACCATGCAATGATTTAATGAGTGAGGAACATTTTTCATCTAGGCGATCGCCTCACCAACTTGCTCATCAACGGTTTATTTCCTGGCTCCGAGTGCCCTCCCAGTTATCCTACAGCTGTTCTTGGATTGTTTTTACCAAGGTCGGAAGAACATTAACCAAGGGCACAACTTCATCCACCTTCGTCTTCAAGGCTCAAGTCTCCTTCTCGAAATCTCTGGAACCACCGTTGAACAGTTTGATTAATGAGATGACTTGATTCCTTACTTTCTTACGAATTAAGTCATCTAGGTCCCATGTGTTGCTGATTCGATCCGAACATTAGATCAGTCCTTTCATCACAAACTTTATTCTCACTCTTTTTGTTTCAAGCCTCTTCAATTCCCGATGATCCTGATCCTCCTTGGCGTATGAATCTTCAACTTGTGACCTAAGTCGAATTTGTTATTTGAGTACTGCCTCTGGGTAGTTGCCTTTTTCAGAAAATTGTAAGTAGTTTACTCATTGAATTTCGCTAACAAAAAACTGATTGACTAAAGGACAGAAAGTCATTATTGCAGAAAAAAAAAGAAATATCCTCTTCTTCTATTAGTTTATAATAAACTTTAATAACTAATAAAATTTATAAATATACATAAACTACAAATATGATACACTAAAAATAGATAATAAATACAAATTATATATATATATATATATATATATATATATAATAAAAATGTTAATTCATAAAGCCATTTCAAAAAGCAATGTAATATGATACTCGGTTTCTCTTCATTAATTACAATTTTAATTCACTGTAGGCAGTCAATTTAAGATAATATATTGTTAAATATTAAATTTTAAACTAATCCCTAATAATTATTCAACCTAAAAAAAGCGTTATTGAAACTTTCTTAATTAAACACGGCTTGATGACCAAACTCCGTCACTAAGGTCGTCCAAAACATCGATTAAAGAAAAGGGGAAAAACATAATTATTTAAACTACTTTTTGAAAAATCTATATTATTTCTGGGGATCCTCCCCTTCCCCATCCACTATTATTAAAACATAATATTCATAATAAACATAATTTTAAGCTAAAAATTAGTGACCAACGAACCGAAATTATATTTTATGCATTATAGAATATTTCGAATAGCTTACATTTTGTTTACAATTTTTTGTTGACTTTCCTAAATTAAAGTAATGCCTCAAAATGTATTTGACATTATACCAGAGAAAGATTTGACAGACTATTTTAATGGGGTGGAAGAGGATAAATTCAATTCGTAAAGATGTTGTTTATCCGAGACATAAAATATTGAAATGAAATTCAAGAGGAAATAAAATCAATGTCAAATAGAGAAAATGTGTCCCTTGTGTGATGCTAACATTTTCATTCCAACTCTTCATAAGACTGCTCGGCTCAATTTTAATATTTTCTTATCAAGGAGTAGGTTTGTCAATGTTGGACCAGCTAAGAAATGGACCGTAGTTTTTCAAAGACCTCCATTTGACAGTTTCCAAAGTTGTGATATTGTTGTTTCAGTGTTAGGCTATCCATAGGATATGTTCCTTTTGTATCGGGCAACTGAGGCGTCATCATTTAATGTAAAAGATTCATTCATATTCCTGCTATCATTCACTTCTGCCTAACGTGACTTCGAGAGATACTAAGGCCATTTTTCTGAAATGGGAAATAAGTCGAGATAGAAATGGAAGAAATGGCTAAAGAAGCAAACCGGAGTAAGGGGATGGGTTGGAAATGCTGATGGCGAGGATTGTTTTAGCTCTCATCTACATTCATTTGGTATTTATCGTTCTGGTTCGTTGAAGATAGGGGTGTATATAAACTCACTTTGTTATATGTAAATCTGTTTAGTAATGCGTTATCCGATCCAAGATGTATAGGAAATGTATAACGATTATAGCTAGGCTTCTATTAACGTTTTCAATAAAAGTAATAACGAGGGGAACAATTCGTTTTCCGGCAATGTCATTTCACTTCAACATCAATCACTGGGTAGGGAAGGAGAAGCAAATGATCAAAGAAGGAATAAATTAATAAAAATAATAATAACAAAAAACTATATCCGGGAGGAATTGAGCTATCACCTCAAGCTGTTGTTGAGGCAGGATATTCTCCCTGTCAGTCTTGATCAAGATTAATGCTAAATTCTTCCCTCAGTGTTCCTTCTCAGTTTCCAGTGGAGCTGTATCAACTTTCTCACTTCTTCTAAAACTCACTCGCACTTATTAAATACTCTAAGAACCAATTTATTGTACGCCTCAAAACACAAATTTAATTGTCATGGTTTACTATGGTGGATAGCAGTAAAACATAGTAAATTCTGCCTTTATTGACAATATCAAAGGTATGCCATTAATATAATATGATAGGAATAAACTCTAATGCTCGGGTAATATGCTTACAATTGTATAAATTTATAGGCAACCAAAACATCCAACCTGTCATGCTTCAAGTATTCGGTTAAAAAATAAAATAGCTGAATTAGACTAAACTTGTGAATAGAAAAAAAAATAGAAATAGGCAAGGTGTTACAAATAGGAAAACCCTCGGGAAGTAGTTTGGAAAAGGGGCCAGGGGGGGAAGAAGAAATGTTAGCGCCCCCTCCTTTCTTCAGCCCCTAAACTTTATAAATAAGCAATTTCAAATCTTTCCTCTTCATTTTTATTTATTCATTTTACACTCAATTTAGTTATTTATCTTTCAAGCCAATGGGGGTTAGTTCAATAAACCCCTTCTTGCATTAATTATATCAAATAATTAATGACATTTATTTTAAATTACTATTTTATATATTTTTTCAAGCTGTTGTGATCAGATAAAAATTGAGTAGCTGCATTTTCCATTGTAGGAAAAACTGTGGAGGTGAACAGCCTCTCGCTGTCAATCAAATTGCATTTAATTCGATTGGGGGGGTTTTCATTTGTCGAGTATTTGGATAGGGAGTCACTTGACCATTTTAATATAGGAGGGGTGGAGTAGGAACAAACGGGTCGAGGATAAAGCCGTTTAGTCCCGGAAGGGCAATGAGCTACTAAACTGTTTATTTAACAGCTTATCGCACTTGATTGAGTTCCCCAACATCAGGAGTCCAAGGGGGGGAGGGGGGGATTGTGATTGCAAAACCGGCAGATTCAAACTCATTTCGACAAATTGTGTATAAAATTGTATAAAAAACGACACAAGCCGCAATTTGTGATTTATTTTGAAATGTTCGAAACTTTGATACACCAAGTCCATTTTAATCTATTGCCTGCAATTGTATCAGTTATTATGAATGGCGAGGTTTGATTACTGAAGATGAATAAGGGGAAATTAGAAAACATTCTTCCTCGGCAACTCACAGCGGTAGCCCGCTCTTTTTTAATGAATCCTTAGTAAAAATTACTACTTATTGTTGATGGGAAAATGATACTGCTTTTATCTTTATATTATAATTGTCATCCTCTCTGTACATTTATTCTATATTTTATATTCGTTATCTTTAATTATATATCTGTCACTATTTTACTTTTCGACATTACATGAATTCTTGTTACTGCAACGTTTTTTTTAATATATTTTTTTTCTGTTTGTTTTCTCTCTCATAGCCCTGAAGATGGCCTACAAAGTAGGTCAAAACGTCGACACACATTAAATATAAGTCTTGTACTTATTTGGTGTTGTTTTTTTGACTGCACCCCCCAACTATCTTCATTCTCCGAAAGAGGGGGGGGGACGGAGTAAGCCCGTCACTAACTCTACTTACATCACTATTTAAGTAAAAATGCTTTGAAGAGGCTGTGAAGGGTCGAGGTATCAAACCTCCCTACAATCCCGCGTCCTATAACCAACTAAATATTTATGGTATCTGATCACTTTATCTCTTATTTATTAACTCCATAAAATCCAGCCGAATATTCTTCAAAACTATATAACGGTCCTGTTTCTATTAATTTTCAAAATAAATCCATGTTCACGTATCAATGTTTACATAAACACAAAGTTACATGTTACGGATGTAGACGTGAGCAATGTAATATTAATCGGAGTAGAGGAACTTTTCGTTTGCATCTGGTTATACTTATTTCATTTTGGAATTTTGGAAATTTAGAAAGCAGATTTTTTTTTCGTTTTTCTGATAATGCTGGTTTAAGGTAATAAATAATAGAGTGTATACAAAAAAAACTTTTTCAAACAAATATTTATATTATAATTTATTTTATATAAAATACAATTAATACAGTCCATTGTTATCTACCGTCATTGGTCATCTGCTAGCCTATTGCTCGATCCAACGCTGATGCCCATTCCTCGGGATGACTGTCAAACAACTCTTGTACCGTAATTTAAACTTCATTTATCAAATAGTTTCCCTTGAAGAAAATGGACCATGGATCGAAACAAGTAGTAATCCGATGTTGCGAGGTCTAAACCAAATGTTGGATGGTGGATGAGGCAGGAATTCGAATCCATGAATAAATTCGATAAGTTTTCACAAATTTCTAACCTCTTAGCTCATCGCTGAGGAGTAACTTCCCGAGGGACCAGTATTTTTTTTATGCAGACTATTTAGATTGTGAATTTGAATTGAGGAATGTTGTGTTGACTAAAGGTGATCATTAATATTTCTGCTCTGGGATTTTGTGGTATATTTTTGTAACAGTAATTTTTTCTCAATGAATTGATATTTCCTTTGAAGTAATTATGATATTTGTAATTAAATATCATTCTTTCAAAATGCCTTGATAAAATATATGAGCTAAATACTAATTTGAAAAAAAAAAAACATTTTGTGAACCTTATCAAAAGATTCCGAAGTCGAAAGCGATTTTTAACTGATATATAACTGATATGAGCCATTAATTCAATTCTGTTATAATCTGGGGATCGACCCTGTGAGATGTAGGACTCAGCCGCCACTTAAATGCACGTACCCTAAAATTAGTGGTTAAAGTACAGTTTTCAGAGTTGATATAACTGAAATTCTGAAATGAATATATGAAGAGAACTAAAGATGTGTTGAATCAATTGGGTTTCTTCAAAATTTATTTGGGTGAGTAATAATGCGATGGATTAAGTTATTTAATTTCCTTTTTTTAAGAAAATAGTTTAGGCACTATTTATATTCCATTAGTTCTCTTATAGTTAAATTGATTTCTTCGATGAAATAATTTTAGACAGTATTGATGACGTTCGGTAAGGAATAACTTAACCATCAGCAGGGCAAAAATCGATAATTGCTATAATTAGACAAAATATGAATTATTTATCAATTAAAAACAATCATAACAATTAAAAAATATATAGAAACTGTCAAAAACGGTTTTAAATAATTGTAATAATCTAGACCAAAATGAATGTATATGAAAAACTCGAAAGAAATCAAATAAAAAACTAAGATCTTCATATTTACAGAATATAATAATCCACCGGAAGAAAAAGCAAAATAATACAGAGTAAAAAAAGTTAGGGACTTTGCACTTGTTTGATTCAGTATAGATTGCTAAAAATAATCGAATGGTTTTTGATATGAGGTTTATAATTTTTTTTTCAATTTAAAATTTCAATACGAAATTTTAAATTCGTTGTAAAATAAGTGGAGAATGTTTTTACTTATCGACAGCTATATAAGACTATAATAATAATAAACCCGAATGTCATGGCAGTATTCAGAATAACATTTATGTTTTATGTTGAGTATTGAGTAATATTAAAAACCTAGTGAAAATTGAAATGGAAAAAATATAAATTAAATGAAAAATGGCCGAGGTAACATTTATGTAATTAATTAATATGATAAATGTTGATATGCATTGTTTCATACAAGATAATTGTGGGAAGGGCCTTTCAAGGGTTCACCTTGCCCGTACTCCCTCTTCCTAATTGAAGGAGCAGCTTAATTAAATTGCCAAGCTTCACGTTTTCGTTTAAAGAAAAAATCGCTTTTAATCCGTAAAGGCATTTTGTTTTGTTCAGGGTATGATAGTAGTAGCAGATAGTAGTTTTTATAATCTATTTTTATAATATTTTATAGAGGCTGGGTGAGCCCCGAGAGGGTCCTCATCTTTTATGGATCATCTTTTATGGATTTACAATAACTAGTTATTAAACATTTAGGTCACTAACTAATGGGGAAGTATTAGTAAAAAAAAATCGGCTTAAAAATCACGTAATATGTTGTAATGAATCACATTGTATAAAAGGATTATATATGCATAAGTTTGAAGCTGATATTTGTAATGATTGTACTCTTCTCGAAATGGATAAAATAAAATGGGTAACTGGTCTTTAGTATCATTAATTGACATCAAAATTATAGGAAATAGGAAAGATTAGATTGGGTTTAGTGAAATAATTAGGTTGGTTCATTATTATTTTCGGTTCTATGAGGCATAGATTTTTTATTATGAGGAAGTAGTTGACCATATGTATCCTGAGGAGTATAGAAAATTTTCGGTAGTGGGGTACACAAATATGCCAAACTCAAGTGGGAAACATTTCGTTTATTTGTGTACAATTTTTCTTTTCATAGTAATAATACATCTGAAACAAATAAATGGAAAAGTTAAGGACGCCATTTCGATTTCTTTTAGTAAAACATATGGTTGTTGTTTTGTGCTTGCTATTGGCTTGACAGTAAGATATTGAAAGATTTGTTTGCGTTCTTTAAAACAAAATTCAAATAGTAAATTGTTTATGTTTTTTAGTCGATTGATTTTTATAAATGTAAACACTTATTAATCCTCTTTCAAACAAACTTTTTTTTTATCTCTGTAACATTGACCTCTCACAGAAAATCGCTGGTTGCGAAACAAATAGACCTCCGGACTATTGTTTAGATTTTATGCATTAATTTAAAAAAAAAAATCAATTATTAATAGTGTAAGTCACAGTTTGCCGAATCATGTCTCATAAAAACTTCTTTTCTAGGAAATTGTTGAAAACGAGGCCGGAGAACCCACATTTTCAAGATATAGAAGAAGTGTTCGGAATCAGCCCGGAAAACCCTGAGAACACTGTCCCAACTGAGGCAGAGGAACAATGGCTACAGGCTCCCCAAAACGTGTTACCGGAAAGTGAGATAAACACTTTACCAGAAATTATAATAATATCTTCTGACGAGGGGAGTGAGACCAACTCAGTTGATGAAACCATAGAACCTGCCCAAAACATCCGTACAACCGATGAGCCAATTGATGAAGTATCTATCGACGAAATGAATACACCATCTGATGATGAAAGTGTAATTGAGATTAGTGATTTATCAGATGAGTTTGAATAATGTGCTTTTTAAATTGTAATGTTCCTTACAGCATACTGCCTGTCTCCTTCAAAATAAATTTATCATAGTTGTTTTTATTTTGTTTATTATTATAGAATTAATTGATACCACTACCTCTGTTTTAGTATACTTAAATACCACTCTATTCCCCATCCCCTCCGACGTGAAGACGGTTCTTTTATTACTCTCTTCACCCATTCCTCTATCCTTATCTCCTAAAGCTGTAAACCCCTCTGAGGTCAAATTTCTTCTTTTTATTTGAATTAAGTTGTATCGTACATTCATGGCTTTTTACAAAGTCATAGTCTGTGTACCAGTGAAGTAAAATGTGAAGTTTCGTAGCTAATTACGGGCTTATAACTTGACTATAATAATTATAAAAATGAGTGATTTAAGAGACAGGGATTAGCAATCTTTGTGCTTGTCCGGCAGGTTCATCCCCACCCGCAGTATAAGGTAAGACTGACTATCAGCTATCAGGTTGATCTGTGCCGTGTTCAGATCAGATCTCATACGAAGTGATTTTATTTTTATTTAGTTGTCTTTTCTCTCTGTCCTACCTTTTTTTATCTTTACTCCTATATACTCCAGTAATATAACATTCCAAAATGAAATTTTACCATCAGGTATTATCAAGCAAATCAGATAAAAAAGGAAATACAAAGATAAGTTGATCCCTAGAATCAACTACGAGAAATATTCCAAGTAAACCTAAACCTAATAGAAGGCGTAAAGTCGACACACCTCCTACTACTTCGAATGATAATAAGGAACCCAAGGCAGGACCGTCGGATGAAAATACCCAACCAGGGTCATCTACTGAGTTCACTGAAGATTCTCCCTTCTACTCACCCAACAGATTTCAGACCCTAACAAATCTACCTAGTGAAGCAATGGAGTCCACATCGGCCCCTAAAGTGCACAGGCCACCACCAATTTTCGTACAAAGTATAAAAAACTTTAGACTTCTTTGCACACAATTGAATTAGGCAGAAGGCACCGGAAAATACTATTTCACTAGTAGGACCAACGATACACAGATCCAGTCGGACACGCCCGAGAAATACCGATGAATAGTTAAGTACCTAACGAAGACCAAGGCAGATTACAAGTACCAATTAAACGATGAGAGATCCACCAGAGTGGTGGTCAGGAAATTGCACCCAACCAGCGCCTGGAATAGAAAAAAATCTATGAACTAAGTAGACTCTACTATACCCAGGTTCAAATCGAAAAAACATACCCAAAGAAAGACATTGTGCAATGTCATAACTGCCAAAAATACAGTCACACTAGGCACTACTGCCATCATACTCCAAGGTGCGAAGAACCGCATAAAACTGAAGGATGTGTCAAGCAGAGAGAAACACCTGCTGTCTGCGCACTATGTATCCAAGGCCATCCTGCCAATTATTGGCAAACCTACAAATATATAAAGTCTCATGTCCTAGCAGCACGTCGGCCCAGTGACGAAGTGAGGACCTCAAGAAGACAGCCTTCTAAAATGGAGCTGTCTCCTAAGAAATGAAATTAAAGAAATGTAAGGTGGTCAACAAACAAATAGACTCGCTTAGGGAATGCAATACCGTTAAAAATTTTCGACACCGGTATTTCGGTATTTTCGCTTTTAGAACCGGTAAGATACCGTTATTATTTTAAAAATGTAAACAAAATTAAAATTTATTTACTATAAGTTATGTTATTATTTAGGGGTAGTACAAGTATATGTCAAACACAACTAAACAATAAAATATTTATTAATAAGAATAATTTAACAAAATTAAATCCACCTTTGTTAATATATATTACATTAATTATTAATTAATTACGAGTGATTATTATTTTTGATGCAAATTGAAATATGATTTAAAAAAATATATATGATCCAACGTACCGTCGTCTAACCTCGATCTTATTTTTGTGGTTATATGTTGAGAAGCCAAAAAGGCTCGTTCTGACTCCACAATTGCTGTTGGTATTGTTAACAAGTATTCATAAGCAAGCTTTAGATGCACCCCCCTTATTCCATGCTCTTCAAAAAATTATAATTCTTTTTTAAGTTTATGTTCTATTTCTAATCTTTTGTTTTGTTTCTTTGGGTTTGGAACATTCGTCATTGCTTTGTTAATCACATTCTCTAATTTCTTTTATAATGAAACAGTTGCAGTATTAATAGCGGAGAGAGATGTAACTGGTTTATCTTCATCTTCAAGATCAAAATCTTCACTGTCTGGTCCATTACTTTTAACTCCGAGGCGATTTATAAGAGGAATCAATATTTTTGTAATAGAACCTTTTTTAAGTTTAGGGCATAAGTCTGTATCCGTTTCGATTTAGTTTTGTGAAGCGTTCTGTAAATATTGCAAAACTTGAGATATGTTTGTTCGTTTTTGCATTATTATATACTTCAGAGCATTTATCAATTCAATACTTATTTTAATTTGTGTGCTCCTCAAGGTAGTATCCTTGGTCCAATCCTTTATACAGTTTATACAGCTGGCATCCCAACTCATCCTAATACTATCCTTACCACGTATGCTGATGATACATGTGTATTATCAGTCAACACTCATCCAGTTATTGCATCCCAAATCCTCCGATCCCATATCACTGATCTTGAAGAATAGTGTCAAAACTGGAGAATTAAAATAAATTCTCAAAAATCGCATCAAATCACTTTTACCTTACGTCGTAAACCAATGACTTCCTGCCCTACAGTATCCTTTAATAATATCCCTCTGGTGCCTGTAGAACAGATCCGATACTTAGAGTTGCACCTTGACAAACGATTAACTTGGAATCCTCATACAAGACTGAAAAGACAAGAAACCGCTCGACGTTTCAGGCTACTTCAACACTTACTAGATAAATGCTCTAAGCTCCCAATTAACTACAAAAGACTTATCTACATGATGATCATTGGGCTCCACTAAGCCATCGAATTCCTCTCGTGTCCAATCCTTCACATTGTATCAAAACAACCTTTAACAACCTAAACATATTCCGTATATTTTTATTAGATATATTCCATGAATCAAAATCCAAATACCCCACATATACCCCCTCCTTCAAATGCTTCTGATTTCTCACACCATTCTCTCCGAGTTCAAATTCATGGTCCCACCACTAACATCTCTCCTAACAAATATTGTTTCCCATCTCTTCCCTGTCCTAAAAAATCCTTTAATGACATCGACCTTATCCATTCCCCTTTGGAATGCGAATGAAATTCGAAACTACATTGACGAACTAACATCGTTAATGTATGATAAAAAAATTGACGTAGCCTTGATTAAAGAAACTCGACTGACAAACAGAAGCTCAACATTTTTATTTATTTTTGATTTTCACAATTGTAAAATACAGAGAGAGTTTGGTTAGATTTTTTACAAAAATAATAGTACATACAAAAAAAAACAACAGAATAGTTAACATACAGAAAAATAAAGTAGTTAATTATAATACTAAACATTGTAATGAATGTTTCATTACATATTTCATTTACACACTCACGATCTGTGTGTGTAAAGCACCCTTAACCAGCTTTCATTGTCGTTTAATGCCAGTGACGCGGCTGGGAAAGGGGGCTGGGTCCTCCCGGACTCCTGCTTTGCCCTCATTCCTGGGGAAGAAACTCAGTCCGGGGACCTCAGGCAAATTGTAAATAGGGTATGAGTGTGTACATTATATTTTTTTTTTATTTCTTTTTTTTTTTAGTTTATTTTATTATCATTTTCGCATTAATTTATTTTTATTAATGCATTTATATATTTTTCCGCATATATATATTTATTTATACATTTATTTATTTTATTTTGTTCATACCATTGTTTTGTTATGGAATGATTGTAAGCTACATAGCACCATTACTTATTGCCAACAAGTGGCAGATTGTAATGTTTCAATAAAGTATTTAAAAAAAAAAATAGTTAAAAGTTAGTAAATCTCCTGGACATGACCTTCTAACCATCCAGATCCTTCAACACCTTCCTCATTATATTCCTTACCAATCTATACAACTGTATTCTTATACAACTCACTTCCCTTTGTTGTGGAAACACTCTGTTATCATACTATTCCTTACACCTGGCAAACCATCCAATGACACTACATCATACAGACCCTATTCTTTCCAAAATTTTCGAAAAAATCCTCCTTTAACGAATCCTACCCATAATCGAATCCAATGACTTTCTTTCACATCTATTTGGATTCCGCCTCAGGCACTTAGGTCCATTAGGGTCTCCGAGTTGTCGATCATATATCCTCTGCTCTGAAAGCAAACAATACTGCACATGCGTATTTCTGGACGTAACTCAAGCTTTTGATCGGTATGGCATGCCTGTGATCTATTCAAGCTCAAAACCCAGTTACCCCAATCCTTATTCCTAGTCCTTCTACGCTTCTTCCAAGTAAGCTGTTGTAATAAATACTATAATCTTTAGCAAATTCAAGCTGGAGTACCCCAATGCAGCATCTTAGGTCCTATCCTACACCGTTGATATCCCAACTACTCCTGAAACCTTTCTTGCAAAGTTCGCAGACGACACAGCCATTCTGCAATCTCACCCAGACCCTGAAATTCACCCTCCACACAGACCCTTCCTCGAACGTCCAAAGGCACCAATTGTGTTACCAATGGCGGATTAAAGTCAACGAAGAGAAATATAAACACGTGAGTTTTGCACTTCGCCGGGTAGCATGTCCTTCTCTCCAATTCAATGATATCGTCCTACCTATTTCCGACACAGTACGATACCTTGGCTTCCTCTTAGACAAAAGACTTACATAGAACCCTCATACCAGACTCGAAAAACAAGAACTTAACAGACGATTCAGCCAACTGTACAGATTACTATGGAGAGCCTTCCATATTTCAATAGACAGTAAACTTCTAATGTACATGACCATCATCAAACTATTTCCAGTATATATTAACATATCTACTATATATACAATACTCTTCATAAAGTCGAAAAAAATTATTATTGAACACTAACGGTAATATTCTATATTCTAGAGGCATGTGCATGACATTGATCTCCGTGTTACCTGGGAACTATCCTCAGATTCTGCGACTCATCGACCGTCTTTTGTAAAGGCCGTAATCGCACAAAATTGTGTTTATACAATGCTCTTGTTCGAGCAGTTTTTACTTATGGTGTTTAAACTCGGACTCTTACCGCTTCCTCATTAGCCTCGGGTTCTCCCAACGCCAAACATTAAGAAAATTCTCCGGACCTGCGTTCCACAACGAAGCCAATACATCCAGAATCCGTAGTAATTTTGAGATATACTTCCTATTTCAGAATACCGATGTGCTGCAATTTATAAAACCACGTCGAATTGAATAGTAAGGATGTCGACAGGATAACTCCATGGTAAAACTAATGGTAAAAAGAGTTTGCCGACCTGGTAGAAGATTGATTCAGTAGGCTGTGGAGGACTGTGGATAGAGAAAGCGTGTGACCGAGAATAATGGATCTAAATTGTACAATTTAATGTTTCTAATTATTCTTAGGAGACTGATGACCTGTACCACCATGCTTCCGGGTCTAATATCAGATTATGTAATTGGTTATATATCCATGTATGGAAGAGGGCACGGGTGATGGGGCGCCTGTCAATATCAATAGCCGAGGGTAAGGGGGGAGCGCTACAAAGGCAGCAGCATGTGATGAAACCTTTTGATGTTGCAAACAAAGCTGATTTCAGACCCCGGGTGTCAATTTCGACGTGACAAACATTGACCAAGGTTCAATTCAGCCACCGTTGAAAGTAGTAGAGGCGTCACTTCAATTAGACAGATGTAAAGCCTCTTATTTCACCAAAAGCTATCATCTCTCTCTAGGTTTGAAATTGATGAGAAAGATGCGGAAATGGGGGAAGGCCCGGCTGTTACAAGGATAAATTGAAATGGCAAGGGTTTTCACAAAAGGAAATTAGGGAAAGCGATAAATGAAAGCGTTTGCAAGAGCTGCCATGGCTGAGTGGTGAAGGGATCCCTAGCCATGGGCTACTGCCTCTCACCCTCTCACATCTTTCAACATTGCTAATTCCACATCACGTCATGGCTTATTGTTCTAACAAAAATGGCTTACATTTCGTTAAGCATTGAGATGATCGATTATTTTCATATTTACTTTTTACAGATAAATTTGATTTTAAATTTATAAGTTAATTAAGTTATTTTTTGCATGAGCTGAAGACATTGTTTATTAAGACATTTTTATAGATTAGGGCATCTCCAAGAGCTTCTACATCAAAAGATTGGACTGTAGCTGGAAGTTGCGAAAGAATAACACTTATTTGGGCATAATAATGAAAATAGGTACAAATATTGATAAATAGTATAATATTACATTACAGAGGGCGTGGCCAATGGTTCTAAAGCTGGTTACATTCTATGTAACACTTCTTACATAAACATTTTGTATCGCAACATTTTGCTATAGAACTGTTTTGTTTGTTAAGTCTGTTTTGTTATAGAAAAGAATTAGAGAATTGAAATTTTATAGCAAAGCTAAATATGTTTGATTCGAAATTATAAATGTTTACAATTGCTTGAGATGTTGTTTTTGAAGGGGTATAAGTCCATTTGAAACTGAAAAAAAACATTTATTCTTTAAAATGATTTTGATGATTATTATTTCATAATAAAATAAATTTAAAATATTTACTAGTATAGGGTTGAAAATAGCAATCTTTGCTAAGCTTTATGTGATAAAAAAAATTAGCCCATATTTTGAACTAATACCATTTGATATTGCGAATATGAAAAAATGGACTTATCTTCTTCTTCATTGGGATTACAACTCATCGCTGAGTCCTGGCCTCCTCAATTAGTTTCGCCCATTGGCCCCTCCCTCTTGCAACGGTTCTCCAGTTAGTCAGTCCAAGAAGAGCTCTACCATCTGCGTCGACCCCATCCATCCAGGGCAATCTGGGCCTTCCGACGCTGAATCCTAATGAACCGGACGACGTCCATATCATTATGTATGGTGGCCAGTTCTGCATTACTCCACCTCCTCCAATCGTTACCTCAGCGTACTGGTCGATAAATGCAACGTAGTACTTTTCTTTCAAAGACGGGCAGTTTGCTTTCATCTGTTTTGGAAAATTTCCTCGTCTCCGCCCCGTATGTGAGATCTGGACGAATCAATGTCTTGCACAGAGTCACTTTTGTTTTCCTTGAGATTAAGCTATTACTTAGGCCGAAGTAACATTTATTTGCAGCCAGGATCCTCCTAGATTCTGACAGATTGTTGTCGGCATTTACTTGAGAGCCCAGAATGCTTAATCACCAATCGAGATTTGTGGAAGTGGAGCAATTATGCCAGCGATCATATATTTGGTTTTGCTATCATTTATAGAAAGTCCTGTCCCAGACTGTTCGAGAGCCAGAAAAGCCTCCTTTACGCCGCGAAGTGATATCCCGATGATATCAATGTCGTCTGCATATGCCAGGATTTGTAATGACTTACTAAAGATGGTTCTACTCATCTGTATTCGCCCATCCCTGACTACATTTTCGAGTGCTACATTAAACAGGAGGTGTACATACGAGTCTCCTTGCCTTACCCTTTTTCTTCTACAAAACTCTGACACTCCAGCCTGGATTTTTACTTTACATTCCACCGTGTTCATTGTAAGTCGAACTAGGCGGATTAGTTTCTTAGGGAACTTCAGTTCATTCATCGCTATATACAGTTGCCCCCTGTGAATACTGTCATAGGCCGCCTTAAAATCAATGAATAGATGATGGGTTGGCAATAAATACTCTTTCTTTCTCGAGAATTATTCTGAGGGAGAAGATCTGGTCCGTTGTAGATCTGGCCTGACTTCAGGAAGCCGCACTGGTAGTCACCAATTACTGTCTCAGAGAATGGGAGTAGACATTGAAAGAAGACAAGCGAGAAGATCTTGTACACAGTTGGGAGGAGAGAGATCCCTCAGAATCATTACAATCCGGGTGATCGCCCTTCTTATGGATAGGGTATATTCTTGTGGTGCTTTATATTTTTTTAGCTTTTCAATAGCTTCAGCAAACTCATCGTCATCTGCCGACCGATCTATAACAAAGGCTCCAGTGTCTTCTTCCGATCCTTCTTCTTCATAAGAGCCATTCAGGAGATCATTAAAATACTGTTTCCATCTGGCCAATATTTACCCTGATTCAGTTAAAAGGGACCAATCCTCGGCTCTACAGATCTCCGGGGCTTCCTTCCCGTATTAACTTTATTAACCCGTATTGTAGAATTTTTTATCTGATTATCAAATCTGGGGTTTTCTACCGACACGATTTTATCGTTCTCCCATTTCCTCTTCTTCTTTTGATGAAGACGTTTTTTTCCCATCCTCCGTTGGCGATAATCTTCGAGAGAGGCTCGCGTACTTCTCCTCTGGAGCATTTTTTATATGCCACATTCTTCCTTTCGGTAGCTGCCCTACATTCCTCGTCGAACTTCTGGGTTCTGGGTTCTCCCACCCCCTCCCCGAGGATATCCACCTGCTCGATTACCTTTCCAAATATTAATTCCATCAAAGGTCTATTGCACTAGTTTCATCTCAAACATATCATACATATCAACCCACTCCGCACCATAGACCGATGGGGCTGCCACCTCAGAGCATCCGGACCTGCTCCCCCTCCGGTGCGGTCTCCTACTAAGGTAAACCTAGGGTGTGTACTGTTCTGGCGGTTGTGCATGGTGTACTGAACTGTGGTAACAAAATAAAAAATGGACTTATACCACTGTCAAATATAACAGCTCAATTATTGGATCATTTTATTTTATAAATTTATAGTTTAGGTCACTGGTGTGTAAAATTCGATTATACTAATATGTAAATACAATATATGAATAATATATTAGTTTATTATGTAGTGAGAGGGTCTGTCATTCTTTCATTGTAGACAACTTTACGTTAGTAGACAACTTTTAGATCTCCTGGAGAAAACAAAGCGAAAATAGAAATGAAATATATCTCAGCCTATATAATCACATATTTAGTTACTTACCTACTTGCTTTATATTCAATTTTAAACTGTAAAACATTTTTTTTTTTTTCGTTTTGTTAAAACATGAGGAGAGACAAAGACTGGAGGTGAAATTTTCTTTATTGAAAGAATAAAGGAACTAGTAAGTCGGGTTGCGGCTACTAATCGATTAGCTATAACGAATTATCTTCGATATCCTGTTGTTACCTTCAAAATGGTCAGGGGATCCACTCAATAAATATCTCATAGAAATAAGTATAACTTATTTTATTTTGTGCCATCGTTTCGACTAATTGGCTAAGATACATTTTTTATTTTTTACATAAAACATTTTGTCTCATTAATCGTAAACTGATCAATCCACTTGCAAAAGAATATAAAATGCAAAGGTTGTTGGTAGATCGATATTCTATTCTAATTTATTCTTCTTCCCCTTGCTCTTGCAGCACCGAGCTCTAGACTCGGTCCACTTCCGACATACACTTCTATCTTCGGTCATTTGTCCCATTTGGCAACATGTTTTCCCTTTTCTCTTACCGAGGTA
The DNA here is from genome assembly GCA_037127475.1 of Arma custos. Classification (NCBI taxonomy): domain Eukaryota; kingdom Metazoa; phylum Arthropoda; class Insecta; order Hemiptera; family Pentatomidae; genus Arma; species Arma custos. The sequence goes on along the minus strand of CM073761.1, from coordinate 17,185,221 downwards.
TTCCCTGTAGGACAGCCAGAGTCTTCTTCGTTCCTCCGGTTTGTCTCCATCCGGCATGAACATGACTTGTGGCCATCCTCAATTTTTTTATTTACAGAGACTATAGCTAGCGTTCCTATAGAATAGAATAGAAAAGTAATTTTCTTCTGGGACTAAGTGCCTTTAGGATATCAAACGGGAATAGAAATAGAACAATAATATATATATATCTGGCCAGAAGCCTGCAAGATACAAATTATAAAACGTATAAAAAGTGACAGAAAGCAATAAAACCCAAAAACAAATAATAATAATAATAATAAGTAAATAAACAGTACAAATCCTGACAAGCAATTAAAGCAATTAAAACAATAGATAAATCAATAATTCTTCTACAATCGGCACAACAACCCATTACTGGGTCCTGGCCTCCTCAAGCAGCTTCCGCCAGCTCAACCGGTCAAGTGCAGCAGCTCTCCAATTCCGTATTCCGAGGAGAGTCCTTGCATCTTCTTCAACACCATCCAACCATCGCAGCTTAGGGCGGCCTCTCGGCCGTGTTCCGTGTAGGCGCTCATTAAGCAGTTTACTTGGGATCTCATCAGTTCCCACCCTTGCTACATGGCCTGCCCAGCGCAGCCTACCAATCCTCACAATTATTCCGATATCAGGCTCACCAATCAATGAATACACTTCCCTGTTTCTGCGTCTTCTCCAAGCTAAACCATTCTTTACTGGGCCGTAGATGTGTCTCAGTATCTTTCTCTCAAATGTTTGTAGATCCCTTTCATCAGACTTCGTGAATACCCAAGTTTCTGATGCGTAGGTGAGAACTGGTCGAATCAGCGTCTTATATAGTCTTGTTTTTATATATCTTGATAACGAGCTACTTCCTAAGTGCCGACGCAGTCCAAAATAGCACCTATTGGCCTTTGCTATTCGCCTCTTTATTTCTGCCGAGACGTCAATGATGAAATCGACCTGAGATCCGAGGTATACAAACTCATTAAGCTTTATTGAAAAGTATTCCAGAGCCAGAAAGATGTAGAAGCTAGGATGATGTTAAGGATAATACATTATTGCAATAGAGGAGTCATTTTGAGAAGCTACTCAAGCCAGTCCTCTGCGGAATAAACGTGAGAGAGAACTTGGCAGTTAGGAACCGGGAGTCTAACATTGAACCACCCAATGATGAAGAAATAATTGACGCTATTGATTTCTTGAAGAACAATAAAGCATCTGGAGCCGATGACCTGCCAGCCGAACTCAGCCGAAGTGCGGGGATGAAGAACTGATAAAGAGAACACAGGACCTTATCTTAAAAATCTGGGACGAAGAGAATTTGCCAGAAGATTGGGAAAAACCGTCACAATTCCTGTATTCAAAAGGCGGGGTGGATCTACCACACATCAAATATTCTGCCTCAGAACAATCCTTGCGAGAGGACATGAATTCAATATAAAAACCTATCATCTTTTTGTGGACTTCAGCCTGTGACAGAATTAACCGGGAAGTACTTTACAAGGCACTGAAGGAGTTCAACATCCCCGATAAATTGATAAGACTGATAAAGCTGACCATGAGAGATGTGAGATGCACTGTGCAGATTGATGGGCAAAGAAGAGAAGAGTTTCCCTCAAAAAAAAGGACTACGCCAAGGAGATGCGTTAGCATGCCTCCTGTCTAATTTGGCATGTAGTGGGAGGGAGGTGGGTGTGGCTCAAACTATTTCCTAACTGAGGATAGTTGCTAGAAAGAATCTCTTTATCTCTTTTTGGTTGAATTGCTCGTCGGCGGTTTGCCATCTTCCCCTCCCTTTCATGGACTTTCATATGAAACGACCCAATATTTGTCTTTTATGATTCTGTAATAAATTTGGAAATTGAAACCCACGAGATTATCTATTATTTAAAATAGAGATTAAAATTATTTAGTCTTTCCTCAATCTGCAGGTGTTCCTCAAGGCAGTACCCTCGGGCTCAGGTGCATTATTATCAGTCACTATTAAACCCAAATTAATTTAATTGACTTATATATTCTTTTAGATTATCCACATATTAGAAAATAATTATTATTTTAAATATTTGATGACATTTGAATAAATAACCAATTATAGATTTAAAAAGTACCATTTGCAATTTACTTAGATAAATAATGTTATAAACATAATTCAGCCTTGACTAACTTATATTTATATATATATATATATATATATATATATATATATATATATATATATATATATATATAATTATAAGTTAGTAATTATAATTATATATCTATTATATAATTATATATATATATATATATATATATATATATATATATATATGTTCAATACAAGATAACTAAAGATGGGACATACTACGACACTGTGGGATCTGGAGATCCTCTTGTAGCTCACACGGCCTCGATAAATTGAGTTGGCTAGTTGGGGAAAATACTGGTTGTCGAGCGTGAACCACCTCCCTGCACAATATATATGTCTTATATATGCAATAAAAATAATTTGTCTGTCAATGCAAAATTACGAAATAATAGTACTGTTGTTAAATCAGTCCTCTGGTACGGCATGGAAACCACAAACATAACTGGAAAGGAAAGTTTGTTCAACTTTCAGAGAATAATTTACGGCCCAAGAAAAACACAAGAAGGTTATAGATCAATATCAAATGCAGAAACATAAAGTAAAGCTGACAACCTAAAAGTGATTATCAGAAAACGACGACTGCTGTTCGGACTCATGATATGTATTGATAAATCAAGGTTGAAGAAACATATTTTTTATAAAATATGAAAAATCTTATAAAATTTGGAACTATAAAAGCCAGGGAGCCTATGTCAAACAACTTAAGGAAGAATTTAAATAAATCATAGATGCTGAAAAAGATTCTCTCAATCGAGAACAATACAGAAAATCCATTTCGGCTTCAAAACTGATGTAAGTGAAAAGAAAAATCCCAACAGAGGAGAACGGACAGCTGAATGAAGACCTACGCAGTCGAACAGAATGAAAGACTTCTGCAGAACAGCGGTTCCAAACCTTTTTATATGTGCAGACCACCAATTTTGAAAGGAAAACTTCGTGGCACTCTAACAAATCCAGACAACTTTGAACCGATAAAATACCATGCTCGCGTGTTTATCATGTGATTGGTGTGGAGGGGGAACACTAATAACGGCTTATTAGCTTATAATTAGAATCAAAGTTGCTGGCTCGATCCACTCTTGGATCTAGTCTCTATACAACCAGTAGTTCTCAGCAACCGAGTGACTCGAATTTTTTTCACTCAATTTTTTTATCAACTCTGCGCGTTGGCAACCGCTGCTTAGAAAAGAGAAAGAAACTAATTAAAGTGATATTTACGATATCCTTGTCGGTATGCAGGCGTATAAAATAATGTAATGATGGTATAAACAATTCATAATCATGGTTATTTATAACAATGTAGTTATTCATAACTATAACTACCTAAAACATGGTTAAAAACTTGTTTTAAGTGATTAGATTATTGATTATATGAGCATCATATTTATATTTCTGGTTTATAGTATAATACTTGCATTGAGAAAAATAAAAGGGTAGTGCAATAAAATAAAATCCTAAATTTTAATAATTCAACCACAAATCTTCATATAATAAAATTAATATAAACCGAATAGTCATTAATAACAAACAACTAAAGATGAAAAAGAAAAATGGTTAAAAAGTGTGTTACAAATACAGAAAATTGCAAGTTTTTATTCATGTTATTGCTTTAAATTAACCCATTTTTATATATTTATTTTCGGAAAAAAATAAGGGGCTATTTTAAGAAAAAGCCGGTACCACTACCGCCTATGAACGGGTCTGGGGTTCAGTACATGGTAGAGACTGTACTGTTTCATGGACAACGATTCTGCAAGGAGGTGACTTGTCCTAATTCACGCTCAACCGCCAGATTTTTTCGCCTTTTTTTGGGTAACCTATTTTTATAATATTTTATAGAGGCTGGGTGAGCCCCAGGAGGGTCCTAGATCCCATATGATCCATCTCCCGCTGCAAACAGACTAAATAAATGCCGGCATCGGGATTTGAACCAGAATTTCCGGCATGGCAACTCAGTGCTCTACCAATGAGCCACTCTACCCCTCCGCTCCATTATTTAAGTATTTAAAAAAAGAAGGAGGGAAGAGATACGACTATCTCTTGCTGGGAAGGCGAAGTTAACTGCTCATCCCCAGTTCAGCCCAGCCCCAAAGGAAAGGGTACTCTCCCAATAACTAATTAACGCCAGCGGTAAGAAGCCATTATAGCAATAAAACAGGCTATAGCCTCACCTCCTCCCCCACCCCCCTCCTTAATAAGGAGGCTTAGGTCCATCAATAAGAGCGATTAAACCCTTCTCTACTCCACTCGACTACCCTAATGCCCTTAATACCTATGACTGCAATTAAATAGTCCGAGGCCATTGATTAGGCACGTTTGATTCCCACAAAAGGGTTTCATAACACTTAATGAGCACCGGAACCTTTTCAATGGAACCGTCAATGCAAATAAAAAATACCTTTCAACCATAAAAGTATTAAATACTCATTATGAGATCTTGAATGCTGTTGGAAAATTATGCATTTTTTTTATATGCCCTGTTAAATCTCTCTTTATGTTCACACATATTCCTATATGTAATATGGATATCTACTATTCTCGACTGTTATTCAAATAATTTTTACTTTCAGCTCTTGAGTTTCGAGACTGTATTGTCCTCATAATCGTGACCTAACAGTGAAAAAAAGACTTTTAATGAATTATATTAAATAACACGATACTCTAAATATAAAATTAACACTTGTACGATATTAATTGTAACGACATGGCTTGCGAAGATTTTATATTTTATAAGTTCAGCTTTCCTACGCCATCTCCCACATCAGCACCACCCATCCTGGCTCATATTTATTCAAAAGAAGTGTTTTAAACAGTCATCCTCAAAATATTTTTTTTATATCCCATTCCTGTTTAGATTTTTAAGTGATATAATAACCGCGATACAAACATAAAACTACGAAAAAGAAATAGTTTTAAATGAATCCAATAAATATTATCTTCGATTAAACTTTACTGTAGAATAAGAAATTGATAATAAAACACTGTTTTTGGACCTCTCATAACCCGAAATCCAAAAGAGAAATAGAAACTAAATGGTGGAAAAAACCTATTCATTCTGGTAGATCCATACATTACTCCTACACAAGACATGAAAATTTTCTTCTGAACTGTCTTTATTATGATCTTTAAACGGAATTCTTTGCGATGAGGACGATTTTAGTATGCGATGGCCCAGAAGAAAGTTTTCCTCAAGATGGCCATCTTCATCTTCATGTTGAAGGATTTTTATTAAACGGCAGGTCTCTTAATCGACTTCCTAAGGACTGAGTTGGTTTTGCTAAACAATCTTGAGATTGCGGCAGATTTTTTGTAAGTAATGGCGGAGTCTCTGTTATTTTTGTTGACGGTGAGTGTTTGATAGTCTTTCCGAAAGTGTTGGTACGCAGGATATTATAAAGTATTTTACAATTGGTCTCATTCGTTGTTACGCTTCATTGTTAGTTTAGTTATTTTCTATTACAACATTCCAATTATACTTTTATGCTTTCTTTATCACTTATTAGATGCTACTCACCATTTTTCTCTTTGTTTCAAATCTATTTACGTCGTTTCCCATCAGTCTCTTACTCATATCCCATTTTTTTACTTAATATATTTTAAACAATGTCGTTATTTTATTTTATAATTTTAAACATCTCCACTTTTGTATTTGTTTTCTCCAATAGCTTTTTATATTTCAAACTATTTTATTTCAAGAGAAAAGATATGCCCCCGGCCGGGATTCGAATTTAAATTAATAGTAATAATAATAATTTAACAAATTATATTTTTTTATTAATCAACTAATAAAAAATTATAAATAGTAATATGACGGGTGAGCCCCAGGAGGGTCCTAGATCCCATATGATCCATTTCCCGCTGCAAACAGACTAAATAAATGCCGGCATCGGGATTTGAACCAGAATTTCCGGCATGGCAACTCAGTGCTCTACCACTGAGCCACTCTACCCCTCCGCTCCATTCTTTAAGTATTTAAAAAAAGAAGGAGGGAAGAAATACGACTATCTCAGAACTAGATACGACTAATAAAAATTATAAATAGTAATATGACGTAAGTCAACAAGATCCTAAATCAAGTAATGTTCAAAGAACATCGCATAAAATTGCGAGAACACGGGGACATGGGATCAGATAAGAGAACAGATTTGTCCCCGGCTGGTAAGCGACTCCAGTAGCTCAATAGGTAGAGTACTGTCACAGAGAGACAGAGGACCCGGGTTCGAATCCCGGCCGGGGGCATAGCTTTTCTCTTCAAATAAAAATAGTTAAAAATTAAAACAATTAATAAAAAATTATAAAAAAATTGTATATTTTATTTTATCTGTTGTACTCATTACAATATTTCTATATCATTAATTTGTTTTATACCATTAATATTTCCATATGTTTCTCCGTACGTTTTACTATGTTTCCTTCATTTAAATTATAACTTATTGGATTATTTTTTTACTTTCTTTATCACCAATTAGATAGGGCTCACTTATTGTTCTCTTTGCTTTTAAATTTATTTACACAGTTTCTCATCAGTATTATTACTCATTTTCCACTTTTTTATTTCATGTATTTCAAATAATACCTTATTTTTTATTATTTAATTTTATATTTTAAATCAACCCACTTTTGTATCTGGTTAAACAATATAATCATAACCAGATACAAAAGTGAGTTGATTTAAAATATAAAATTAAATAATAAAAAATAAGGTATTATTTGAAATACACGAACTAAAAAAGTAGAAAATGAGTAATAACAATACTGATTAGAAACTGCGTGAATAAATTTAAAAGCAAAGAGAACTTAAATATAATGTGTTTAAAAAATAAACTACCATAGGTGTATCCTTAAACGAATATCGTATAAATTGAACATATGTTTTTATCAACCAGTTTACCTATAATTATGATATAAGTATTGTTTAAAACAGTAAATTATAAAGGCAGAGTACCATCAAAATCCGTGTGAATGGTTTGCCTTGGAAGTGATTTTGTGTGTTCCTTATAAACCGCCATTTGCTAAACGACTAAGTTAAAAGCGACTAAGTTGGCTAAGTTAACTTGGTCCCAATCTGAATACAAGAGTTAAGAGTTGTGTCGAATCAGAAGGTGTTGGCCCTAGACAAAGTGCTAATTGCGCTTGGTTTCTAGAGGAAATTTGGAGAAACTCTCGCCACCGTCGTCGGTAAACGAGTTTATTGCCAGCGCTAACAGTCAAGTCTAAACGAGCTTTTCCTCCCCCTTCCACCCCTCATCACCTCCCCCATCCCCCTCCCCCTCATCTACCCCCTCTCTCACTCCCTTCTCCGCCTTAAGGTAAAATTCAAGTAGCTATAAGTTAAGTTGTGTATCGCCTCAACTTCTGACACCGTGGACTAAATATTTCCTATAACTTGTATAATTCTCTGGCTCCAATATTTATGCCAAAAATATTCCGTCAATTTACTTTAATCGTGGTAACAGGGAAATCTCAAAATCATTTTTAACTGATGAAGGTGATGCTAAACAGTTGTAGATATCCTAAGCTTCAATATTAAGCTCCACATAGTCAATATCTATTTTTTCTATGATAGATATGGCGAATCATGAACTGCTCACTGCAGTTTGTCTTGAGATTTTGTCAGTAGATGTGAAAACATAAAGTTTCTACAGTTATAGTGAGTATAATGTTTAAGAACCATATTCTGTGGTAAATCAAATCCCACAATTTGATTCACAAAGTAGATGAAAAAAAATAATAGATTAGTTTTAATTCGTATGTTATAGTATTAAATAGCATAAGGTAGCATGAGGTAGTGAATATATTCGTGAATATTGAATAGCTGATGGTTTTAACAACCAAGGCCTTGAATACAGCTCTTGTATCTATCTGGTCTAGCAGGTAGCAGGTGCGGGATTAGAGATTGTTGTGAATACGCCAATAGTCGTGGATACTGACTAGAGAATGCTAGTATCTAGAGATCTAGAGTGAGATGGGATGACCTTCCCGCACCATTGCTACGAGTCGCGAGTCAAGTATTCAAGTGAGTATCTGTAGCGGCTACATTTCGACCGTATCCACTACATTTCAGTATCGGCTATAAATTATCCGATAGATACAACCTTACCCATCCCTACTTCATACCCATTCCCACAGAACACAAACATTTGAGAGTTCCTTTTCGCATGTTCTACCACTCTTTGGACCTCACTCCCAGCAGATATCCGTCATACGTCTTCCTAATCCACATTCAAACCCAAGCTTTTCCTACATCTCCTAAATTCCCAATCAGTAATAATTAATATCTCATATTTATCAGCTTCGGTTGATGAATTACTGTAAATATTCTTCGCTCATATTGATATTAATTTTCATATTGTTAGGTGATTTTATTTATTTTTCTCAGCTCATTTCTTTTAATTGTAAATATGTTTTTTTTTTGTGTTTTTTTCCATCAGAACATTTTTGTGTTATTTTTTAAATATTGTATTACTCCATTAATGTAATACCTTTGCCCAGATATATATTGTATATATATTTTTACTAAATTTTGTACACATCAGTTATTCTTAAGGGGCCTGGTCCAAGAATAAAATTATTTTTCTATTCAATTCTATTCTATAGAATCCCAATAGAAAAATCTTCCCTTTCTGCTTTGGGAACAGCCGGGCAGACGAAGAAGAGGAAGACCCCGAACCCGGTGGAAGGACTGCGTGGAGGAGGAGATGGCCGGCAGGGGACTTGAGGAGGACAACTGGTGGAACAGAGAAAAGTGGAGCGACGCTTTGACTTAACCAGGCAACCCATTGAGGGAAAAAACCTGCAAAAGTAAAAAAAAGTAAAAATTCTATTCTATTAACATGGTGAAGAATGCTTTGGAAGCAGGATTATTAGAAAAGATGTGGCTCTCAAAAAGGAGCCGTTAGGGTACAATCCACCTATCAACCTAGAATCCAGGGATAGGAATATGACACTATAATTACTGTTACTTTGATACTAAAACCAATGTCGCCCAGTGTCACAGTTCTACACTAAAAAAAAGGACAGTTTTTCTTCGTACTGTCCTTAAATTGGTGGAAGTACGAGTATTTATGACTATCGTACTGTCCTAATGGAAGTATTTATTCGAGAACGAAGAATCAAAGACAATGTCCAGATTATATCCAATAAAAGAAATGCGGGCCTACCAAAATATTGTGTATTATCAAATCATTGCACTGAAATTCGTGCTGAAAATGATGCTGACGAATTGCATGGGGATTTTCGTGCAACCAGATATGATTATTTTTATGATTGATGATACCTCTTCTTGTGAAGGTATCTTCATCTGTTCATAAAATTTCTCCTGAAAAGTGTGGATTGTGATCAGCTTGATTTTAATACCAATCTGAAAAATTTCTTCTTTGCCGTAAATCTTGCCGTAATAAATTTTGTACCCGTTGATAATGATATGAGTGATTTCCATCTGCTATGATAGTTCTCCATAGTGTAGTTGGCGTAACATTTAACTCTGCTCCAGCTCTTCGTACACTGGCAGATGGATTATCATCAAAATATTGTAATACGGTCGCACTCCTTTCTTCATTTCGTAAACGGGGTAAAATACCATCAGCATGTGGTACGACAGAAAATGTACGAGTTTCTCTAAGACGTTGAAACGTAGATTTAAAGGTAGACTTACTAGGTAATCTTCTATTTGGAAATCGCATGGAATATTCACGACGGGCAGCATTGGCATTAACATTGCAAAAACCGTACACAAACACCATATCGGCATATTCAGCATTAGTATAAATGGAATGCATAATGAGTACTCTGCGAAAGCCTCAAACAAACTGATAAATGTTATTGATAGTTCTATTCTTATTCGTTATTTGTTATTGATGTTCTATTCCAAACAGTATTAATCCTAAAGTCCATAGTTTATGTACAGTTAGGGAGGCAAGGTCATATTAGTATTCTATCTAAATTTATCTCCTAAACAAAGCATTTGCAAACATACCTTCGTACGAAATATTTTTTTCTTGTTTTAAGGTCCTTAGTTCATATTTTCAGTTTAGTCACTGTTGCTGTTGAAGATGCCGAGTCTGTCTGAATGCTCAAGGAAATCACTTTGAACATTTAATATGAATGTTAATGATTTACATTTAATAAATAATAATTAATAATAATTATTTACTATGCCTAAATAATTCGTAACAATGAAATCTTTAGATGTGAATATTTCCTAAACAAAGCGTTTGCGGACATACCTTCATCGGACATTGTTTTCTTGTTTCGAGGTACTTAGTTCAAATTTTCAGTTTGGCCATTTAACCCTTAAACACCCTGTATATATATATATATATATATATATATATATATATATATATATATATATATATATAAGATCAAAAGGTTAAATTTAATATTATGAAAAAAATGGAGCTTATTTATTTTTTAAACTAAATTAATATACATATTTCCTAAACCTTGCTTGAAGCTAATACTCGTGAACTGAATTAAAAACATGATTAAGCAATAGTTGATAAGAAACATTTAATCAACTTGGTCGGGGTCATTAAATGTGAATTCACGCCATATTGAGTATTGTCATCTCATTTTTAAAAAAACGAATAAGTACAATTTTAAAAAGCCCTGTTCGCGCTCGGCGGTAGCTATACTGAAATTCGAAAGATTAGCATGGTACCTGCGCTAGGTCTCCCAATCCAAGCCGCAGACATCAAATCCTAAACCTCACCCTCCACGTCAGCACGTTCCTCCCCATCATCTACCCTTACGGGTCAAATTACCGCCCCAAAATCCAAATCTTGTCCCATCCTATCACAACAAAGAAATTCTGTAGCTCAACAAACATTAAAAGCAGATGCAACCCCTCGGGTTAAACTCCCAGCCAACCTTCCTTTTTATGTAAATTATCCATCTTATACTTCATATTTATATCCAATTCAATTCCAAAACCCTACCGGCATAAATTCCATCCTGTCATCCTTCCTGAGAAATTTTCAAGAAACTATCAAACCACTCATCAACCTACTAACAAGAATCCTAACCAAATTTCTGCTTTATCATCCACAATGAGCATAAAGCTCGAACAACCTTTTTGTGGAACGTTTGTGGAACGGCCTAGGTAATAATCGTGACGAGCTTGACATATTTCTCCATGTTCAACTCAGATTTCTTTGCTGACTGAAACACAATTCACTAATCTTCACTACATCATTTACAGATCAGACCACCCAGACAACACATCACATGCCTTATTCCTTCCCCTCCAACTGATTAACCTCAGCAACCATAACGACTCGTCTTTTCCATATCACACTTTCAGCGGAAAATTGTCCTTCCGATAATGCTGTGTTTTATAACATTCTCGATTCCTTATTGTAATCTCCTAGAGCGTGCTTCATTGCCAGAGGAGTCTACAATGATAAACACCAAAGATGGGGTTGTCCCGTGGAACTATCCTGGAACTCCCGTGGAAATATCCTGTTTTCTCTTAAATCCACTTTTAGTGTTATTCTATTCTATTCTATCCTGGCACCAAATAACCCCATCGATTAGAGATTACCCTACATTACTCAAAAAACGTCTTGACATCCTGGACATATTTGTCACCTCCCAAATTTTCTCCACCCAAGCCAATATCAAATCCTTGTACGACATTTCACCAGCCCAGTTCTCCTTTCCTTTCGCTCCCAAGCTATTCCCTCCTTCATTAATTTCACGAGTGTAAACTGGAACCACATTTGTTATGATTTGGAGAAGAAATTGGACAAAAAAAATTCACTTTAGACAGAAGAAGACGTTGATACAGATACATTGAAAAACTTGTATCAATTGAAGAACTTACGTCAATAAGAATCAGTTTACATGATACACCTCAAATCATGAAATTAATAATACTCATTTGAATGGTTTGCAACAGCAAGCTTATCAAGTACCTTATCTTATTAAGAGAACAAGCAGAGCAAGATCGAAGTGGCATAGAACTCGATACCCATCAGATCAAACTAGTTATACTAAATTGTCTAACCAACTAAAAGCAGAAATTAGAAAATTCAGAATTTAATTAACCTACCTGAAAATCATACAACTACTGACAAAACATATTGTATGGTCACTAAAATGCTCCTTCATTTAAAAAATTGTAACATACCACTCCTTATATGGATATCATTACTCTTACATCTTCCAAAGCATTCCGTCCTTCAGAAATATCGAATTTTATTCACAGATTACCGTCTCGCAAAGCTCCTGGACACGACCTCATCACGATCCACATCTTAAAACATCTTCCTAGAAAAGCCATTCTGTTCCTCACCTATATATATAACGCTATACTCCGCAACACATGTTTTCCTAAACTCCGGAAATATCCGGAATACCCTTCTTCTTACAGTCCTACCTCAATTTTACCATACATGGGTAAAATACTGGAAAATATTATCCTGAAGCCATTGTACTCCATTCTGGATGCAGATATTATTCCAAATCACCAGTTTGGATTGCGAACATCCCACTCCATTCACTATCTAGGAATATCAACGTGTGCTGGACGCTGATTCCTCTGCATTGGAGCGTGGATTACCGTTCAGCGGTCTTTCTTGCCATGGAATAGCCTTTTAACGGATTGTTCTACAAACTCCGTAAATTCCTATCTCCTTCATACTTTCTCATTATCCAATCATCTTTCACTAACAGAACATTCAAAGTATAATAATATCTATTCATCCATCATTTCTCGATCTGCTGGAGTTCCACAAGGCAGTATTATCGGCCCAATCCTTTACACAGTTTATACAGCTGACATCCCAACCCATCCTAATACTATCCTTATCATGTATGCTGGTGATAAACGTGTATTATCAGTCAACACTAGTCCAGTTATAGAATTCCCGTCAAATCATATTTACCCTCCTTCCTAAACCAATGGCCCTGTCCTCCAGTACCATTTAATAATAATCCAACTGACTCCTATAGAAGAAATCCAATACTTAGGACTAGATATTGGTAAACGGATAACTTTAGGAACTGCTCGCCGTTTCAGGCTGCTTCAACACTATACAAAAGCTATAAGCTCCCATTTAAAAACCAAAGACTCATATACATGACTATTATAACGCCTATTTGGACTTAGGGAGTTGAGATTTGGGGCTCCACTAAGCCATCGAATTCCTCCCTTATCCAATCCAACATCCTTCGTAAAATCCTTAATGATCCTTACTTTGTTATGAACAATGTCAACCATAAAAACCTCAGTGTCCTATTTGTTGAGGATTTGCCCCGAACCCGATATCAGTCCTTTCATTACAAATTGTATTTCCACACAAAGCAACTGGTTCCAAACCTAGATACCCCTACTTCTTCAACTCTCAATCCTCTGAGGACTCTCAAAAGAAGATGGCCTCGTGACCTTCTCAGAATTTCTTATTGAGTACTACCACAGGGTACTTTCTTTCTCTATATATCTATGCCATTATGTATCCATCATATCTACTAGTTGTATTATAATAATACAAACGTAAATTTCAATATTTAAATTAAATAAACAACACTGATTTGAACCGTAATCGATAATAAAAAAAATGCATAACCTTAAATAACCTGTTTCTTTATTATGTACAGAACTTACCCGATGAAGAACAATATTTCGACATCCCAAAACGTCAAGTTAGTGATAAGAAAGAAATAGTCATCCTAGAGGGTAATAGAGAGGAGATGGAGTGAAAGTAATTGGTAAACAAGAGAGGTGAAGGGAGGAGAGGTTATTATGTAAATACTAGGGAGAGGAGGTGGGGGTAAAGCTAAAGGAATGGAAGGGGGGAGGCATTATGTTAAAACGTAATTTCCCGCCGGTGCGATAGTACACAGCTGGGAATCAGTTTTCTCTTGACTGACTCTATCGCGCAACTTGGCAAAACTGCACTACATTCCACCTTATCTCAGGTGGGCTCTCTGATAGCCTCCAGTAGCCCGGATTGTTCAAAGTTTTATGTAGGCCAACTAGTAGTTATCTATCCAATTAACTTACAATACTAATACCTGCGCTCGTGTGTAAAATATAGGCAATATTCATTTTAATTCTTATTTAATATACTGGACTGTATCTTCACTGTAATTTCTATCTTTGAAAAAACACAGCTTCCAGTCGAAATTCTTTTATTCTTTCAAAGGCAAGACGTTTCGGCACTTAAATGCCATTTTCAATTATAAAAATACACCAACATATAGGCAATAGTGATTCTCCGATACTAAAGAACATTATAATTAAAATATATTAAATAAAGCCAATGGTCGTAGTATCTTTACGACAAATATACGAATATAGATCATTTGATGCAGATGGGATCTATTGTGGCCTCCTTTATTTCAGAAAAATATACCAAAATCTTTGTACAAAATGCTCGTCGAAAGCGAGAAGCGAAGGCGCTATAGATAAGGCAGACGTGTTATACAAGTCACTCACTATCCTAACGGGTTCATAATGATGTTAATGATAAATAAATTGGTATTTAAAACTAAATAATAAATGAATTTTAATATAGAATTCACAAAATACTTAGATGTTGCTAATACAATCACTAAAATAGAGCCAAAAGCTCAAAAAGAAACACTATTATTTATTATAATGCAATTGGGAAAAACCACAATGCAAAGCCGTATGTTTCAAAAATACACCCACTTACCAGTCGACGTTTCGCCTATTCAGGCATTATCAAGACACCAAATAAAAAGGGGGTTAAGTGAATCACATCTGGAAGAAAAAGGTGCAATACATCCCAACGATCAACAGGCCAAACAGGCTCCAAACATGAGACAGCACCCCACCACCAAGACGTTCAACATACAACAGTATTTTTTCGATTTATCAGATTTAACAACGTATACATCACGATTCCTGTTTTTAAATCTTATAAAATCCTCAATTTTTTTTCGATTTATCAGATTTAACAACGTATACATCACGATTCCTGTTTTTAAATCTTATAAAATCCTCTAATCCAGTTGTATGTTGAACGTCTTGGTGGTGGGGTGCTGTCTCATGTTTGGAGCCTGTTTGGGCTGTTGATCGTTGGGATGTATTGCACCTTTTTCTTCCAGATGTGATTCACTTAACCCCCTTTTTATTTGGTGTCTTGATAATGCCTGAATAGGCGAAACGTCGACTGGTAAGTGGGTGTATTTTTGAAACATAAGGCTTTGCATTGTGGTTTTTCCCAATTGCATTATAATTGCTAATACAATAATAATTCCGAAAATCTGAATTCAGCAGATTTTTAATAAATTCCATAACAATTTGCCAGAATTATAAATAGCTAATTAGTTTTATTCGCACAAGATAAATTATAACGGGACCTGAGCTTATAAGTTTTCGAAACCTTTCGACCTAACATCAATTCTTCGCCAGAATCACTTTAGAAAAATGAAAAGTTAACAAGTGCAACCAAATCTTTCCTAACATCCGCATCATTCCAGTACTAAGCGCCTACTTTGTATAACTGTTATTAAAATCTCATTTTGTTCAATTAAACTGGAAGTGCAAACTTATTTCGACAAAATATCTCTGGTGACGCTATTAAATATTTTGGTACAATTCTGGTTTAATGACCCCCCCCCCTCTTTTAGCGTCTTGGCTGTTTTTGGGACGGTCTGTTCAACGAATCTCATTGTTTTCATCCTTTTTATATTTATTTCTTCTCTTTATTTATGATAATTGATACCTACTTGCTTTTTTCGCCTTTGGGTGGGAAACCACCCTCAACAAATTTCTGCTAGTATTTACTTGTTTATACTTTATTTGCCTCTGTACATTAATTAATTGCTCGTGATTTTTTATAGTAAATGTATGTAAATAAATATGCATTTTCTTTGTTTTTGTTTCATTTATTTATTCATTCGGGGTTTTACACTCAATGTATCCAGATACCCAAAATCTTCTCCCGCCAATTATTCCCATCAGTCCATTCTTCTTCCTCTCGAGCAGCCCTCTTGCTGTCATTCCTCCTCTCACATCCTCCATCCATGTCTTCCTCGGTCTTCCTCTTTTCCTTCTATAATCCGGTTTATGAAGGAAGAGTTTCTTGATGGCCGCTAATTCATACAATATATTTATAAGGAAGAAATAGTTGGGGGTGCAGTCAATAAAAACACCTAAATAAGTGTAACTTATTTATTGTATGCCGACGTTTCGGCCTACAATGTAGGCCATCTTCAGGGCTAAGAGAGAGAAACAAACAGAAATATATAAAAAACGTTGCAGTAACAAGAATATAGTGACAAGTAATGTAGTAAAGTGGTACAAGTGTGGAAATTAAAATAGTGACTAGATATGATGAAATAGTGAACAGATATGATAAATAAAGATAATGAATTTAAGAGTGGTTACAGAATATAATAAACTTAAAATAGTGATAGATAAAAATAAAATTGTAGATGATGAACAGAAATTCAAATAGTGACAGATATAATAATTAAAGAATACGAATATAAAATACAGAAAATAAATGTCCAGAAAGGATAAAATGTAAACATAATATAAAGGTAAACGGAAAGATACAAAATGAGAAGATTAAAATATAGAAAAAGGGGGTGGAATATGAAGGATTTAGAAAAAACTAGTTTTAATTGTAGATATGGATATGATACCAGACATCTAGAGGTTACATAGGTAAAATGTAATAATACAAGCATATATAGAAAGAAAAGATTGATACATTTCAAAAATTAAAATTGAAAACAGTGTTTATAAATATGAACTCTAAAGTATGAAAAGAAAATAGAAAATATAAGTAAGGGAAGTTACCACCAAGAATAAGGTAAATACTTCTAAAAATTCTAAAACGAAAAATCAACATCTAACATCGGGTACATATATAAAACTATAAATATAATTGAACATATTTATTTGTGGATTTGGAATATTTATCTTTTTTTACGATGCCACCCATATTATCTTTTTTCATTCCTCAATTATTA
Organism: Arma custos; assembly: GCA_037127475.1. Taxonomy (NCBI): domain Eukaryota; kingdom Metazoa; phylum Arthropoda; class Insecta; order Hemiptera; family Pentatomidae; genus Arma; species Arma custos. The sequence continues at coordinate 17,168,141 of CM073761.1, read as the reverse complement.
CCGAGTTTGCAAATCTTTATCGTGGTAATTAGCTCAGCATATTTCTCCATTCTGTGGCAGACATCTTTTTAAACTCACACTCTGTCCACGGAATTCTCAAAATTCGATGGTAAAGCCACATTTCGTGTCAGGCTGCTTCAGATAGTGTCCATGATTCTACTCCGTAAAGTGAGACATAGAAAACCTGTTACCTAAGGACTCTTATTATTGTATTGAAAGTGAGAGATGGGCTCTTGTGTGATATCATTTTAAAGAATATTGTTCTTGCTTTCTCTATCCTGTAAGGAGCCTCTTGTGAATATTGCCCATAGAGTAAAGTAATTAGGTATGTGTGTTTACTCACTCTCTAGATTTGTTATTGAATAAGTGTGATATCTTCATCTCGAATTTGGCTTTTGCACATAACCACATGTTTGTCTCATGTCTATCTTGAGACTATATTTTGCACTGACTTCCTTCACCGGGGCTCATCCATCATTTGTTGTCTGTCATGATTACTGGATATTTTCAATCCCCGTCGATTACACTTTTGAATGCTTTTTAGTTCATAGTAAGGTTTTATGATATTTTCAGAAAACATTTTTGTTCCATGACAAGAGAAAATAAGATGGATTTAGCCAAGAGAAGAGAGTGGGGAGAGGGTAAGGGGACACAATGACTGGTTTTAAGAGAGGTCGGAGATTATTCTGCCTACGCCCCAGCCTCAAGAACGCAGCTCGAGTCTCCAGTCCCCACTTATTCACGTCATTTTCATTTTTTTTGTTTACATTAGTTTGTAAAAATAAAATTTGAAAATTAAATAAATCAAATTTGATCTCTGACAAGGACATTACTATTACCTCGAACTGATTGTCTTTGGTGGAATTTGATTATTCTGATACATATAGAGCAATCTCATAAAGCATGCTACATTGTGCTGTAATGATATTCATTCCGTTACCACAATCGAATAAGTTGAATCCGTTGAAATAAGTCTAATAGCAGGCTCTGTGTAGTAGTCATCCTCTGCTATTGCCTGTGGTTAAGTGTTTCGTAAATGCTGCCATATCAGCTTAACAACTCACAGGTTTCAAAGTGTTTGGTGCTTGTTTATGTACTTCAATTAGCTAAAACATGATTCAGGAAACCAGGAGATGAGAAGAGCAAACAAGGGGAGGGGAATGAAGAGTGGAAAACATTTAACAACACAGCTCTGTAACCTCATCCTCAAATTCATGTTCACAACCACAAAGCTCTAAGGCACTCTCATACTCCTGCATAATCTTGACTTACGATTGTTTTTTGGCATAGATAGTGAAGGATAAGTCCACTGAAAAATTTAGGAGATTACACGATGCAGAATTGCAGAGCACCCAGTTATATTATTGAAATGATGGTATCGCCAAGTTTGAGATGGACTTGTAAACTTGTCAACTTGTAGGCTTAGTGGCGAATGATTTCCTAAAAAGTCAATAAGCGCTGAGTAGAACGGGTAGACTGAGGCGTAAGTAAAGATGATCTTGAGCCTTCAAGTTGGTTAAGCACTTAACATGAGATATAGGAAACGATATATCTATATGAATTAATAATCGATTTTTTCTTATAGTAATGCTAACTCTATGGTAAAAATATAAGGAAAGGTTTCCATATACCGTAACCCTAATCCCAAACCCGAAATTTCGAATTCAAAGCTTAAATTTGAAATTTTCAAAATAAAAATAAAAAACTATGTTTTGTACCAAAAAATATAGGTTAGGAATCCATTGACCAAACAGAGATGTTTATTTCCATTAAAATATATGCAAATAAAGATTATTAGCTGCAACAATCACTTAAGCTTTTGTTTTGTTAATATCTTTTATTATTATTATTGGTACGGCACAACACGTTGACGCGTCCAGGCCTCCTCAATTAGCTTCCGCCAGTATTCCCTGTTGATGGCTGCTGCCATCCAGTTGCGGACTCCCAGATTCCTGGCGTCCTCAGCCACACAATCAATTGATCGGCCGACTCTCTTCCGCCCGTGAATGAACTCCGTCAGCAAATCCTCCTGGCTCATCCTCGCCACATGTCCAGCCCATCTTAATCTGGATCGCTTGATAAAACTTGATGTTGATAAATATTTTTTATCAGCTTGTGAAAAAGATAGTTGGGTCAAAAAGCGACAATATCACAGTACATCATTATCATCTCAGAGCCAAATGAAAAAGGTTTATAAAAGTTGATTATTGTCAATTCAATTCTAATATATATAGTTAGATCCCCTGGGTCTAATATTGCCCTTGTTCGATTTTAATTACATTTGATTTTACTTTAGAGCTATATGAGGGAATGGGATTACAGTTACTGAGTAACTGAGTTGTAGGGAACAAACCTTGAGCGCTTATCGCAACTAATCGACCAATAAGCACCCTCTCAGCGGATTCCGCATCACTCTCCAGTATCCTGGTTACTCGCCTCAACCAGAAAATCAGGAACTGCGATACGTTTTCTGCAAAGCTATTCCAGCTTCTGAAGACTAGGCGTGGTCAATTTGATTACATTTGGATTTATTTTATCTTATACTGAAAACTCGATTTGGATATTATCCATCCTGCCTCTTCCATTATTACTCTTATATACTCTGAACATAATTATGTCATGGAATGTTACAATTTTCAACTTGCAACACTAAAAGTCGTATTCATTAATAGACCATTAGATTTCGTGTGAGAGTAATTTATCTTTATAACACCACTCCTTCATAAATACCCTCTGATGGTAAAGAAATAGGAGGCATTAAATGAATTGCTTGAAGTAGATTCTTTAGGCTTTCCAATAGCAATAATTATTTTAGCCAAGTGACCAACTACCTTCTCAAATAATCTGACTTTTAACTATATTCGAATGCTTCTTCATTTTATTTCATTTGTTCATAAAACTAGTAATAATCGTAATAATAAGCATTACAATGCTGAGATAAGACTAAATATCTGAAAAAGGCAAATCTGATGAACTTGGAAACGCTTCAGAGGATTGAAAGGATCTGAGAAGGGTTTAATAAAAATCGTTAACTGGTTTTGAGGTTGAAGTTGTAGCATTCTTGTTGTTTAGGGAAATTAACTAACTTTATTATAACTTGTATTAAATGATGAGGATAGTTATAAAGATACACCTCAGTTTGTGTTAGCAGGCTATTCACTATTTTCACTAAGTGGAGATGATGAATGGAGCTTTCCGATGGAGGCTGGTTGTGGCTAATAAAAGCCCTCTTTGTTGGCGACTTAGAAAAGGTTTTCCACCATTTGTTTTCCCCGGGTAGGCGCCTTTCCCTTCAAGAACAAGTGGATCCTCCTCATTTATCCTAGCCAGGCGCCGATTCATTTAATACCCTCCTTCCCCATCCTTCTTCGCCTTTCCCATAAAACTAATTATCCTGTAATAAAATTCAGTAGTCTTTCTGAGTCCTTTTGTTTGTCCGCTTAAAATGGCTAACTAATCAACAAAGTGATTATGTATTGCTTTCTTGTTAATCTCAAGGATTAAACAGGATTTAGTTTAGTTGTTGAGGAATGCTTATGGTGAACATTCCTCCATCAAAAAATTGAATATATGTCTGTATCCTCTCTCTAAAAGCACTTTTTTAGATGAATATTGTCACCAAAATATGATAAGAGGGTTTACAGATATGAAATGAGTACAAAAAACAAAGCAAGGGAGAAATGATTCTAGGAGTAAGGAGTGAAGTTTCTCCCTTACGGTCCGCCATGTTTACAAATAGTAATAATAAGGCTTAGCGAACCCGCTAGATGCCGATACCACCAATCTCTTTCTGTCAAAGGACCACTACCCAAACCCCAATCCACCAGATCAATCTTAACACAATAATCTCACCTAACTCCGGTTTACAAAGGCAAAATGAAATACTGCTATATCACTTTTGTAAATTGTAGTTTTCATATTTAACTCGATATATACAGACATCCCAATCCATCCAAACACTGTCCTCACTACATACAATGATGACATGTGTGTTATCAGTAAATAAGGATCCATTTGTTGCTTCCCAAACTCTTGAATCCCACATCTCAAACCTTCAAGAATGGTGTCAAAATTGGAGAATTAAAATAAATCCTAACAAATCTCATCAAATTACCTTCACTCTTCGTCGTAAACCTACGAATTCCTGCCCTACTGTATCCTTTAATAATATTCCACTGATTCCTATAGAACCGGTCCGGTACTACACCTTGACTAAAACTTGGACAAACTTCTCACTTGGAATCCTCATCCAAGACTGAAAAGACAAGAAACCGCTCGACGTTTTCGCCTACTTCAACATTTACTGGACCAACGTTCTAAGCTCCCAATTAATTACAAAAGACTCATAAGTCACCTGTGGTCTAGTGGTTAGCGTAACAAACTACTAAACCCAAGATCGCAGGTTCGTAGCCCGGCAGGTGACCCTAGGATTTTTTAAAGGGAGTAAATAATCCTTAGTAAGCCGTCCTTAGGAAGGGACGTTAAACGGGGGTCCCGAGCCTGTACGATGTCAGGTACTCGTTAAAAATTCCTATCCTAATTAAACCTGGATTGGCAAAATTTAGAGCTCCCACTGTAGCGTCGTCCGATTAGCCATAGCAGCATAAAGAGACGTAAAATGAACTAACTAACTAACAAAAGACTAATTTACATAACAGTTATCAGACTTATTTGGACATACGAAGTTGAGCTTTGGGGCTCTACTAAACCATTCATTTCATCTCGTATCCAATCCTTATAATCCAAAATTTTTCGTAAAATCCTCATTGCTCCTTATTATGTCACAAACAAACTCATCCATCAAGATCTTAATATCCCATATGTTGCTGATTTGGCCCAAACTTCCATGACAAGCTCCATACACTTGAATCCGCTAGTCTCTCAAATTGCTTCCCATACTATTCCTGATAACCCTCCGAGGCGTCTGAAAAGAAGATGGCCTCGAGACCTTCTACTATAGAACTTTATTGGAGAACTACCGATGGGTAGTTTCACTACAAGTGTTTTTTGTTTTCATGTCATTGGTTCATATCAGCAAATTTACTTGATGTAATATTATTACAGTTGTAAACATCAATAAATTAATCTAAAAAAAAAAAATCATATTTAACTCCGCCTGCTGTCTTAGGTCAGTTGCCGGTCCAAAGCCCGGATAAAGGAGGAGGGTTAGGGCGGAGGGCTAACTTCCCTCCCCTATAAAAACAAAAACTAGTTCAGAAACAACTAACCATGCCTCGGATTGGATTGTCTTAACGGTAAACTGACCACGGGTTTTAAACACAGACTAAGGTCACTTTATGGAATGTAAGAGGACATATGAAGGCTGGAGCCAGCAAGATACTAGAGCAGCAATTATCGAAGTACCGAATAGATATTGCAGCTGTACAGGAGATAAAATGGAGGAAAGTTGAGATAATGGACCGGAGAGAATATACACTCATCAACAGTAGGCAGAAGAGGCCCTGAGAAATATGAAACTTCGGCACGAAACAATTATTTTGATAAGGAATGTGTCAAAGTCATTGAAGCGAGAAATGAGACCAGATTAAAAATGCTTAATCGAAAAACAAGAGCAATCCGGGAGAATATGTGACAAAAAGAAGAAGGGCAAAGCTTCTCTGTAGAAGGAAAAAAAGAACTTATAAAACCAAATAAAGAAACTGCAAGAACAACATGAAACGAAGCAAACCAGAAAGTTTTACAAGGGTATACATGAACTAAAGATCCGTTTTCAGGCCAGAACAAATTTATGCAAACAGGAAAATGGAGAGCTCGAAGCGGATCTTTCCGCCGTCTTGGAAAGGTGGAGGCAGCATTTCTACAAGCTCTTGAATTCAGGTAAGTATAAGTGTACAGATGCCGCAGATCAAATTTTCGGCAAAGCAGAAACAGATGGAGGAGTTGAAGAGCCCCAGAGAAAGAGGAAGTGGAGGATGTTATAGGCAGCCTAAGAATAAGAAACTATATGTCTCCTGGACCGGATGAAATAAGTGCTGAACTCCTGAAATATGGTGGTGAGGAACTTCAGGAAGAACTGTATCAGCTAATATGGGATGTTTGGGCGGAAGAAAAGATCCTAGACGAATGGAACCTGGTGACTATTGTACCAATACACAAAAAAGGTAACAAAACCGACTGCTATAATTATAGGGGCATTGCATTACTCAGCACTCCGTACAAGGTATTTGCAATACTTTTCAAGAGAAGGCTGTCAGTGTGGTTTGATTTTAAAATTGGGGACTATCAACGTTTAGCCTATGTGGATGATGATGCTCTAACTGGTAGGAGTAAAGCAGCACTCGCAGGAGCCTTCCAGGAATTCAAACAAGCAGGAGAAAAAATAGGTATTGGTAGGGGAACAAGTCCCATTTATCAACTTTAAGCAAACACTAAAGTTTAAATATCTGGGCATAATAGCAACACATAACAACCAGTTAGAGGAGGATATAAAAGCAAGACTTGCCACTGATAATTGCTGTAACTATCCAATACAAAAGGCTCTTAAAACTGGGAAAATGTCAAAAAGGGCCAAGATCACATTATATAAAAGCATTGACAGGCCAAATGTGACATATGGTGGTGAAAGTTGGATCCTGAATAAAATAGCAGAAAGAATGGTGAATTTCTGAGAGAGAAAAATAATGCAGCGGATTTATGGACCCATCTGTGACCAGGAAGCATGGAGAATCCGTAATAACGCCGAATTCCGACAACTTTATGGACATGTAGACTTAGTGTCTTTCGTAAGAGCTCCTTCGAGATGGGTGGGCCATGTGTTCGGTGAGGATGCCGGGAACAAGAATGCCCAGAATACTGTTGTTTGGGAAGCTCGGGGGTAGAAGATCCAAAGGAAGGTCTCTTACTAGATTTGTAGGTGATATGGAGGCCGATATTAACCAGCTGAAAATCAGACAGAGAAAACTAGCTATTGACCGAAGTGATTGGCAGGTAGTGGTGGATGAGGCCCAGGTCCTTGTAGGTGTGAGTGAGTTTTCATATTTAGTTTTAGTTAGTTACGTAAGTAATTGTAGTCTGTAAATAATGTGGAGGAAAAAAAAGTAATATCACTAAAAAAATTGTTTATATAATTGAAAGGTAACAAATTTAAATGGATGCTACAACAATAGTTACTTAGGCATCTTCCTACATCGTGATTTCTTATGTCGGAATTTTCTTCGTCTTCCTGTTTAAAAGAAAAACGTCATTTCCCAAAGATTTTTCGAAAATTAAAATAAATCGACTTTAAAAAAAAAAATTAGATGCTTTAAAATCAAATCCCTCACAAATATGAACATGTTTGAGGTCTAAAATCTTAAACAACTTTAGATCCTTACAAGGAATCACTAAAACCTGGACTGTATTAAATATTGGTGAGCTGATTATCAAAATTAGAACATCTACATTATTATATAAACTATTTGGAGCAACTAAATTAGGACAAGAGAAAGGTGAGGGAAAAAGTTTCTACAAATAATTATGGTCAAACCTGTCGGCAATATTTATTTGGAAACTCAAAAAAAATAGACGATAAGTGTCGCGGAATAAACCTTGGTCTTTTTCAGCTCGAGAGAGAAAAATAACTAAGCAACTGCTTTTCAACTGGGGGTGTCTAATGTGAGGGTTCAGTCCCGACAGCAGTAATCATTCTTTAAACCCCCCTCCACTAATTACCCAAGATCACCCTTAATGCAATCCTCCCACTTATTCTTCGTTATACATATATCGGGCATTTAGCAGCTGGATCAGTATTTCTTAACATTCGTTACTAATCTCCAAAAATCAATATCCCCTTTTATAAATCAACCACCATCAAAGTTAAGTTTTTGCGTTTAAAGATATAGAAAAAAAATCTACCCGTCTGCTCTTTGAATCACTGTATCGAATCATAAACAAATATGATTAATAAATCAATTAATCTCAATATTTTTTAATATATTTATAACAAACAGTATAACCAGGGCATACTTTTACAAGACCAGTCTTAGAATGGTCGAATATAAAAAAAGGAAAATTGAGGGAATGAGAAAATGATGTCGGTGCAGGATAAACCACTTTAAGACAATATATTTTTTTTAACATTTTATATTATTTTTATATTAGCTTTTCTCTTCGTGGTATAGATTTTCTTCCAAATCTTATTATCTCTTAATACGATTTGATATGAATAAATACGAATAATTGATATACGAAGAGATATTATAAAACTATTAATATTATCCAACTAACTCAATCCATTATACGAGTGCCCTAAAGCTATAAAAATACAGTGAAATTATAATTTTTATTTTCACCTGAAGCACATGACACTTTTCAACCCCTATTAGAACTAGAGGCACCCCACTTCTAGAGAAAGTCTTAAAATATTTTTTAATAAGCTTTAAATTCAGATAAGTAAAGTGTTGGTTAGTTTGCTAGGTTTGCTTTTAACTCCTGAATTGCCAATAATTAAGTTGAGGAATTGTTTTAGGGATGTACTAATAAAAAAATTTTAATATCCATAAGAAAATGTTTTACACGAGCTTTAGCCTCGAGGTCGACTATTATATCAATATATATTTTGACCGTTGGCCCCAGTTAGCATCTCATATCAACACAATCTTATTATTGCGAAATAATCATAAATATTCCAACATTGAATATATATATCGTGAAACCAATTCTTTCCAAATACGTTGCAAACTAACAAAACTAACATTATTTCTCATCAATATAGTATTCGCATATTATTTTTAACAAATGAGTACTTTGTTAGAGCACATATGAAATTAGATTTATTCTTTAATCAAATAGAAATATAATATGGTAATCAGGAGAGATAGCGGCAAAAAGCAGATGGCGGTAAAAGGTAGACAGTTTTTTCTCATTACAATAATACTTTACAGATTAAGTGCTAAATAAAGAACATCATATTAATTGCATTTATTAACACAAATTATAGTCAAATGATAGGTACAATAGAAAATGCAATTTCCTTTTTTGTTCTATTTCTTTTTCATTTTTTTGTATGGAATTATGGATTAATACTGCTAATTTACCTATTACTTATTAAAATCTTGCCAAGTCAGAAACATGGATTGGGCGTATATCATTATCATGAGGCCTAAATGTTTATAAATAATTATTATTATAATTTCAAAATTTTTGGAAAGGTCCATAATCTAAACGGAAAGGAAAGCGCTAGCTAACCTCAACCACAAATTTCGGAAAATTCCAACTAAGTTTTAAAAAAATGTTATGCATTATAATATGGATTCCACTGGACTATATTATATAATATTTAATTTATGAATTAAAAAACCATTATTCCAGTCAGTTTTTCTTTTTTATTTTCTACAAATACGTTTCGACTTTCTTAGTCATTTTCAATTTCTTAATTCCCTACTGGGATTTTCATAAGAGACCATTTATGAAAATCCCAGTAGGGAATTAAGAAATTGAAAATGACTAAGAAAGTCGAAACGTATTTGTAGAAAAGAAAAAAGAAAAACTGACTGGAATAATGGTTTTTTACTTCATAAATTAAATAAAAATGTTATGCTACTGCAACTTTAGTTTAAATTTAGAACATAAAACGGTCTATTTATTCCATATATTCCGCATGTTTATAAATAAATGATTGTCTATCATTTCAAGATTTTTAATGTTTATTTATTTAGATACATTTCAAAGTATCGATAAAAACAATAATTGACTTTCGAAAATAATTTAAAACGGATAATTATTTTATGGACATTTTTAACATAATATAATCCTGTAATATATTATTAATGTAAACTGTATCGTAAAAAGGTGGAGCGAAGTGGCTGAGTGGCATCCTGGTGGATCCCGTGCCTAATCTCACTGCTTGGAAGATTTTTATTTGATGTATTAGCCGGAGATTGATCTTATGGGATATAGGATACTGCTCAACCAATCTCTATAAAGTTGGTACGCAAATAGGGGGGAAATCCTGGCGGTTGATCGTGATATAAGACAAATCACCTCCCTGCACAACCGTTGACCAAGAAACAGTACAGTCTCTACTACGTACTGAATCCAAGATCCTTCATGAGTTATAGTAGTACCGGCAATATAAAAAATAACCTACTTTTAAAGTGTATCATTTTTTCTTTTTAATTTTATCCGATGATAAACAATATTTTCAATTATTTTTTCTGGAAATGTTATTCTCGAAGTTCCAGTATCTTTCTTAATAAATGGTAATGAAATAACCAGGAATGAACTTTTTTATTAATTGAATAAATATATTATTTGTATTATTATGTATAAGCTTATTGTTTAGAACTAGTTAGTAAATTACATATTAATCTATTTTACCAACAACAAAAACATATTAACCTGTAACCATTGTAAATAAACTCATTTTCATTGTAAGGGATTATCCCACCAATGTTTTAAAATTTGTATATAATTTAAAATAAAATAATACAAAATATTAAATATATATATATATTAATCTAAAAATTACTCTAATAGAATCACAACAAAACTAGATATTTTTTTTCTTCATATATGTCAAATATAAATTAAACTGTTTTTACGTTGTTATTATTAAACATAATTATATAGTGAATGGAAATTAGTATAATGTTTTTACATTCTGATAAAGAGCAAATAAATAAAAAGTAATGTATATGAAAATGTTTTGAAAATAAAATAAATGTTTGAAAAAAATAACGGATTTGTTTTTGCATCTCTTAAATGGAGACTATTAACTAACAAATTTTCAAATTTAAATCTATAATAAAAATAATAACATCTACTGCCTCCTTAAAGCTTTTACGAAATCCCCGAATTTCTCGACAAGTTTCACTGGAAAGTGATTCTGATTCCTCGAGAAACTGGTTCTTCTTGAATCATGAGGACTCTATGTTTCCTTTGGCACAATTAAGGATCATTTGTTCATTTTTCTTGGCACTATTATAAAAATATATATTTATTTCTTTATTCTTAGAACATGTAACTTATATCAATAAAATTTACATTTCCATTGGAGTCTGAATGATGTAATTAAAGCCGTACACTCAATGTTGAGGTATATGTTTAAATATTAAAGAATTCAAATACTTCGAGGTCTGTAGCCATGTTATCCTCAGATGAATTCTTCCGAAGATTGCTGCTAACTCCTATTTTCAATTGAAATATATATTCAATATTAAAAAACTATAAGTATTTTTATTAAAATATGTCTTCGGAGTTCTATTACAAACCGACCTAGGACAACCATGCAAAACGTTCTCGAAATTCCTAGTTTCTAAATGGCTAAATAAATACATAAAAACAATGTAAAGGGTTTTATTAATTTTATTCAGTCAACTTACTTTTTTTTTATTTCATAAATAAGCATTTGTTAGAGCAAAGGGATTGGTACTCAGTCGTTGTTTTTTTCAAACTTTATAATACCAAACACCTTTGAAAAGTTTTTTTTTTTATATCGAATCTCAATACTTTTCTTTCTTTTTTTATTAATAATTATTTTTTAATAAAAAATGTACTGATCAGCTGGAGAAGGGCATGGAGTTGATTTTGAGCGGATACTACTGGCCGCCATGCACTAAGTTGTACTCACCTGTGTTGCGTGTAGAGAATGCGAGAAATAGGAGAGCGAGGCGGTACATGATGCCTCGGCCGGAGCTGGGGAGAGAGTGGCCAACCTCTTCGCCCCCTCCACCCCCCTTCTACCCCTTCCCCTTCACCCCTTCCGCTTCCTTCCCCCTCCCACCATTCCTCCTCCTTCCCCTTCCCTTTTAACCCTCATAAAAGAAACATAGCCTTTAAGAGAATGAAACGCAGCTAGGACCCTCCAGGGTCGGGCAGACACCTCGCAAGCAGCCTCTCTCAAACTTTCATTATTTGATGGATTTTAATAATTAACTATCCTACGTGACGGGGTTGGTAGGGATGAGGGGGCGGGGCCTATAAAGACATCTTCCAATCTGTTTTGCGTCTGTATCTCTACCCTAATCTCCGATGGTAAAAAAAAAAACTAGTGAGCCACATATGCCTCCAATAATCTTTTCCTTAATTCGTTATCTTACCGAATCAAAACTTAATCATAGCTCATAGGCTAGTCATTTAATGTACAGATCTCTATAAGTTTTTTTTTTTTTTTTTTTTTTATGGCATTGGATTCTTTCATTCATCCATACAGCCAGCTATGTAAGATTTAGTGCAATGTTTAGTTAGATGCCAACAGCACGCGGTTTTTCCCCAGATGGTTACCTCCTGTTTTTCCCAGGCGGTCACCCATCCAAGTGCTAACCACGCCCGACGTTGCTTAACTTCGGTGATCTGACGGGAACCGGTGTGTTCAACGTGGTATGGCCGTTGGCATCTCTATAAGTTAAGGATTTATAAAATATTGGGTCCCGCTGTTTCTTATTATTGGAAGAAACAACTGAAATGCAGCGGTGGATAATACTTCGGAAGAGATTCGAATTAGAAGAGAGAATTCTATTGGAATCCTTTTGGAGTGTAAAATATAGTTCAGATTTGATTTGATTTCTTTTTTTGACGACCCAGAAGTGATATCTGTTTTATTCGAAGAATTTTGACTGCCGGGGCGTGTTAAAACAACTATACCTTCAATCCCTAATGGGAAAAGAAAGCGTGGAAGAAGAGCGTGGAAGAAACCGGAAGAAGCTCGGTGATGGTAGCATCTTTTAACACAGAGTAAAACGGTGAAAGTGCAGGGAAAACAACAGTACAAGTTATAACGATACGGGCACAGATTTATTGGATATAACACTATATAAACACACATAGACAGACACTTGACACAACTACGATCCAGTCACAACAATAAAAGCACGCCAACTGACACAATGGCTGAACACAAACACAAGCCAGAGTACATGACAACATAATCCCAACAGTCATGTTACAGTTTTGTATGTCTACAATACAATACTTAATAAGCAATATTCCAAAAAAGAATAACTTCAACAGCATCATCTCTAAACTAGATAGTATACAAGGCTTCATTTCTTCTTGTGAAACTACAATTCCCTAAATTAAATTTTATATTTTTTCAGCCTAGGTGGATAAAATTGAGAACCAAGTGCGATGAGGCTAAAAAAAATTACTACGGTGGGGGGAAACTATTTCGGTTAAATAAAACTATAAAATGCGCTACAGATCCCTGGGGCCACAGTCCGAGTCGGCAGGTAAAATTAAATATGTCTGGTTCGCCGCGGGCAAACTACGATGTCGGAAGGATGATGGACACCAGATAGTGATCATTGATAAGGCTCACAGCGTCTTAACGCAGGAACGTAACTAGGTATGCCCGCGTTCTAGGTGGGACTTAAGATTTAAGTTCCTCATTCCGTTTCTCTCACAAAATTACGAAGCAAAATTGTAATGCTTAATGATCCGGGAATTTCACTTTTTTAAAATACAAATTTTGTGGCGGCCAGGTTTTAAAGTCTTCGGCTGACTGCTGGTATCCCTAAGTTGCACGTTAGCGTTTGGCGCTCACCACGGAGTTTTCGTTTCGTTTTACACTTCTATTTTAGGATCAATTATATACATTTTTATTTGTTTAAATTGCTCGTTTTTACGTACTTAGGTATCTTTTTTTCAATTTTTTTATATCAGTAACATTTTGTAGTATTAATAATTTCAAATGATTTTTGCTAGATATCGCTTTTACTTGATCATTCGGTCCACTATCTATTTTTTTACATAGTTCATCTAATGAAATTGATTTTTTACAGCATCTTCCCCTCAAATACAGAGAATTTGTCTCCTACATCTCCGTTATGTTCAGCGATCGTCACGTTAACTCCCAATCCTTACTAGCTCATTTTGAGGAGTTGTATCAACATTTCACTCAAAACTCTTACCACACCATTGAAATATCTGAAGCATGGCTAAAACCCCACCACTTCTATATCCTTACCTAACTATTCGTTCCTCCGGCATGACCGGATATACCGGAATGGTGGAAGTGTAGGTCTTAATATCAAGAACACCCTCAAATCTCCTATGCTAGAATTCTCACTACCATTTTGTTATCCTCAAATGTAATTCTTTTTTTACTGAAATTTCATGCAACTCAACCCTCTCCTGCATGTCTTAGTATTTCGCCCTCCTTTATTTCTTTTTGATTCTACCTCTGAAACTGTCATCTACAATTATGTTCCTCTCTATCGCCACATCATAATTTCCGTTCCTGTTAATACCAATCCCCTCTTCGAATCCAATGATATACTATGCTTAGAAAATCTCCTACTCTCTACACCTCACCGTTGTTCAATTTTCTCCCATCCATCATACTCTTCGATCAGACACCTGGTTACACATTTTGTCTTTGCTACACAGCAGGAACTTCATTCCTCCTCTCAATCGCCGGTTCCATTTCAGTCATCTCATCACTTAATCCAAGTTTCATACAATATTCAAACTTCAGAGATACTTCCTAAAATTATTACCTTTTGCTACCTAGATTTACTCACTAAATAAAACAATAGGAAAACCCACATCGCCCAAATATCCCAACGGTCAATAAGATTCCATCGTTTTTCGGCATCTACCTAAGAAACCTACCCGTAAGGTCCTCATTCCATCTTTCATCTTCCCCCACTTTGACTACTGCAGTCTTGTATACGTGGGTCTCTCATATGTTCTTGACAGATTGAAGCGAATAATGGACGGTTATCTAATATTTGTCCTTGGTACCCCGAGACAGTCTCATCATTACGACGAGTTAAAGCAGTTCTTCCCTCCCATTCAATATTATTACTTAATGTAGTGATTAAGTAATTATTGTAGACAATATTTCCTCGGTTCATTCCTATACCAATACAACAACTCTCAACACCCGTCCTTTATCAACACTCTCCTCCAATTCGATTTATCTGCCCAGTATGAGGAAACAAGAATTCGCCTTTACGATCTCCATACTCGTTCCCTCAGAACCAAAGTATTTGAGTATTCCTTTCTCGTTCGTTCTTCCGCCATCTGTATCTCAGCCCTCCTCATATCCGTCATACTTCTTCTCTATCCTTATTTAAACCTTTAATTTTCCAACATCCCCTCACTTCCCTAAGAGATGTTCTCTAAGAAGGTTAGTAATTTGCTTAAAAGAATCAGTATAATAGCTTTTGTTGTTTAGTCTTCTTCTTTTCTTTTTTTTTTTTTTTTAGAAAAGATATGTTACACCCTAGCTCATTTTTTGTACTTTTATTCATTAATTTATTCTGTTTAGTTGCTAAGTATTTTGTCACGGATTGTAGTTTGTTGGCATTTTTATAAATACTTTATGATTTGTATTATACTTCCTTTTGGCCATACGAGGTATATTATATTTCCTTTTTCTGCTCTGGTTTGTCATTCTAAAGGGACTTATTCCCAGTCAGCATCAACCAAGTTGGATTAGTAACAACATTTATAACTTAAGAACGGCTGAGTCGATTTTAATGATATCTAATTTTTTGGACTTGTCTCTGCCCCGAATAGCAGAATAACTATTAAAATATCGGAAAATTCACTGGAAAAAATTAATTTTTAAATAAATTAGATAAACGATTAACCTGGAATCCTCATACAAGACTGAAAAGACAAAAAACCGCACGACGTTTCAGGCTACTTCAACACTTACTAGACAAACGCTCTAAGCTCCCAATTAACTACAAAAGACTCATCTACATGACCATCGTACGAACTATTTGGACTTACGAAGTAGAGCTTTGGGGCTCCACTAAGCCATCGAATTCCTCTCGTATCCAATCCTTACAGTCCAAAATCCTTCGTAAAATCCTCAATGCTCCTTATTTTGTCAAGAATAAACTCATCCATAACGACCTTAATGTCCCTTTTAATGCTGATTTGGCCCGAACTTGGTATCTATCCTTTCATAACAAACTTCATTACCATTCAAACCCTCTAGTTTCAAACCTAGCTTCCTCTTCAATTCCCGATAATCCTCCGAGGCGTCTGAAAAGAAGATGGCCACGTGACCTCCTTACTTGAACTTTGATTTGAGTACTACCAGTGGGTAGTTTCTCTACTTGTCATTATCATGTCATTATATATCACTTAGCCTATTTACTTGTTGTATTATTGTAATACAGTTGTAGATATAAATAAATAAATTAAAAAATAAATAAATTAGATCAGGAACTCTGCCATCTTTCGCAATTGACAGCTTTATTCACACACGCTTATAGTTTGTAATTGATGTCTACTGTAATCAGAAAGAGCGCTACCGGGTAGACTATAGAAAGTTGAAAGAGAACACCATCGACGATAGGTAGGTTTTCCCGATGTTCGAAGATTTCTTAGGTAGAGTGAGTGGGGTGACTATTATAATAAGATCTTAAAGTTGGTTACCATCAGATCAGAATACATGCTCGAGACCAAATAAAAACGGATTTTAGTTTCGAAAGGGGTCACTACGATTTTACACGTTAGCACGTAGGATATCTGCAGAGGGCAAGGGGGTTATGCCTCAAGCTGTCTAGAGAGAAATCGCTGTTGGAACAGGAACAGATAACTTTCCTAGGCCACAGTATTTCGCTGATTCAGCCAAGACGCGGCAGAAGTGGAAGCGATTAGGTAGGGCTGGTAGGGCTTGTGCCCTCTTAAATTATTTTATTTAATATGTGAGACTGTGTATTAACTATACCATTGGACTTATTAGATATTAGATTTATTGGAAACTATATAAAGATTATGTCTTCTGCATCGGTCTCCCGTAAGGAGTCTTGTGTCGGACGTACTTTTATCCTTGTTGATTCTAATAAAATATTATTAAAGATGCTGAGAGACTTGGATAACATCGATGCTTGGAGGATAACAAGCAAGCCAAACTTGGCCTGTAAAATATAGAGATAACAAATTGATTAAATCATTGTCTTGAAATAATTTAATTAAGCATTTATTCTAACAGAAGAAAAAACAAATAAAAAATAAATACGTAAGTGGCAAACTAAAAAATTACCTTAAAATGTATGTACAGTTAAATAATAATTATTGTCATATGTTTTGATTTAAATAGTTCAAATGTTATGTTATTTAAATCATATGTTTTTGTAACGTATGTTACATTAATGTAGGGGAAACTGGGGCAAGTGCGTCACCTTAAGCTTTGACCTTTTAGAGGTCGCAGATAACAAGGTATAAATAAAAACAGTTCTATACAAACATAAATTTATATTCTCTAGAATTTGTAGTCCTAATTAAAAAAGTAAAATTAAACATTTTAACAAAAACTTTGACTTTTACGAACAAGTGTCAAATGACGTACTTGCACCATATAGTGGGGTAAGTGCGTCATGACAAAAATTTAACGGCAAATGTCGCAAACAAAGTCATTTTGCCCTTTTTTATTGTCCGTGCAATCTTCATGCGTCCACTGCCCACACTGAACACACATAATCCCCTCTTCTTGATGTGAATCCGCGAATAGATTAGAATACAATAAAGGCATTTTCTCCTCTTCCTCCGAAATTTTCAGTGTAGATACTTCTGTCACTTTTGCACTTTTTTTGGCTTTGATTGTCTTCTTGTTAGCAGAAAAAAAAAAACAGATTTAATAACAGATGTCAGTGACGCACTAGCCCCATAGTAACAAATTGAAAAAAATAAATTAATTGCCATCAAATGCCACTTGGCAACAGTGTAGATTCCCCAAAGTAGAGTTTGGGAAATTATTTAATATTTTTATTACAATTCAATAATAATTTTGACTGCTAAATTATACGGGACTTGCCTATTATAACATTAATCGAAATAGAAACGCACTTTACTCAAATATTTCACCTATGATCGGTTTATCACACATTCGCTGACGTAGCCGAGTCGCATAAGTTGCTGTATGGTTCATAAAAAGCTAAAGACGCACTTGTCCCACTTTCCTCTAATTGTGAATAAGAAAGTCTAATTTACAAAGGTTTTCATTACAATTTATTATTAGCAATGGATAAATTTCTGAAACCAGAGAAGTTCGACGGTGATCCACACTCTTTAACCTATGATGATGATCTAAAACTTCATCGCGGCTTCCGCAACGATTGATGATCGAGGTAAGTTGAGCTTGGTTATTAACAACATTTCCCATTCTACCTAACTATTTATTACCGACAAAGACAGCTATTGATGCAATAAAAGCTATGCGAAGCCGATAAACGAAATTTTTGCTAGACACGAACTAGCATCTCGTAAGCAGTCTCCGGATGAGACTATTAACCAATATCACAACAAAAAAAAAAACCTTTACCACTTCAACCCGTGAAGGGTCTGGGGTTCAATACATGGTAGAGACAGTACTGTTTCATGGACAACGGTTGTGCTGGGAGGTGATTTGTCCTAGATCACGCTCACCCACCAGATTTTCCCCTTATTTTAGGTACCTACTTTTAGAGGCTGGGTGAGGTCCAGAAGGGTCCTAGATCCAATATGATCCACCTCCGACTGCTAACCGACTAAATAAAAGTCTTGCCAGCGAGATTCAAACCAGGATTTTCGGCATGGCAACTCAGTGCTATACCACTATGCTACGCTCCCTATGAAAATATCACCAAGCTTTGCAAAAATAAAAACTGTGAGTTTACGGACATTGATGCAGAGACTGGATTTATTTATTCGTTGCCTCAGTTCTCACCGCATTAGGCTGAGACTATTGGAGTTCAACAGACTGACTTATTAGGGAGCTAATAACAATTAATTAATTCATTAATTAATGAATTAAGGGACTGAGGTGAGTCAACTATCCACTCTTTACCCCATTATAAGCCCTGAAGAAGACATGCAATGTGGGTCCTAACGTTGGCTTTTAAATAAACTGTTACCTGCGGCTCCTCCCTTAAACTTCATGGAAACCTAAAAGGACACAAGGTATAGTCGAGGACAAGGGCGGATCCAGGTTTTTTTTTTGGGAGGGGACAAAGGGCATACGGGAAAAAAAATCAACAATAACTTAGAAATAAACTTGCAGTATTTATAGAAAGGTTTCAAAGGTTTATTAAAATATCTAAACAATAGTTTCACTCATGTTATTTCTGTTATTTTATTCATATATTTTCACAACTATCATCACATGATTTGCCTATTAAGTATGTACTGTAATGGATTCTCCACAGTACACAAAAAACCGTCTTGGGGGGGGGGGGCACGTGATCCGCGGTCGAGCACACAAATGACAAAAGGACACGAGGAAAACTTGGTAAAGAAATCAACCCAAAACATCCTTATATCAAAAATAAAACTCTACTATATTAAAACAAAAATAAGATTATACCCAACAACTAATAATAATCATAGGAAAATTAAAAGAGTCAAGTAATTTGGAATTATCAAATAATTTAATAGTTAATAGCCTCAACAAAAATTGCTCATAAAATACCTAGGAATACACCAGCTTCTTGAACTTAAGAGCATAAAAAAGCTATTCCAGGATACATTAAAACAGCGTGTAAAAACTGTGCTCGGAACATACCTTTCGGGGGAAAATATCGTAAAAGTACTAAACACCGGGGTAATACCAGCATTTTCTTACTCATTTGGAGTTATAAAATGGACTGATACAGACCTAGATTCTATGGACTCGTACCTAAGGGTACATTTAGTACAATGGAGAAATAGTCAACGTCGGTCGTAAGGATGTATCTTCCACGAAAAGAAGGTAGGTGAGATCTATCGGACTTTAGTAGTCCACACTACTAGACGGTTGCTTAGACCTGGTCTCGGAGACGTGGTATAAGCTGGTCTCGCTAAACGGTTGAGGAGCCATTACTGACACCAAAACCGCTGGTCTAAGGTCTCCCGATCCGAATGGGAGACTTCATACAACGAGACGAGACACGGCCCAGTCAAAGCAGTATTCAACATTATTATTGCCATTATAAATTGTGATTATACATTTTAATAATTATTATTGTAATTATAGATCAAACTATCATGTATAAAATTGTAATACACTTAAAATCAATATAATAATTCGATTATGTTAATTATAACATAATTAAAATTATCAGTCTTAATTTATTTAACATTACGATAGGGGTAATCATGTTGGAGTTTTTCCGTTGTTAGTAATAGGTGAGAAGGTGAAAAGGATAGGTAAATTTAAAATCATCAGCTTATAATGAAATATTGAAATGAGACGAGTGGTACGAGTATGACTAGGTTAGGGGGAATAAGATATGATAACGTGATGAGGGGGGGAGAAGGTTTAATCTAGGCATGCAAGTTTTTCAACCAAATATATCAATACGTTTAATATAATGTGATACTGTTGTTAAAAAGGCCAATTCAAGCCTGTCCCGCAGTGTTTCGATTAATACAACCTAGGTGGACAAAAGCCATATTTTTTTTTTTAAATTTATTTATTGATATTTACAACTGTATTACAATTATACAACAAGTAAATAGAATGCGTGTTACATAATGACATGAGAATGACAAGTAGAGAAACTACCCACTGGTAGTACTCAAATCAAAGTTCAAATAAGAAGGTCACGTGGCCATCTTCTTTCTTCGGAGGATTATCGGGAATTGAAGAGGAAGCTAGGATTGAAACTAGAGGGTTTGAGTGGTAATGAAGTTTGCTATGAAAGGATAGATACCGGGTTCGGGCCAAATCAGCAACAAAAGGGACATTAAGGTCGTTATGGATGACTTTATTCGTAACAAAATAAGGAGCATTGAGGATTTTACGAAGGATTTTGGATTGTAGGGATTGGATACGAGAGGAATTCGATGTTAGGCTTAGTGGAGCCCCATAGCTCTACTCCGTAAGTCCAAATAGGACGTATGATGGTCAAAGTCATATTTTAAATTCTAAAATATTTTATTGAAATATTATAAACGATTCTTCAAAACATAGAAATCTAATATTTGTTTATGCCTGGCACACTCCATCTCGTCAGTAATAGGGTCCAAAGTAATGAATCCATTGTAATAGACTAAATCAGTTGTATTCAAAGCTTCATTTCAACCGCACATAATTAAAGTGTTACTACATGTATGAGAGGAAAATAGTTGACTGGATGATAAAATGGAGAACGGAGATAGTTGGGGGGTGGAGTCAAAAAAACACCAAATAAGTACTAGACTTATATTTAGTAAGTGCCGACGTTTCGACCTACAGTGTAGGTCATCTTCAGGGCGATTGGGAAGAGGAGTGTTACTACATGTTACTAATTTTATATGATTCAACTGTTGAATATCGATAATATATGTACTCATAGGTGCTATTCCAATTTTTTTTTCCAATTAAAAAAAATCTTCTGATAATCAAACTATATCAGTTTTTTTTTTAAATGCATGAAGGATTTTTCCTCATTTTGAAACTTTGAAGTGATTAAAATGACTTGTATCCGTTTGTATCCGTGCTGAATTTTCTATATTTAATAGCTACACCTTCCCTATGAATAATAAGACACATTTTAGCCTGCACACTTGAGTACATTTTTTTTTAGAGTACTTTATTTCGAGAAGATATTTTGTTGAAGAATGGTTGATGCACCCAAAGGAAGAAAGAAACTCTTGTCTCTTAGAGTTTTTTTTCGACCAAAATTAATTTTGTGAACATTACAGGAAAATATAAATGATTTTGGCAAGCAATTCTTCCAATTTATTATATATCTTATTTACCATTTATTTACAACGAAACAACTTTAATTAGATGTTTACGTAGGCTTCCACGGTCTGTGGTATTGTCCATATGTTCGGTTTCCGGGCCTCTCTTATGGTGCGGAGGTGATAATTATTTTCTTTAACCAGTGCAGCTGTGTTTTCGAAAGGTATGTGGTATGTGGTGGTTGGTGTTGTAGAAGTGTTCTGCTACGGCCGAATTTTCCGTCTTGAAGTTTTTGACACTGGATATGTGTTCCTTTATACTTCTTTCGATGGTCCTTCCGGTTTGTCCAATGTAGACCTTGCCACAGGAACGGGGTATGCTATAGATGCCTGGGGTACGTAGTCCTAACTTGTCTTTGGGTTTCGGTAGGATGTTAGCTATTGTTTTGTCTGTAGAAAATGTGGTCTTGATGTCGTGGTTCTTTAGAATTCTGGCGATCTTTTCTGAGGTACCTTTGATGTAAGGAATGGTTGTCTGGGTTTTAGGTTCGTTGTCGGTTTCGTTATTGTCTTGTTTTTTGTGTTTTCTCTTGCGATCTACCCGTTTAATAGTTTCTTTGTCGTATCCGTTATTCAGGAAGGCTGTTCTCAAGTGCCTCTTCTCTTAGGGAGCTGTGACGGTTCAGCTATCATTTCAGCTCTGTTGAGTAGAGTGTTGATGATTCCTTCCTTCTGAGGCGGATAGTGGTGTGATGTGGCATGAAGGTATCTGTCTGTATTTGTAGGTTTACGGTAGACGGTGTGTCCAAGGTGGTTTCCTTTCTTCTTGACCAGGACATCCAGGAAGGGAAGTTTCCCATCCTTCTCCAGTTCCATGGTGAATGTATGTTAGGGTGGATGCTGTTTAGGTGGAGTAAGAATCTGTCCAGTGCATCTTTTCCGTGCTTCCAGATGGCTAAGGAGTCGTCCACGTATCTGAACCAATATTCAGGTTTTTGGGCAGCGGTGGAGAGTGCCTTCTGTTCGAAGTGTTACATGTACAGGTCCGCTCCCGGTGAGCTCAATGAAGATTCCTTGTCAAATCATAAGCGTATGTTCTTGATACATGCTTTTATGTTGGTTATAATCTTCTCTAAAGGTACATGTCTAAGTACATTTTTGTGCGATGGCGAAGTTGAATCCCTTCTGGAGGACGCTTATGCTTTGACATGGGATCTTCATTGAGCTCACCAGCAGCGGACCTGTGCATGTAACACTTCGAACACCTAAAATCTCGAAGCACGGAAAAGATGCACTAGACAGATTCTTACTCCACCTAAACAGCATCCACCCTAACCATACACTTCACCCTGAGACAAAAATGCTTTTCAAATTTGCAATCAGAGCACCAAATTCTAAAAGAAACAGCCATTGTAATTCATTTAACAGAAAAAAAGTTAAATTTCTTGTCCAGTGTTATTGTTATCGTATTTATATTTTTTTCTTTCATTTAATTCGTTATTGTGAGCTAGCTCGTAATTTATTTTTTTATTTTCATATATTAATTAAATTGTAATTGTATTCTACTCTAGGATATTATAGTTCATATTTTATTTTCTGTATCATTTTTCTAAAGGGACTTGTCCCAGAATAAATACAGATTTTGATTATTATAAATAATCTTAATATATACTTTTTAAAAATTTTCTAAATACAATCCTCTTAAATTAAGTTGGTAATTAATTTAAAAACATTTTTATAATAACATTACTTAATTAGTCGAAAGAAATGCAAAAACAATTTTGTCCACCCTAGCTCCTATAAATCGAAACACTGTGTGCCCGGAGCTCGTGATACTCGCTTCCTTGCCACCTGTTATTTACGCCCCTGGTTTCCTAGCAACTGTTTTTCTACCCTCATGTGTTTTTTCATTTTACTGAGAACATGACCGTAAATACTTTCTATATTTCAAATGAAGGAAACAATAAAGCAACATTTCCAAATTTATCGGCAGGGAATAAGTAATAATAGTAGTTCAATAATTTCTTATTGATGTTACCTACTCATGTTGCTTATTAATTTATTACATTTGGCGGACCGATATTACTTTCTTTAACTTTATTATTTGTCCACAGGATGACATTGGTTATTAAGAAACATGATGTGAAAAGAGGTAGAGGTTTTACAAAATTTAAGTTCCTTTCATTGAATCAAGTGTCAGATCAAATTTGTGCCTATGATATGCTAGGCAATTGTTATATCATAGATCTTGATAAAAATATGTGAGCAACCCCTTTTTTATCCTTATTAAAATTAATAAGGTTAATGAAAAATGTTTTAGAATAGGTTAATTATATCAAGCTATTTTAATTTCAAAGATAGTGGTGATAATTAAGTGTTTTTTCACTCAAGATCAATAACTTTTTCAATCATATGATTAATTAACTTTATTTTTTTCAGATATTGGTGCCTTAAGAATGACGAAGATGTTTGTGTAATGGAGTTTCTTCAGTGTCATAACAAAATATCCTTAGGTTGTCTTAATGGGCTTATAAAAATATTTGACTTAGGTAATAATTATATCCATATGTGTATGTATATATATGATATATTATAGGTATTATATTATGTAATGTCAATCAGTCATATATACAGTGTCTTTTGACTCAAGAACTAACTAAAGGAAAATACCTACTTTAAGGTAAACAAATAGTGGGAAAAACAAAGGTTTATCATTTTCACTGTTAGATTGGTAATCATAAACATATCTCTTTTATTTTTATTATTAAATCCTTTTGTATTTTCATATACTTGTACTCAAAAAACATATTACTTGGACGTTTATTGATTACAATAAATTATTGTTTTTAATGTACTATAAGATGAACTGTTTATTGATTCAAAGATTCTTATTAATATCAGGTGTATCATTTTGACTGTGAGCCACTGTATGTATAAGTACATATATATTTTAAGTAAATGTTGTTGGTATTAGAAGTAATTTCCATGCCAGAAACACAAATCTATCCTCATAAGATAGATATTTAAAAAAGTGAAATATTTGTTTTCAAGAGATATATTTTCAACATATTTGATTTTCGTGGGAAGATAATTTAAGGTACATTTTACTATACAACAATAGGTGAACAGCTCATTTGGATATCGGGGAAACATATATACCAGTGCTTTTGAAGGCCTAAATGCTAAATGGAGCAGAAATAATTTGATTATTGAAAACCTTTCAAACTCGATCTTTATAAAAAATATCTTTGTGGTATATTTGTTTTGAAATTGACTGTAAAAAAATTAAAATCATATAAATAGTCAATAAAAATGAACAGTCAATAATCTTACTAAAGCATGAAAACAAGAAGCAATAGCGACCAGAAGTATCTGAATAACAGATTAAATTAAGAAAATATATATTAATTTTTTTAAATGTTGAGCTGTATATATGTTTATATAAAAATACAGTATCAGTTCTGCAGGTTGTTGCTTCAAGTCAAGTCATATCAAGTTTTACTTTTCATTCTTTGGCTTTTTAATATTCTTGAAAATAAAAATAATCGTGAGTTTAAGTATGAAAAAAAGAGTGTAATTATGGGAAATATGTATATTTCAGTTATCATTTCATCAAGAAATAAATGTTTCATATAACATTTCGAAGTATAGATGATGATATATGTTTCTTGAAATTTTCATTTCTTTATGCAATGATTACGGAAATATAAACATTTCCTGTAATTAGACTCTTTTTTCTATTCTATGACTCACGATTATTTTTATTTTTGAGAATATCAAAAAGGAAACAAATAAAAAGTTAAAACTTGTCCTTTTAACTCTAAGTGAAAACCTGCTGAACTGATACCAATAATATTTTCTATATTTTGTTATATCAATTATTTTTATATTAAATAATTAATATCTAGAAATAAATATTACTTATTTTTAATTAATTACATAAATTGTGATATTGAATCCCCTCAAAAAATACTCAATTAAAATCAATTATTACTAAATACATGTTTTCATGTTTTAGAGTCAGGAAAACTTTTTGGAGCCTTCAAAGGACATACAAAACCAGTGAAGAAAATATCATTTAATAAAATTGGTGACCAATGTGTCAGTATTAGTTACGACAAAGGATTTGTCTGGGATCCATTAACATTCAAAAAATTATTTCTGATTGAACCCAATGAGAGTTTTATCATACAAGAAGTATGCTCTTTCTATTAGTCATTGATATTCATAACATTAACTCAGTACTTAAATTATGTATAGATGTAATGATATATTTCACATAAATAAAGATAGAAACTTTTCTTTCAATTGAAGGTGTCTTTATGGTATTTTTTTTAGACCATGTTCATTCCTTGGTATTACAAAGTTATTGTACAGACGAGTGATAATCTGCTTTCTGTATGGCACTCCAAAAAGGGGCATTTGATAAAGACATTTCATGCCTTAGAAATACTTGGAATTTGTATAAATAGTTTCTCATTTAAAAAGTAAGTAAAATAAAATACAATAAAAATTTTCATAAATATTAAACTTTCTATTGATTTTTTTAAGTTGGCCAAAACTAATGGATTTTATACTCATTCTATTCAAAGGATCACTGTCTAGCTTTTCTTATTTTCCAGTTTAATAATTGTTAATTGATTCAAAATCCAATTTATTTATCAGCTGGCAGCGAATTTATAGTTAGTCCAATTGCAAGAAGGTTGTTCATAACATTCACCCCAATTGATGATAAGTGTGTTACAAATCAGAGATTATTGGTTGAACTAGCAGTTGGGCCGTAACACCAAGATAGGTTGAGAACTTTGACCAGCCCATTATGGGTAGTCAAAGTCCACAAAACAATCAATGACTATGGAGTGAGTGTGTAAATCTGGCAGCAGCCAAGGTCTAGTGATCAGTAGTACAATCTTCCCTCTCAAGGACATCCACAAGTAAACCTCGATAAGTCTGAAGGGTGATCAAATCCTAATTGATCACATGCTGATGTAGTGATTCGTACCATACTCTGAATAGGATCAAACTTCGTCAAAGCCTAAAGCTAATACACAGAAAAGGAGATCAAATGGAAAGAAGAAGTTATGAAGTATACAACTTAAAAAATCTTATAGTAAAAGAAAAATTCCAAATTGAGCTAGAAAATTAATTCAAACCCTTGGACTTAAAGAGCTTACCTAGTTACCTAATTTTAGCCTTTAAATTGTCATATCAGAATGCAAGGAGAATCGTGCAGATCAATGGTAGAGAATCTGAGGCATTCCACAAAGAAAAACATGTGAGACAGGGGAATGGTTTAAGCTCCCTCCTGCTCATTGTTTTTATGGATGAGAAGTATGTTTGGAGATGCACATCAATTTGTTTATCTCCTGACCCTTACATATGAAAACGAAAGCTGGATACTGCTTGATAAGCAAGCTAGCCACATTACTGGAGCAGAGGTCTCTGAGGAGTGCGGTTAGGGAGATAAGAAGGGATTGCACCGAAAATGAACAAATAAGAAAACTGTTTGATGTGACAGAACTAAAGACCACACTGGAATACCGACAACTTAAGTGGAATGGCCAAGTGGGCCACATGAAGGATTAAAGAAACTAAAAACAAAATCCTGAAAAATTTCAAGAAATCTAAAATTACAGTACATAAGACCATAATAAAGCCAGTTCTTTTGCAGCTGCAAACCAGATTATATTGCAATTACCGGATAACATCAAATCATGGAAAAGAAAGACCAATAAAGAACTCCTTCAGAAAATATCATTCAATATTTCATGAAATCAAGGAAGTTGAGGTTAAGATAGGTGGAGGAGCATGTAGCTGAAATCAATTCATCAGGACTCCTCTGTACAACAATGAATGCCACAATAGAAGGCAAGACACCATGCAGTAGCTCTAATACCAGATGAATAAACAGAATCAGAAAACATTTGGTGGAGCTGTATAATGCAAACTGTAAATCAGTGGCCCCTAGATAGACAGAGGTGGAGAAGATATCTGGCCACTTATTCAAAATTGTATGACTAGTTAGAATAAAATTAGAAGCCAGAATCATAAATCAGAAAGCCAATGAGAAATTCACTCCTAACTTTTGAA
Organism: Arma custos; assembly: GCA_037127475.1. Classification (NCBI taxonomy): domain Eukaryota; kingdom Metazoa; phylum Arthropoda; class Insecta; order Hemiptera; family Pentatomidae; genus Arma; species Arma custos. The sequence goes on along the minus strand of CM073761.1, from coordinate 17,140,526 downwards.
AGGAAGATTTTGGGTTGAATATATGGACCTATTACAGAGGAGGAAGCATGGAGAAGATTTACCAATGTGAAGCTGGCAAGTCTATTCCAGGCCTGGGACGTGGTCAAAGTAATAAAGCTTGGTAGGTTGTGCTGGGCCATGTGGCCAGAATGACTAGTGTTGAAGGGCCCAGAATAATAATTGAAGAAAAGGTTCAGGGCAGCACAAGAAGAGTAGGGCACCCAAGCTGTGATGGCTGGAAGGGGTCAGTGAGGACTCAAGGAGCCTAAGGTAGCGGTGCCAGTAGATGGCTATTTAATGCAGTAGTTTTTGTTTTTAAACACTGTCTGTGTTTTTAATCGGTCTATGCACTCGGTGAAGGCGTTTTGCGATAACTTAAACTCAAATTTATTAAGATCAATCAACAGATTACTCCAGTTTAAAAAATTCAAGCAGAAAAAAAAATTAAAAAAAAAAAAATACAAATCTAGTAGATGGCCACTTGAGATAAGTGAAAATTAGTAGATGGCCTTTTTCTCACTATTAGTTGCCCACCCAGTTTCAATGCTATATTCAGTGTTCTAAATAAAAATAAGCCTTATAGAATGCTTCATAAGAAATTCATTTAATTATTTTAAATAAGTCTAGTCTTGAAAGTGTTTCATTTCAGGCACATTAAAGAGGTCTCGCGTTTTGCTTGTTTTCTGAGGCTCCTTTATGGTAGTGATCACACTAGCCTATAAGCTAACAATGCGTAAAAAATCTTAAATAAAACTCTTGTTATAAGCATTTTTAGGGAAAGTGGCCAACTACTGATGCATGGCCATCTACTAGCACCGCTACCTTACTAAATGTTTGGAACTAGAATGCCATTGCACTGGACAGGGAAGACTGGTGAAAGTGTATCGAGAAGGTCAAGGCTCATTAATGGGCTTCTGAAGAAGTTAGGATAGAATGATTCCTATAAATCTTGGTTTTTTTGCCCTGAAATAGTTGGTCGTGGCCAGTATTTATAATAAGATGATTTAGTGCCTAGAATAATCATTTTCAATGTCAATGTTGCATTGCAAGTACTCCTTGCAATCCTGAAATCAGATGCTATATACTATCCTTCCTGTTATTTACTAAAAAATTATAAAATTTCTCCGAAAGGGGTGGGGCTTGTTTCTGCATGTTATTGGGTCATAACGGATGAAATGTCTGTTTCATTTATTTACAGTTTTCTTTTCATTAAGAATTAGATTATTTGTACACAAACAATTATGTTATGTATACTGTTTGAAAGATCATTTAATGCTTTTCCATAATCAGTCGTACTTTTCCTTTTGAAACTGAAGCGTTTTAAAAATAAATAAGATTAAAATGATGTCTTCCGCAGAAATTCATAATTTTTCTCTACGAATTTAAACTTGGCCATAGCATTACATTAATATTGTTTACGGTGAAGATACAGTGAGCGAAAGAACAATCTTCCGTTGATTTTTTTTTTTTTTTCCATCTGGGGGATTATGACCTTACCAACAAAGAACGTGGTAGGCCGAAGACTAGGTTGGACAGCGTAAAGTTGAATGAGCTAGTGGAAGGGCCCCTTCCCAAACCACACGTGAATTACATTCACAACTTGGAGCAAGTGCCATGGCTGTTTCCAGGCACATTAAGGAGCTTGGTAAGACAAAAAAAAATGGTAATATGGGTACCACATGAATTAACCGAGGCCCAGCAGCTCACCCGATTTTTTTTTTCAGGAGCTGAATATAGAGGTCCTTCCTCACCCACCATATTCTCCAGACCTTTCTCCAACCGATTTTTACTTTTTCTGTTCTTTGGATAAGTTTTTAAGAAATAAAAAATTTGACAACGAAAATGCCCTGAAATCCTTCCAAGACTTCGCTTCTTCCTTGACACCTAATTTCGACAGTGGGGATAGAAATGCTAGTTTCACGTTGGGAGAAGTGTATTGAAAGTGAAGGATCCTATTTTCATTTATAAAAGTATTGTTTAATAATTTAAATTTACACCTTCACTGACATTTCATATGTTACAACCCAATAGTTTAGAATCACTATAATCTGATTCCCTATTTGGCGCCGCAGTGCTATAGTCTTGATCTTCCTAGATCTGTTTTTGACCACTTTAGAATTTCTAATGAATATGCTAAGGATATCACTGCCCATGTATTCAATGTCCATACTATTCAATGTTCTGATTAAATTTCTTCCATTTAAATTCAGTATGGCATTTTAACAAGCAAAACGGAAGGTTTGGTGATACATAAAAGTTACCAAATACTTGTTAGCATTCCTGTGATAATTTATTGTTCAAATAATTAACCGTTATATAACAACGTATTCATAACTAAATTACTTAATATTTTTTATCTTTAACTAAAATATAATATTAGTCTTCTGTCAAACACCATAAATTGTCCTTTTAATTATTAATTTATACATTATTTATTTATACATTCCCTATGCAGCTCTTCGTTTATAAATATCATTGCTTAGTACTTTTTCGAGGTCAGAATATATACCTTTGAGTTTCAACCCCAATGTTCAATGATCATTTTACTACAGTATTCATGTAAATCCTGAGTCTATGTATCCATCTACTTTTTGTTTACCACTGTAACACACGAATAAAGGGTCTTGGGTAGAGTAAATGGTAGAGACTGTACTGTTTCTAGGAGAACAATTGTGCTGGGAGGTGGTTAGTCTGAGATTGAGTTCAGCTTCCAAATATTTCCTCCCAAATTCATCCAGCCTCTATTAAGTACCCAAATTCACCCTCTTTATAGAGGATTGGAAAGCCCCAGGAGAGTCCTTAGATCCCACAGTGTCCATCCATGGCTGTTAATAGATTAAATAATTTATCTGCCACTGCTGGATTTGAGCCCGTGATACTCGGTACTCTACACACTGAGCTACCCCATTCCCCAAATCTTGAGTATAAAATAACCATATCAATTTTTGTAGCTTCTTTGATGTACGCTGTTATTTATTCAGTATTTTATAGCTAAATGTTGTTTGTCAAGATTCTTTTATTTTTCTATATAAGAATTTTATTATTTTTTTTAATATATACATTATTATTAAAATAACTATACAACTTTCAATCTACAAATGAAAATTACAGAAATGGATCAGCAATGGTTGCCTGTGGAGATTGTAACAAGCTTTTCTACATTGATTCATCTACCTGGTCTCTTCAAAAAGTCTTTATATTACCTGATAGTTACACTAAATTGAAATGCATAGAATTTATATGTCATCCTTATAATATTGGTGAAAGCAATGTAAGTTTAATTCTTTATTTTAATGTATATATGCCATTAAATAGTATTTATTCTGACTAAATAGTTTTTATTCTATGACATAATGTTTCCTAAAAACAATAAAATGTACAATATATAAAATATTAGATACATAATGAAATTATAAAACCATATTGAAAATAAAGTTATTTTTAGGCCACTTTTGTTATTTATCTTTAAATCGTATGTTAATTTGTTTGTTTTATTGGCAAATATATCTCGTGCCTCTCTTCTATCTATAATTTAGAGGTGGTGTGTAGAGTTCAGATAAAAAGACCTTTGAACTGCTTCGTATAATTTGCCTTTGGATACCTAGTGAATAATAAAAATACATAGTATTTGCTAGGAAATCCTATCGGAAGAGAGCTTCTTGGCGGAGTAATAAAAATGGGATTTCAGCTTCAATTGTGTGGAGATATTTATTTACCTCGGAACACAGCTGAGCTCCTATAATGATAAGCAACCAAAGATTGTGCTTCGGATTATGGCAGCCAATAGATGGTTACCTGGACAACAAAGATATGACTACATAAGACCCTAATAAGGACCTAGAATCATTCTTAGTTAATTTGAAAGGAAGATTTGCAAGTATTTTTAAGGCCTGAGTGTGACAATGGTGTTGAGAAAAAACGCTGAGCCTAGACATCTATATAAGACCACAATATTATGCAGTTTATACAAATTTGATGCCTGGAATGGGTAAGGCATATTTGCAAGAATGAGTGATAATGAAATCCTCAAAAGGCTATTTGGCAAAAAAAAATTGGATGCAAAAAAGTGGATTGGCCTAAATCCTTCCAATCACTGCCAATATTTTCTGGCAACCTTCCTTTGCCAAGTAATTCTTAATATTGACTCACTAGTTTTGTTAACTATCCTTTGATGGTTTCATTTTTTTTCTTGAGATGTTATTGTTTTATTTATTACTATTATTTATTTTTTTGATAAATTATTTTTATAATTTCTTTAAGACTCCATTTACACCACCTTCCTAGGTAGCTGCCCTAGATGAGAGAGTAAGTCAGGGTGCTCTGAGGAAGCAGTCCTTCCACCTGACTTAGAAGAAGTAGGCAGATACCCTATTTCTCCTTAAAACCACAAATATTACTGAAAATGGAAAGAATTGAGCTGGATTGTTTTTACGAAATATGGCACAGTGCAGAAAATATTTTTTTTTAAATTTCCACCTGGAACATTCTGAGGTCTGACAGGAAAAGAGAGTGAGCTTGTAGAGGAAGCCAAGAGGGCCAAAGTGTATCTTGGGATTGCTGAGACTAAGAAGAAAGGAATGGGAGAACTCAAAATCCAAGATTTCGCGCTATTGTATTCAGATATTGATATGAATGAAAGAACGGCTGGAGGAGTCAGGCCCTTGTTCCATAATTACCTAGTTTCAATAGTAAAGGCATGGATGTTCGTACGTGATTGGACATTATGGAAGGAGAAAACTCATTGATCACAAGGGGAGAAAACTCATAGAACCCACCTATGGGTCTAACAAAAATGCCGGGACAGAAGAAAATAATTTCTTTTTTAGTTCCTTATGGAAAAAATTTGTTTAAAAGGGCACGCCCACAGTCATGGGGGACTTAAACGGACGAGTTGGTATATGACAAGTAGCCTGTAACTTTAGGAAGATAGGGGGAAAACTTTCTAAACGATAATGGAGAAAGAATTTTGAACTTCTGTGGGGCAAACGACTTTGCAATAGCGAATAGACTCTTCCCTCATTAAGGAAAAACATAAATACACAAGAGAAGAACCAAGCAAGAATGAAAGGTCTGTAATAGACTGTTCTGTTAAAGAGGGAAGAAGTCCACAACTTGTGGGATGCCAGGGTCAAAAGAGGTTATGAAACAGGAAATGTCCATTACCTCCTAATGATAAACAGGCTCTGAAATGGAAGAAAACCACAAAGGAAACACAGGAGCAATGAGAAAAGAGTCATCAAATCCTACCGCTTAAAGGAGGAGGAAATGGCTATATATTTCCAAGAAGATTTGGAAAGAATGGCACTAGATGGGGACAGACCATGGAATTGCAATGACATCGATAAGAGCTTGTCAGTAAAAAAATTCTCCTGGATGCAGCGATATTGGTCTGTGGTGAGAAAAGCATTCCAAGTCCGGTTTCATGAGAATTGACTGGTGGACTGAAAATTTAAAAAAGGCAATACAAGATAAGAAAGTAGCTTGGAAGAACTACCTGAGTCAGAAAACCCTGACTGCCTATCAGACTTACAAAAATCAGAGAATCAAAGCCAAATCAGTAGTTATTCAAGTGAAAAGAAGATCTTGGGAGGATTTTGGTCATAAGCTGGAGGAAAATTCTAAGGAAAATCAGAAAGTATGTAAAGTGTATAATTGTAAATGTAAAGTATTATTAGGAGAAGAAAGAAATGAGGAGGGATCAACCGACTTCCCGGTAAGGAATCAGAGATAAGAATAAGAAACATTATCTGGCATGTGGAGCATATCATGGGAAAATGGAGGGAATATTTTAAAGACCTACTGGAAGGAAGAGATCTTGAATCAGAAAGATGCAGAAGAGGCTCGGGTTGAGGACGACTTCATCAGTGAAGAAGAATTCCAAGATGCCCTAGGAAAATCAAAGCTAGGCAAAGCAGCAGGACTTGATGAAATTACACCAGAAATGATCATATGCATGGGCAACCAATGCCAAGAGATATTCCTCCATCTTTTGAACGTGGTCTGGAAGGAGAAGCGAATTCCCAGATATTAGGAAGTAGTGGTGATCATGCCCATTGTCAAGAAGGGAGAAAATTGGGAGTGCAACAACCATCAGGGGATATCCCTTTTCAGTGATATCGGGAATCAGAGAAGCACACAGGATCTCAATTTCACAATGACACAAATAACTAAAAAGACTATTGATAAAGATAAAGAGCTCTCCATCTGCTTTGTTAACCTCCAGAAGGCTTGTGACAAAGTTAGGAAGAAAACATAGGGCGGGCATTGTTTGAAGGAAGTATAGACAGTGGAACAACCTTGGCTATAATGAGTATCTATAAAAACATGAGGAATGTAATTAGAACCAGAAACCAGATTTCAAAAGAATTTTAGGCAATACTCTCTTAAATTACCATGACCAGTATTTTTAATCCATTCAACAGGTGTTTCTTCTGGTTTCGACCGTGTAGTCAAATTCTTTGCCAATATTTCAGGAGCCATTACTCCAAGTTTCCTCAGGACTTAATCTGAGACTGAAAATGTTCTTCTACTTCGGTATTTAAAGGTTCTGGGTCTGTGTGTGGAGCCTAATCCTCCAATCATCTGATTGTCTGGGTTCCGATTTGAGACAACATTGGGTATCCACCAAAGCTGTAGCTTGAGTTCGTTGATCATGGTTTTGTGCTTGGTACCAAGGAGGGCGAAGCTTATGATGAAGAAATTCCAGCTAGGACACAGAAAACTTCACTCCCATCAAATTTTCCTTGTTGGCCTTCGCTAACGACTTCACCTTACTAGCTACCATTGACCGAGACCTACAACGTAACATAAATGTACTCAAAGAGGAATTATTGACTATAAATATGAAAATTAGCCTAGGGAAGAATAATGCTTGCGAATGGGGAAGAAACCCATGAAGGATATTAAGTGACTGAGGGTTGGAGGACAGAGATTAGAGCAGTTTGAAAGTTTTTAATATCTAGGTGCTCATCTCAATGAAAGGGCTATATTGACGAAGAAGTGGCCCAAAGAATCGGAGCAGCAGGGATGATGTTTAATAAGGTCCGACAGGGTTTCCTGGGAAGAAGAGAGGTGACAAAACAGACTAAACTGGTCGTCTGTAAATTGACCTTCCTTCCTAGTCTATCTTACTCTTCGGAATCGTGGACTCTCAAATCAAAGTCAAATACCAGCAATGGAAATGAGGTACCTCCGAAAAGTAGAAAGGAAAACTCGGAGAGATTGGAAAGTATCAAATATAATAAATAAACAAAAAAAATGTGTATATATATTATAAAATTAGAAAAAGACGAATATTTGCATTTGAAGAAATTGGAAATTGTAATAGGTTACAATGTATACATAACGGTTATAATGCAACTTGTAAATATTATTTTGTACCATATAAATTAATAATTAATAGTTATAAATATAAATTAAAAACTCATTTGAACACCACATTTGTTATATAATTGTTAAACTGTGAAAATGAATAAAAATCAAAAGTGTAAAAGATCGATTAAAAGGTCGACAGAATACAGAAAAGAGAGGGAATGACAAAGTGGTGGGGGAGAAAAGTGGAGAGAAAGGGGCTTATGAAGCGAGAGGTTGAAGAGGAAGGAAACAGGAATGAAGTGAAAGTGAAGAAAGGAGAACAAAGAACAAGCCTACCTGGAGAACAAAGGAAGAGAGACAATTGTTGACCTCGTCCTGAAAGTGAAAAAGGTACTGTAATTTTTATATGTTCTTAAGTGAGGTGCTAAAAAGTGTGGATTAGGATATTTCAGAAGTATAATTTAAAATTTAAAATTGTTATTGTCAACTGAGTGGATAAAACCCGAGTTATGTTATTTTTATATGATATACTAATATCCGTCCATTCTAGTATCATTTGTTATATTCTCTTAATTCTTAATATATAAAATATTATTAAATTCTCTATTTATTTATTGGCGCCCAAAATCAATATTTGACTTATAATTAATTGAAGTAGAGAATTTTATTGTTAGGTTTTTCATAACAAATAATAATTTATGGTCATGAGCCTGAAGGAAACCTAACAAGATAGGATACAGAATGCAACCAACTATAAGGGCTAATCTCGACATCAAACCAACTGAGACCATTTTAGAGGAACACAAACTAAGGTGGTTTAGACTCCTCCTTAGGATGGACTCAGAGAGAATTGCCGGGAAGACTTATGAGAGTCGCAGGGAAGGGCAGCTTCTCCTGGGAGGATAGTGTGCTTTCATGCTTCCAGGAGAAGAGTAATGGCCTGAAATCGAAGAAAAGAGTTGGCTCAGGAAAGATATTTGGTCCAGGCTCTATAAACAGGATCCTCACACCGCACAGCAGTAGAAGAGGAATGGATTATGATGATGATGATATTATAAGTTTTCTCAATGTCCCGACTCCAGATCATAATTAAAAATCCAATCATTTAAATAATATGTTTTTTAAGTTTCAAGATGCTTTTGATTGCCATATTAAGCATATGATACCCCCTTAATATTGGGTGTGTCATCTATAATATTTAAATCTTAGTTTTATTTTGTAAGGATTGAAATGTTACATGTTGAACTATTATATTATGGAGAGGAACACAAAAGATCCCATAAGCTTCAAAAATATGTTATTTGGAAAAATGTTGACTCAAAGACAAGATTTTAAAGAAAATCAAATAAAAATTATGTTGACTACATTCTGACCATTCCTTTCAAATATATATCTTTATATATATATATATATATATATATATATATATATATATATATATATATATATATATATAGTTCATTGTTTTCTGTTCAGTATTATAATTATTAATAATCAAAAAGTGAAACTTAATTTTAATTTATTTAGATGGTTGCTTTCTTGTCCAATCACTATGAGATAGCCTTATTCGATTTTATAAGAGGTATTACTTTAACTGTTGGGCCAACGTATCATGATTACTGTGGTGAGTAAAGATTTATGTTTTCATTAAAAATTTTTATTCACTTTGTCATCATTATAATCATTTATTTATCTTATTTTTACAGCTAATCTGTGCATAAACATAACAGGAAAGTATTTTGTTTGTTTAATGGGCAAAGGAAGTATTTATATTATTCATAATGAATTATGGAATGATCAAGATATGATTAGTTCAAAATTAGATATTTTAGAAGAGACTTGTCACAAAGGACTTACCTCACATAGTAAGGTATTTAGCAGCCTATTGCATTCATTTTGAAAATATTCCTTCAAAATGATACTCAATTAATTTTTAAATTTGAAATTAATTTTTGTATGTAGAAGTTCAAGGATCTGATTTCACAACATTAATAGAATCAACATTTAGAGAGTCAAAAAGAAATATTAAAAGAGGGAAATGTTTGTGATTTTTCTGGCACAAAATTATTGCTATGTTATTATTAATTTTTTTCTGAATCAAGTAAAAAATATTGATCTCTGGATACAATTGTGAGAAGAGGGTTCTAAACCCAAAGGGTGATTTAAATTTTAATGAAATTAAATAAATATTGAAAGAATATGAAATGAATATCATGTTCATCAAAGGAAAAATATAAGCATGTAATTCTTTAAACATGAGTTAGATTGTTTCTACTTTATTATTCATATGTTAGGAAATATTTGTTTAATAGAAAGCAAAAATAGTGAAATATTGATAGAATTAGAGTAGGATAAGGAATTTCAGACTTTCTTGTTAGAGGAAATAATGGCGCAAGTGATGTGGCACCTGATGGCCATGAAATAATAATAATACCACAAAACCCTTAAATAAGGAAAAAATATATATAATGACAATAGCATTGATGGAACTTTAACAAGTAGGTTAAAAGCATAACTGCACTCACTGCAAACTGAAATTAATTAAACAATTGAAGTGAGTTGACAGAAAAAGACTAAAAAGTGGGAGGGGGAGAATCCTTCTTATATATTGGATCAATTTCTGGCCAATCACTTTGATATAAACAAATTTATGAACATTTAAAATATAACAGCAGTTATTTATTAAGTTACCAATAAAATCTTCAATTATATTTTTCAATCATTATATCACACTGAAGAATGTATTATGATATTTATTTAACTTGTTTATTTATTTCGGCTGCATGATATCTGGAGACGTTGATTCAATGTGACCAACCCATTAAGTGATGTCACGGTCTATTCAGAACCAGAGCCTTCTCTATTATCTTGCTCCATTCTTCTTTATCAACTCCCTTGGTGCACCATATTCGGACATTAAGTCGTTGGAGGTCTTCTTCCATTTTATCTATCCATCTTTTGCAAGGTTTACCTCTCCTCCTTGATCCATCTAAGATTTTTCTTGTTAACAGTGATGTAGGCATCCTTTACTCTTGTCCGAGTCAGCCCAATCTTCTTTTCCTTAATGACCTTTATTATATTCACTTCAGGAAGTATTTCTGTCAGCTCCTATTTGTCCTTTCATCCAACCTATATATGTCATTCTCTCATACAGGTTAAAATATCATCCTAAAAACTTTTCTCTCCCATAATCTTACTATATTCTAGCAATAGTCATAATCCAAGGTTTCTTTGGCATATATCTTGTTCCACTTTTAATATGTAAGATGTGTTGTGATGGACTTATTCTCTCAAGACAAGATATTAACCAATTGTATTATTGTGATGCGGGATAATACCTTTTCTGTTGATGATCGCTGGCATTTTTAAAAATTAAATATTGATTCACTTGATCCAATTGTTCACAATAAAGGTGTTTTTTCCATGTCCAGCATATTAAAATGAACGGTCCTGCAAATACTCCACAAAACATTTAAAGCGCATTTTTGGAAATAAATATTTTTTATAGCAATTGCTGCTTAAATAATTATAATTTGTAAATATAATATTATTAAATAATAATAAGTAAACAAGTCACTCTAACCTAAAATGTCTTTGGAACGACTTTGAACTAAACAATGAGCTCAAAATGACTAACTGATATCACCATGCACAGATACATTACTTTCTAGTCCTCCTAATATTGTTCGAAATTTTTTAAAAATATTGCATAGTATAACTAAAAATAAATAATTTCTACTTTTGTCTTCAAATATCCTTATTTGTACACATTTAACAGATAATAGTGTTTTCATCTTTTATTTATATTTTTTCTAGTACTTTCAAGGGAGAAATGAGGATATTCTCAATATAATATCCAATTTTGGCCAATTTCCAAGTGATTTACGACCTTTCCTGTGGAGAAAAATTTTATCCTTACCAATTAATACAACTGCTTATAGAGATTTGCGTAGAAGAGGATTACATAAGGGCTTTTCAAATATTCTGGAATATTCTTTTCTCCCAATAGACCTCCGTCTTCCAGTCTTAAGGTAAATATATTCATGAAGAAATACTTTTTTATTATGTGGCCCATTCAATTATTTTTTATTTGTTAATAAATCTTTAATATAAAACTGATTCTTTTTTTTGTGTGTGTTTTTGTCGTATGTATTACACTAGTCTAGTGGCTTATATCTTTGCCATTTTTTTATGTTCCATGACTTATTTATATAAGAATCTAAGTTTCGATCTAATGTTTAGTAATCATTTTCATGGCCGCATTGGCAATTGGTAGGTGTTCCGATTATTAAATAATATTACACTATAAACTTGCTGAAAGCATTGTTATTTAGGACACTAGCATTGGTCAGAGAATGTGGGTAAATGCAATGTAAACCACCTAACTATACTAAGGACATTAGTACAATCCTCTAATGTTTACAATCGACTATTCATGGAAAAGTCCAGATCCTCAAAGCTAACATGCTCTGTGGGACAAATGGTGCCTCCATAGCTTCCAGCACCAGCCCCAAGGAGCCCAGTACCATGCGGGCCCGCACCAGTGAGCTTCGTTTTAGTTAGATTATATATCTATCATCGATCACCTGATATGACATTTAAATTCGGGACACCCTGTATATTCAAGTTCAGAAATTCAAAATTCAATATACACTCACCAGACTTCAAAAAGCACAACCGCAAAAAATAAATAATACCAAACAACACAAAAACTTAAGACAAAAGACCATATTTACTGATTTTCAAATTATATAAATGGCATTACCGCCCACTACTGGAAGCTACCACCATTTTTCAAGCTCTCAACAGGAAGGCCAAGAGAAGAGGTCATCACGCCACGCTCTCTCCGTGTGAAGGTCCTTGAGTGAGGACCTTTAAGTTATATTACTTGATTATTGGATGTTCTGAAAATAGGATCTCTCCTAGTGATTCTACAATACCATTGGCAGTCTGGTGTAAGGAGCTTCCAGTTTTCAAGAGAAGCGTCGTAGGCTGTTTTGTGAAGGAGTTTTAGGACACATATTGGATGAGATACATGTGAGTGTTTATTGTAGTCAGTTACTAGAAAAATTGTGTTAAAATTTAAATTGTTTTAATCATCCCGAATTGTAATTAATTATCATTGACCCACAGAGATAAAAGATTTCATTTCAATAAAATATGTGTTTTTTTTTGTAATAACTTAAACTTTTGTAATAAAATAAAAATATAATTAAAGTCGACTTTTAATTAACTATCCATTATATATAGAAAATATACATTCTTAACAATATATATACACATATAGACACACACATATGCATATACACATTCACATACATACACATATATATCTCATATCAAATGCTGGTAATTAGTTTACACTTAGTAATTAATTTAATGACCACATCTATTGTTGTTTTGTCATCTCTCAGGGCCATTGAGATATTAGAAGGTAACCCGAATTTGTGTAACACAATTCAATAGTAATGGCATTCTTCAAATATGTGTCTAATGGTCAGGATACCATTGCATTTTGAACATTTCGGAGGAGCTTCTCTTGTCATGAGGTAAACATGAGTGAATCGACTATGGCCTATTCTGAGGCAAGTAATTACCACTTCTTCACGGTTTTTACGGTTGGAGGTAGTCCATGGGTTTACACATTTCTTAATACATTTTAATTTATTTGATTGACTTTCATCCCACATTGATTGCCATCTATTTTTTTCAACAGGTTTATACACTCCTTTACACGGGTGGTCTGAGTGCATACCATTCAATCCTTGGAGAGTGCTAATCGAGTCGGACACTATTGTTATATTATCCATTGGTATGTCTGTCATGCAAAAGTAGAGAATGGATGCGATGGCATTTAATTCAGCTGAATAAACATTGCAAAGATGGTGTAATTTTCGCTTGTGCATTAAGTTTGGGGTAACTAAGGCAGATCCTGTTGAGCTATCTGACTTTGATCCTTAGTATATATAGCTATATGTTTTTGTAGGGTATGGATGAGCTGCTGGTATCTTTCTTGATGTTGTAAAGGCGTTGTATTTTGTTTTGCAGAATTGGGGGAACTGAAGGTATATTTTTAGAGGTTGGTAAGTCCACGGAGGTGTGTTCATATCTGGAATATTAACCTTTATTGCTTTTAATTCATTGATAGCAAACGAAAATCTTTCTGTGATAGGTAGTGTTACATTTGTCATCTGTAGGAACTATCTGGAGAAGTTAGGTTGATAAATATACTTATAGGCTGGATGTGAGGGTTCCAAGTATAGTCGGGACAGGTAGCTCATTGCTAGCTTTTGAGGCCTGAATAAAAGTGGTGGGACCCCTGACTCAGCACATATACTTAAAATGGGGCTTGTCCTAAACGCAATGCGGATTCTGGTAATGTAGATGGTATCGAGTTTGGCTAAACTTTTGAAGTGAGCTGAGCCATATAGGAAGCTCCCATAGTCTAGTTTGGAACAGATCAAAGCCTTATATATTCTTAGCTTCGTTGATCTGTCTGCTCCCCATGAGGTTCTACAGAGGACTTTTAAGATTTTAATTTTAGAAAGACTTTTTTTGTAATGCAATTGGGAAAAACCACACTGCAAAGCCTTATGTTTCAAATCCTGTAATACACCCACTTACCAGTCGACGTTTCGCCTATTCAGGCATTATCAAGACACAAAAAAAAGAAAAAGGGGGGTTACGTCGACTGGTAAGTGGGTGTATTACAGGATTTGATACATAAGGCTATGCATTGTGGTTTTTCCCAATAGCATTATAATAAATAATAGTGTTTCTTTTTGAGTTTTTGGCTCTATTTTATTGAAAGACTTTTTTCTTTAAGATTATTAATATGAATAGTCCACGATAATCGCCTATCGAATGACAGCCCTTTGCATTGTTCGACATATGGCAGAGGTGTCTCTCCTAGAGTAAGTTCGGGGGACGGTAATGTTCGCCTTTTTTGGCTGAAGCGGACACACTTAGTTTTTTCTGTAGAGAATTCAAGACTTGAGGATTGTGACCAGGCATTTAGTCGATTTAGGGCTTCTTGGAATTTTCCTTTTATTAAATCCACATCGTTTGAGCGACACATAATAGCAAGGTCGTCTACATAAAGCAGAACCTTTGCTCCTCTAGGCAAGTTTCTTCCAAGGTCCATTACTTGCCAGTGTATTCCCAGGGTTGTGCTAAGAACACATTCTTGTGGAACTCCCATTTTTTGATTGACGTCTCGTGACATCACGTTTCCTATTCGAACTTTAAACAGTCGCTGTGTTAAAAACTGTTTTATGGATTTTTAGGAGATTGCCTGAAAAATCTAAGCATAACATCTTTTTCATAATAATATTTATGCTTGTGTGATCAAATGCTTTAACCATATCAAAGAAGATTACAACTGCTTGCTGCTTTTTGATAAATGGATATTGTAATTCAGCTTCTAGTTGGACTAGGTGATCGATTGTTGATCTTCCTCTGCAAAAGCCGCATTGGAAATTCTGGAGAACATTGTTTTTTTTTTCGAAGATCCATACAAGGTGTTTATTAAACATGCGTTCCATTATTTTTTTTTATTTTTTTTTTTATAAGGTTGATTATATTTTGTTCTAAACTGTACTAAATAAAAAAGTTCTTGATATTTTGTAGATTCTTGCCATCCAGTATCAAAATACATGTTTCAAATTTTAAACATTATCGCACATGAAACTAACAGTAAATATATTGAGAATTAAAATATTTTATTATATACTTTACTTACAATGTATTGGAATTGAGTTACTGTGGAAAGTGTTTTTAAAAAGTGAATTCATAGACGTAAAATTTGATTGTGAAGACTGTAGGATTGCAGATGTTTCTGTTTCAAGTCTATTGTGGGGGGTGCTTTCAGCCTACACAATTCAAATTTTATTAAAATCATATACATTTTTTGGCTTCACCCCTTGTTCCTACAGAATTACCTCTGTAATTCTTTGGTTGAGAAATCTCTGTATTTTATCAGTCTATCCTGAAACATGCAAAGGTTTTTGTACTATTTTTTTTTTTAAGCAATAGTGTGCTACCTACTGTTTCCTACTTCCTACTGTCTTCCATATCATTCAGATTATAATAATTTAATTTGGTAGTTTTGATTTTTTTAAATGCATTGTAATTTAACTTGATATGTTCCTTGTTAAATAAAACAGTTCATTAATATTTCAGGCTGGTTTCCGACTTAGTCTTTTGGTGTCCCATATTTCAACATGTCAATTGCCTTCCATTAATGATTTTAAGATTTTCTAAATTGTTCAAGTCATCTCCATTGGTGGCATTTGAAGTTGTGGCAACTATTTTAGGTAATAATTTTATTTTATTTTCTAAAAATTTATTTATTGACATTTATAAGTGTATAATAATAATAATACATAAAGAAAATATAATGAAAGATATTCAATGGCATGAGATAAAGGCAAGTAGAGAAACTACCCCCTGGTAATACTCGAATCACAAATTCAACTTAAAAGGTCACGAGGCCATCTTCTTTTCAGACGCCTTAGTGGATTATCAGGCATTGAACAGGTTACTAGGGTAGAAACTAGTAGGAATAAAGTTTGCCATGAAAAGATCGATATCAGATTTGGGCTAAACCAGTAACAAATGGGACATTAAGGTCATTATGGATAATTTGGTTTGTAACAAAGTAAAGAGCATTGAGGATTTTTCAAAGGATTTTAGAATGTAAGGATTGGAGACATGAGGAATTTGATGACTTAGTGGAGCTCCAAAGCTCTAATCTGTAAGTCCAGATGGCTCTTATGATTGTCATGTATATGAATCTTTTGTAATTAATTGAGAGCTTAGAGCATTTGCCCAGTAAATGCTGAAGTAGCCTGAAACAGCGACCTGCTTCAGTGTAGTATGAGGATTCCAAGTTAAACATTTGTCAATGTGTAGTCATATTTTTTTTTTTTTTTTAGTGGGCATAATTTGCACTGCGACCATACTAGGTCTATTGTAGCGCTCCTAAGAGAACAAAGCGATTATTATAATCTTAACTTCGCTAAAACCACAAATTTAAGAATACTTGCAGGGTTTATTAATTCGACCTGCCTAGGGTTAGTGACTCTATCCTGACCAAAGGGGTCAGCAAACCTATCACATAGGCAGATAACATGATAGGGTGTTTCGTCCTCTGTGCGACAATAGCGGCATGTGGGATAGCCCGCCAGTCTCAACCTGAACATATGGGCGCTGAGCCCACAATGACCCATATATGCCGCTATAATTGTTTTTAATTCTTCCCTGTCCAGATCCAGAAGAGCATTACATGTCTTCTCATTGAAGCTGTCAAGGAATAATTTAGAATGCCTTAATCCTTTTAGCCCGCACCAGTATTGGTGCGATTTCCTAAGGTAGATGGCATTTATTCTACTCTTAGCTTAGCTGAGACTAATACCACATACTGGTTCGGGAGTGCATGGAATGTTATCCGATCCTAGCCTGGCTAGCCTATCAGCTTCTTCATTGCCCGGGATGCCCGAGTGTCCAGGAACCCACTCAATGCTAATCCTGTTGTTCTCTGCCAGTTTGTTGAGAACTGTATAGCTGTCCCAAACAATCCGTGAGTTTTTTTTTTTTTTTTTTTTTTTTTTTTTTTTTTTTTTTTTTTTTTTTTTTTTTATTATGGCTTTAAGACTTAATTTCAAAGTCCTATTTTGCCAGCAAATTGTGATAGTTTAAATGTTAAAGTCTTATTTTTGTTTTCCTAAGGAATTTTATAATCTGACTAAGTCCTTCTCTGTCCTGTCCCTTTAATTTTTCTGGTATACTGAGGGCCGACCCCTCGATATGTTTCTTCCTCTCATTGTTGAATCTCTTGCAGGACATCACCACGTGTAGAGGATCCTCGACCTCACCGCAGATCTCACAATTTGGTGTCGCCTTTATTTTCATCAGATTTAAAAATTTGCTGGTATTACCATGGTTAGTTCTTAATCTAATCAGGTTAGTCACCTCACTTCTCTTTAAAGCTATTCCAATCGAAACGAACCATGGTTTTAAAGCAATTTTTGGTAGGATTAAATAGTGATCCTTCCCCTTACTCTGGGACTCCCAATCATATAATCCCTGCCATTCTTTCACAATTGTAGCACTCAAAAAGCGCAAGGTATCGATTTTAGGAATTTTAATATTAAGCCTTTTTGCTTTGGTAGTGTTTCGCGCAATTTGATCTGCAGTTTCATTTCCGCTAATACCTACATGTCCTGGTACCCACTGGAAATAATATTTATTGTTGGAAGAGGCAATTGAATTTAAAATGTTTAGTAGAATGTAATTGGTGATTGAGTGTCTGTGTACGTTTTGTAAGCATTGGCAGACGGAGGCCGAGTCTGTGAGGATAACAATTTTACTATTTTTATAAGTGGAGTTGCTATGTTCTGTAGCCTTGAAAACAGCAAGAAGTTCTGCATGGAAGATACTGAATTTATTTGGGATGGAGTAAGACAGATTGATCATTTTTTGTGGATCATAGACGGCTATTGAGCATGTATTGATGGTTTTGGAGGCGTCAGTATAAATTTTAATATGGCTGTGGTATCTGTCATTTATTTCACTGAGGGTGTGGAGTTTTAGTAAATATGGAGGTAATGAGTTTTTGTTATTTATATTTGGCAATTTATATTGGCTGTAGTAAAGAATTAAGGATTTCGGGATATGTGTACAAAGGTCTAGAGGACCATGGGAAATATGAATTGTTTTGAGTATGTGTTTTGACTCCAGCCAGCAGCTTTTTAAATTTGGCATAAATATTTTTCCCTCCAGGATATTGTTACTCGTGAAATTTGACTGGTTGGAGTAAATTTTGAATAAGGATTTTGTTGTCAACCATTTCCTACGCAAAGGGAGAGGGATTTCGCCAGCTTCGGCTAACAGGGCGTTTGTTGGTGTTGTTTTGAAAGCTCCGATACATATCCGTAAGGCTAAATTTTGAATTGTATTTAATTTGTTAATTAACGGAGATTTAGTTTCTTGATAGATTATGCAAGCATAATCGATAATTGACCGTACTATGGATTTGTATAATGTAATCATATTAGAAGGATGTGTGCCCCAAGACACGCCTGCAAGAGATTTTAGGATGGTTAAGTTTTTTCGTGATTTGTTGTATGTGTTAATGATGTGGTCCCGGAAATTAAGTTTATAGTCTAATATTACCCCTAAAAATTTTATTTTATTTACTGGCTCGATGGTGTAATTGTCAAAATGAATTTTGAAGTCATTAATGTTAATTTTTCTTTTCCGGGTAAAAGGGATCAAGCATGATTTCCCGGGATTGATTTTTAAGTTAATGTTGCTGAAAGAGTTAATTGAGGTTAATAGAGCTTTTTCCATGATGAGCTTTCCCTCGTTGGCGGATTTAACTATGCTGTAAAGTATGAAATCGTCTGCGTACTGGATCATCCTGCAATTTGGAGGAGTGTTGTTAATTATTCTAGATGTATATATATTAAATAGAATGGGACTGAGGCTATCTCCTTGAGGTAGGCCATTAAACGAATCATAGGATACCGGTCCTTCATCTGTACGAATGATGTAGGTCTGGTAAGATAAATAATTGATTATCCAGTTTGTGATGAGCTGAGGTATCCCTACTTCTACTAAAATTGATTTGAGCGTGTTTATTTTGACGTTGTCATAGGCTTTTTCAATATCTAGCACTGCAGCCAATAAAATTTTTTTCTCGTGGAAAGCACGACCAATCTCATTTGTTAGCGACAACAAACAGTTCGTGGTAGACCTGTTTTTCCTGAAACCATAGCATTCATTGTTGAGAATTTTATTTTTTTCCAAAAACCACTCGAGCCTTGCTTTAACAATGTTATTAAAAACTTTAGCCAAGCATGATATAAGGGCTATAGGTCTGTAGGATTCTACTAGCTCGGGATCTTTTCCAGGTTTAAGAATGGGAAATATTAGGATATTTCTCCAGGCTGTGGGAACTTTGGAGCTGCGCCACGTGTAATTGAAGGCCTGCAATAGCTTAAGTTTGATAGTCCAAGGAGCAAGACTTATCATTTCATAATTGATTTCGTCGAGGCCGGGTGCTGTTCCTTTGCGCCCAGCAAGAGCTGCTTCAAATTCTCTTTCATTAAATGGTTGATTTAAGATGTCAGATTCGTCTATACCGCCGTATTGTTGGTGTTGTCGAGGTTCGAAAATATGACATAATCTTTCTATGAATGTGACAGCCAGATTTTTGTTAGTTGTAATATGGTTTACCTTCGCTATATACCTCCCCCTTAGGCATGAGATTTTGTTCCACATTGTTCCATAGTCATGGGGATTAATGTTTGTAAAGTTTTGCCAGGAGTCTCTTTTTGCTTTCTTTATTAAGGATTTGCATTTGTTGATTTTCGCCCTCATGTTTTTGTGGTTTTCGATAGTCATATTAGAGCAATATGTTTTGATAGCTGTTTTCTTTTCTTTATATGCTTTAGCTATTTCCTCGTTCCACCAGCATTTGGGATTGAAGTTCTGATTTTTGTTTGGATGAGATCGAGGTATAGAGGACTCTCCAGCATGGTTTAGAATAGATGTCAATTCTTCGATAGTGGTTAAGTCTCTATTAATTAGTTCTAGGCTAGAATTATTTAATATGTCGGTATATTTTTCCAAGTTAAGTTTTTTATAGTTTCTTTTGCAGTACATTTTTCCGGAAAAATTCATAGCTTTCATTTCAATTACTATGACTTTATGGTCACTGCCCAAAGTTTCATGTAGAGCTTCCCAAGAAAATTTGTGACTAATGTATGAACTACAAAAGGTTAAATCTACGATACTAGGATTTTGCCCTGGTCGTGGTAATCTTGTTATTACACCAGGGTCATTTATAAGGCTTAAAGAGGATTTTTGTAACTCCTGGAAAATCATGTCGCCTCTAGGTGTATCCACAAAGCTTCCGAAATAAGTAGAGTGAGCGTTTAGGTCTCCCCCCATAATTACGCAGTACTCAGATTTTGGAAAAGTGGATTCGATCGAAAACAGAAGGTTTATGTTATTTAGAGTGATTTTAGCCGAGGGTGGTATATAAACTGATATAACTATCAATTTGGGTCTGGTGTTAACCACTTTGATACCTATAGCTTCGATATTTCCAAGATTGGGTAATGTTATTTTTTCGAAATTCAGTGAGGTATGTAAGAAGATTCCGACACCGCCGTATGAATCGCGGCGATTTTTTTTTATGATGTGGTAGTTATTTGTGTGGTATGTTTTCTGGTTATTGAACCACGTTTCTTGTAGAAGGGCAATGTGGATTTTTTTAATATTTAAATAATTTATGATTTCCTGAAATTTATTGTTAACACTACGGCAATTGTGCTGAAGTATTTTTAATTTATTTATACCAAAATGTTTATATTGTTGAACCATTTAGTATATTAGGTAGAATAAGTTAATTGATAAAAGATTGGGAGCTATTGTAGATGTAGTGTATTAAAATGCACATAATTGAGTTGCTATTATATGAAATATGTGTGAGTTAAGATATCTTAAAATAATATATGCAATAAAATAAGAAAAGGGAAATTGATAAATTATTAGAAAAGGAAAACTTAGGGGTTTTGATTGATTTTGCATAATTGTCCTATTTGATTGATAATTTGTTCGTTTTCTTGAACAAAGTTGAAAAATGTTTGTCCTATAACATTAACTGTCTCTTGTTCGTTCTCAGTATTTTTAATTTTGTTAATCAGTGAGTTTAGCATATTTATATATTTAGAATCGGATGAAATCTTATGTGGATTTTCAAATTCAAATGGTTTGACAGTTTTTTTGGATTCTGGTGTATATTCGGGGGAAATTTCCTGGAAAGCCTCTTTTCTTGTTCGTTTGGGAATTTCTTTAAAGCCGCCTGAAACTAGTTTTCTTGGTTTTTTGAAAGAAAATTCTTTAGAGCCATGTGATGTACTCTCGGAATAATTTTCTTCCACTAATGAGGGAAAATCTAAAATTTCGAATCTGTTAGACACTGTTGTAGGTACGAGGCTAGCGGCATCACGATAACTTATAGGTTTAGTTGCCATTATCTCTTTGATTTTACGTTGCCGTTCGGTTTCGGGACACGTTTTATCATTTGGTGTATGTGCTTTAAAACAGTAAATGCATCAGTAATGCAGTAATGCAGTAAATCAGTAATGCAGTAAATCCGTGAGTTAGTACTGTGCCCGCTTAGTGCACCAATGGTAACTTGACTATCTGTAAAGAATGTTATCCTTCTAGAAGACATCCGCTCCTCAAAAGTGACCTTGCACAGTAGTTAAAAGCAAGAACCTCTGATTGAAATACAGAAGTATGCCTACCCAGGGAGATCCAGGTACCTGCCCTGGGTTTATCTTTCCTCCAGAACCCTGCCCCAGCACCAGTGGCCATAAGAGAGCCATCTGTATAACATTTGATGCCATTGCAGGGTTTATGCCCTGTTGCAGTTTCAATTTTGACATTGTATTTGGGTGACATTAAGTCTCCTGCAACTCATAGCTAAAATGCGATCGGCCTCAATTTTTGTGAACAACACCCACGAGCTGGAGTAAGCCGAGACTGATGGGATTATGTTCTGTTTATACAGCCTGTACAGGGAGACCCTGGCTCGGTACTCAAGTTCTAATATTAATACCATCTCCATTGTAGCAGTCGGAGTCGTCCTCATAGAACCCGTCATCAATAGACAGGCCGATCTTGGCAGCTTCTCCAACTTAAGTTTGGATCTACTTTTACCCGCGCCTCGCCACCACACCTGGGCTGCATAGATCACAATGGGTTTAATGGCTGTTACATATAGCCAGTAGATCATTCTTGGTTTCAAGCCCCAAGAATTTCCCACTGCCCTTTTACAGGCCCAAAGACATCTGATGGCTTTATTAGTCGTGTTGACCACGTGTTGATTCCAGCTCAATTTGTTGTCAAGCGTCATGCCTAGGTATTTCACTATGTTATTCCAGGTGTAGTCCTAAGTGCCGGACCTGTTCTACAGGAATCAGTGGGATGTTATTAAATGATGCAGAAGGACAGGAAGTCATTGGTTTATGACAGAGGAACCCTTGGTTATCAAGGGTTACTGTCTTGAGGAACACCAGCAAATTGAGAAAAGTAGTGATGAATATACATTATTATGTTTAAATATTTTTACTTTTAAGAGAAAAGATTTGTCTTGGCCGGGATATTTTCTCTTCAAAATAAAAATATTTAAAAATAATCACCATCAAAAGAACAATAAATAAAAAATACATTATTATGGTTTACTTTAAATGATCTGTTGGTGAGATAGGATTGGATAATGAGAAAGTATATTGGAGGTAGGAATCTAAGGAGTTTGTAGAGCAATCCCTGGTGCCAGACTTGATCAAAAACCTGTCCAACATCGAGGAAGACTGCCGAACAATATAACCAACCTAGACGTCATGGAGCTGAGCCAATTCACCGCGGCGGATCAGGCGGCGTGTTATGTCAGATGGGGGAGGATATCCTTCGCCCTCGTCTCGTCATACATGCCGCCGAGGCAAAGGATAGAGGAGAGTGTTGCCGCCGTGGAGGCCAACGCACAACGCTATAGGAGTGTGGTGGTCTGCTCCGACACCAATTCGTGGAGCACGGCCTGGTGTTCGGTTCGCACAGATGCCAGAGGAAGAGTGGTGGATGAGACCGTGGCGAGGTGTCAACTCATAGTGGTTAATGAGCCCTCTGGTCCCACGTTCGTTGGAGCTGGGGGCCAGAGCTGGATTGACGTGACACTCGCCACGGCCACCATGGCGAGGCGCATAGCAAACTGGACTCTACGGTCTGATACGAGCTCCGACTACCGGATCATTGCCTTCAGTGTGGTAGAGGAGGAAGGTGAGGTCCTTCCAGTTGAGAAGGGCTTTGTGACCCGAAAGGCGAACTGGGAAGCTTTCTCCAGTGAACTAGAGGGAATATTGGTTGATAGACAATGGGAAGATATGGCGCCGATGGAAGGAGAGTCAGCGATAGACCGCAGAGTGGCGGAGCTGACGGGCGCCGTCACAGACGCGGCCAGTATGACCCTCCAGCGCCGTAGAGCGAGAGCGCGTCCGGTCCCATGGTGGACGCCTGCCCTGACGCTCCTCAAGAAGGAGTATTACAGGGCTAGGCGCAGGAATGAGGAGAGGAGGCCTGCACTCCGAGATGAGTCCAAACGGAGGTACAAGGCATACCGAAACATAAGAAGGAATACTGGGACGAATTCATCGTCAAGGAGACAGAGAAGAATCCCTGGGGTATCCCGTACAGGGTGGCACTGGGAAAGGTAAAGCCGCTCACCATGGTGGCAGCTCTCAGAGTGGGAGATGCCCAGGCAACCACCCTGGAGGAGACAGCCAAGATGTACGTGGATTACACGTACCCCAGGGACAACCCGTCCCAGGATACCGACGAAGATAGGATGGTGAGACGCACCACGGTGTGCCCTCCGGGTACCGATTATTGTCTGCCATGGGACTTATGGGACCTTCGCCTTGCCGTGGAGAGGCAGAGGATCGGCAGAGCCCCAGGACTTGACGGAATAGATGCCGCGATCCTGAGGAAAAGCGCCCCCCTCGTTGAGGACGACCTCTTGGACGTCTTCAACGAGTGTCTGGATCAGGGGCGCTTGCCGAGTAGGTGGAGGATCGCAGACCTGAGACTTATCTACAAGGGAGGAGGTAAGGATAAGAAGGATCCTAAGGCGTATAGACCGATATGCCTCCTCCTGGTCGTCAGTAAGGTCCTGGAGAGCCTGATGGTTAACAGCCTGAGACCGGTCCTAACAGCAGCAAGCCATCCACGGCAGTGCGGCTCGACCCGTGGCAAGGGAATGACGGATGCACTGCTGAGAGTGTGCAGGGATGTGGAAGAGAAGGCGGAGAAATAGGTCATGCTGGTACTGTTTGACATATCCTCCGCCTTTGACAGTGTGTGGTGGCCCTGCGTACTCCAGCGGCTGCAGGAGCTAAACACCCCCAGTAACTTGTACTCCCTCGTAAGTACATAGTTACCTCAGTGACAGAAGTGTGAGGATCAGTGGGAACTACTACGAGGTCGAGGAACAGATCGAGAGAGGATGCCCACAAGGGTCGGTTCTTGGCCCGGCCCTGTGGAAGTTGGTGTTCGATCAGTTGCTGGGAGAGCTAGAAGGTGAAGGGTTCCTTGCCACGGCCTACGTCGACGACCTGGCAGGTCGTCATGGCTGAAAACAGCAGGGCCAGATTGAAGACGGAAGCGGAAAGGTGTGCCAGGCTCGTAGCAGAATGGTGCGTGAGGAGGAAACTGAGCAAGGCCGCTGCCAAGACCCAGGCCATGCTCCTCAGAGGCTCTACTGACAGGGCTCACCCTATCATAATGGACATTGAAGGCGAGAGGGTTAGACTGGGTGAGGAGGTGAAGTACCTCGGCGTAAAGTTCAGAAGGAACTTTGATGCCACTCCTCACCTGGTATACCTGAAAGATAGGGTGACCCTGTCACTCAATGGATTAGCAAGAATAGGGGGTGCATTCTGGGGCCTCAGGTACCCGGCAACGATGACCATTTACAAAGGTGTGGTCTTGGGTATCCTGAGGTATGCATCCCCGGCGTGGAGCCGCAACCTCACGCAGCTGCAGAAGAGGAGGCTGGCGACGATCCAGAGATTGGCCCTGCTGAGAGTCACCAAGACGTACAGAACGGTGTCGCACGAGGCGGTGCAGGTGCTGGTGGGAGCGATGCCCCTGGACCTCATCCTAAAGGAGGATAGGTTGATATATGAGGTGAAGAGGCAGGGGCTGACGGCGCTCCCGGAGGGACTCCGAGAGAGAGTCTGTGAGACCCCCAATAAATGGAAGAAGATGGTGAGGGAGGATACCATAGGAGAGTGGAATGGACGGTGGGTGGGAAGCCAGAAGGGCTCAACCTTGAGGAGGTTTTTCCCCACCGTCCAGTCAAGATGTCTGCGACATGGGTCCTCCCGGACTACTGGGTCTCGCAGATGCTGACAGGCCATGGCAGGTTCCGGGGGAAGCTCTGTGAGCATAAGATAGTGGTCGATCCCCTGTGCCCCACCTGTGGAGTCCCCGAGACAGCGGAGCTCATAATCGTTTCCTGCACCGCGATGGAAAGACATCGTTCCAGGTTGTCGACAAAAACCGGGATTTTCACCCTCGCCAAGGACGACTTCCCCCGGTTGATGGAAGAAGTGAATTATCCCTTCTTCAGGGAGTTCGTCTACGGGTGGAAGGACGTGGTCGGGCCTGCGCACTTTAACCTTGGCAGGGCCCCTCGGCGAGCCACCGGAATGACCGGATGACCCACCAGAAGAGCCACTAGAGGAGCCAGACGAGGAGCCGGACGGGGAGCCAGACGAGGAGGGGATTGATGCGGAGGACCGGACGGATGCGGACTGGCCGGATGACCGGACGGATGCGGCGGACCGAGAGGACTGGACGGCATCCGGACGGATGCAGACCGGCCAGGAGGCCAACTAAACTGTTGATCAGAGCATTGGTGGGTCAGAGCGTAACCCAACGCCATTACCCACCACGTCGTGGAGGCCATTTAACAGGTCTATTTCGACCAACCCAGCAGTCTCCATAAGTTGCATTTAAATAATCAGTGACACTATGAGAAAAGTGAGCTGGAGCACCATCATGCATAAACCACAGCTTGTTCAGGAAGTTGGGATATCGTGTGCATTGTCGAATTAACCACTGGGAGAAATTTCTGCGCTTGTTATAATCTTGTGGTAATAAATCTTGCCTACTCAATATGTTAAATGGATACAATTGTTGTTCGTGTAAAGTTCGCCATATGCTGGTAGAGGAAACATCGAAACGACGTGACAATCTTCTGGTACCAGTAGAAGGTATAGTAGGTACTAGGCTTATCGTTCATTTGCTTATCAGGTGATTAAAACCTGTAATAGTATTAAACACGCTAAACTTTCTACAGTCAGTCTTAATGTAGTAAATAAATAATAAATCTTTAACCTTTGATATCTGTTTAATTAATGAGTTTGAGATATATGTTAATATGCACTAATTTAATTATTTTGTGTTAGAGAACACATACCTAAAATAGTGCTGTGCGATTCCGAAACACCCTGTGTGTGTGTGTGTGTGTGTGTGTATATATATATATATATATATATATATATAATAAAATAAAAGTTTACAAAAGTCTGGGATTTGATTAAAGCAGTTAGCGAAACCTTGACCATGAACTTTCTTAGTAAATAAGCTTGGGAATGGGATTATTGGCCATATTGCTGCCTGTAGCAGCTGGTCACTAATTTAATAAATGTATATTGTTTTAATAAATACATTCATATCATTTCATTTAAATCTAAGTTCAATTATTATTATTAACTTTTTCTTGACATTAGTTTTTAGAAAAAAATAAAAATGAACTTAATATTTATGAATTTGCATAAACTTTTACAATGGTGAGGAATAGAACTTAGTATCCTACATCTTTTATAGTTATGATTTACAATTAAGAAACCTAGCAGGTACAAATTTAAGATAGTCATTTTAGCTACTATTTAAGGAGGATGCTTTATTTTCTGCTTGGATGAGGTCTTCAAAGACTAATTTCCAAATATTTTGAAGAACCTGGCCCTGTGAGAGTGCCTGATATCCACCTATTCAATGCTTATGTTATAACGTCCAAAATTATTTACAACCCTCCACAGAACTTGTAATAGAATTAATACCTTCAGTTCTTCCCCTAACAATGTACTCGGTCCTAGCGGATGAAATGTCAGTTTCGTTTATTTACAGTTTTCTTTTCATTAGGGATTAGATTATTTGTACACAAACAATTATGTTATGTAGACTGTTTGAAAGATCATTTAATCATTTTTCATAATAAGTCTTACTTTTCCTTTTGAAAGTGAAGCAAAGTTTTAAAAATAAATAAGAATAAAATTATGTCTTCGGCGGAAATTCTTATCATTTTTCTCTATGAATTTAAACTTGGCCATAGCATCAGCCATATTAATATTGTTTACTGTGAAGATACAATGAGCGAAAGAACAATCTTCCATTGGTTTGAAAAATTTCTATCTGGGGATTATGACCTTATCAACAAAGAACGTGGTAGGCCGAAGACTAAGTTGGACAACGAAAAGTTGAAAGAGCTGGTCGAAGCGGGCCCTTCCCAAACCACTCGTGAATTTGGAGCTTGGTAAGACAAAAAAGCTGGAAATAGGGTTCCACATGAATTAACCAAGGCCCAGCAGCAGATTGCGAACATGCTCCTCACTTCTGTTGCGAAACAGAAATAAGCCTTTTTTGGATTGTTTGGTCACCTGCGATGAAAAGTGGACCAACCTGTGGAGTAACCACAGGATATCTGGACAGTGCTTAGATAAAAATGAAATTTGACAACGAAAATGCCCTGAAATCGGCCTTCCAAGACTTCGCTTCTTCCTTGGCACCTAATTTCTACAGGGGGGGATAGAAATGCTTGTTTCACGTTGAGAGAAGTGTATTGAAAGTGAAGGATCGTATTTTGTTTAATAATTTAAGGAAAGTATTGTTTAATAATTTTTTTGCTAATAATTTAAATTTGCTCCTTCACTGACATATGTTACAACCCAATAGTTGCAGTAGCAGATATCTAATAATCCAGATTGAAATATTGTGATTTATTTGTAATGGGGAATAGATATTTGTCTAGTGGATCATCTTCTCTCCAGAAGCCTCAACCCCTAACTGTGAGAGACTAATAAGTTTTGAAGTAAACACCATTATTTGGTCTGTATAAAGATATATATATATATATATATATATATATTTTTTTTTTTTTTTTTTGTTTTTGTGTGTATGTTTAAATTTATACTGCATTTTGTGTCTATAACTTTCAGATCTGAACTTTATAGTGTAGGGAATTCCTCAGCTCTAATTTCAGTGTCCTCCCTGTTTATGGTCTTTAGATTTTAAGTCTAGTTTTTCAAGCTTGTGAATGGTGTTCAACTTTCATTTGGTTTCCACATTAAATTGTTTTGTTTTTTAAGTATATATGTTATAAAAAATAAAAATATCGTACTAAAACAAGTTTTTGAGAATGAAGATCCTTAAAAAAGTCTAATAGAAAAATATATATGAATGCAAGGGAATACTAGTAACAGAATCACTATTTATTAAAAAAATTGAATATTTAAAAACTTCCTTAAGTATTAAACTTAAGATCACAATAATAAAAATATAAATGTGTTTGAAATTATATTAATCAATTAATCTTATTTAGTGATACAAATTATTAAATGTTTGCAGTGAACATATGTGTTATTATAAATGTGTCACCATTTAAATATCTTCTTGTTGTTGTTATCAACATGTTTTGCTTTTCTAGTAAACTACTGTCAAACATGGTTCAATGAATTTCCGATTGTATCTCAAGATACCGTAGATTATGTAGAGTATGTTTTAAAAACATTTGACTTAGACCTCTGGAATCACTTCAACGAATTTGGTATACAAAATATTGATTATGTTCGCCCTGTCATGGAAACATTATTTGTCGAGGTAAAGTAAAAATTAGCTTAGTTACTATCTCTGTCATTAGCTTATTTTTATTTTTATATATGAGAAACTTTTACATAAAGTTGTACATGATTAATATTAGTTGACCTTATATATATAAATTCACCCAGACCATTTTCTTCCTCTTATATATATATATATATATATATATGAGAGGTGATGTATATATGTATATGAATGATTTGTATGCCCTTGGATAAGGAAATAAAGACTGAATTGTTTCTCTGAAAAAACAAAAGATTTATTTACAATACACATTTACAAGTATTGATTAATTACAATAATTTCCAACAAAACATTCACTCTACTGAAAAAATAAAAGGAACAGCACTTAAAGCCTTTGCTTTGTGTTTCTTTATATCTTTCAGGAGATTAGTTGTAGTTTACTCAACAAACAATATTATTTAAACAATTTATAACCTGCTTTCCTGTGCCCGTTATCAACTTCAAAGATTGAATTGGAGATCTTAAGAATTTCGTATGGTCCAATCTCAATTCCTCTAATTTCTTCCTATTTATAAACTTAGACTTAGTCTCTCTCTTCCAGTTTATATTCTTCCCTATGTAGGTTGAATAATTTTTTATTATAATTACGTGATTTTATTGTGTTTTCAAGAGCAAGTTTTCTATCTCGTTTTAGGTATTCCCTTGTACATCTTGATTTCAGTTCAAGTGGTAGAATATTCATGTTTTCGCCTTCCAAAATGGGAAACATGTCCATTGAAAATGACCTTCTTGTGTAACAAATGCAGTTTTGTATCTATCATGAATTTTCAAAGGAATTGACCAAAATGCTGAATTTATGTCTAAAATAGAAAAATAATTACAGTTTACAGTGTTAACCATTAAATCCTCAATCGACGGAAAAGGTAGTGACTGAGGGACGATAATTTTGTTCATTCTCTGAAATCTATGCATAACCTTGTTTTTTTCATCTTCTTTTTTATATGCCAGATTTACAGGAGCAGCAAATGGGCTATAAGATTCTTCAATTAAATTCTTCTCTAATAGTTTTGCTATTTGATTTTCTATTTGTCTTATATCTTCCCATGTGCTCCTGTATGGATATTTGGATTTATAAGTATTTATCCACCATCAAGTCAATGTGAGCTCCATAATGACTTACAGTACCAACATTATATTTATCTTTGGTGAAAAATAGTTTATATTTTTCTATCAATTTATCTATTTTTTATTGTTGATAAAAATCTAGATGCTTTACTATCATTTCAAATCTGTCTGTGTTTATATGCTTATTGAAATTTATTTCACAATTGTTTATGTGTTTAATTTCTTGTTCTTCAGAATCTGAATAAAAGACTTTCTTCATTTTATTCACCTAATACTTCAGGAATTTTGAAATTTTTAACATTTGAAGAATCATTTTCTGAGTAGTTATTGTTTTTTGTATCCTCTTCAATTGAGTTCACTTTCTTTTCTTCTGTATTGTTACATTGTATGATCTCTAATTCTTCATTTTATATTAATTTGAAATTTTTGATACAATCCAAACCAATTAGAAAATCATAATTAAAGTTTTCAACATCTACTACACAGATATCGATAATTCTTTCTATATTGTAAATTTTATCCTCATACAAGACTGAAAAGACAAGAAACTGCTTGACATTTTCGCCTACTTCAACATTTACTGGACAAACTTTCAAAGCTCCCAATTAATTATAAAAGACTCATTTACATGACAGTTATCAGACCTATTTGGACATACGGAGTTGAGCTTTGGGGCTCTACTAAACCATCCAATTCATCTCGTATCCAATCCTTACAATCCAAAATCTTTCGTAAAATCCTCAATGCTCCTTATTATGTCACAAACAAACTCATCCATCATGATCTTAATATCCCATATGTTGCTGATTTGGCACAAACTAGATACCTATTCTTCCATGAAAAGCTCCATACACACTTAAATCCGCCAATCTCTAAACTTGCTTCCCATAATATTCCTGATAACCCTCTGAGGCGTCTGAAAAGAAGATTTTCAGATACAAAGTTCAATAAGCACTCCAGAATTTGAAAATTCAACATACACTCATCAAACTTCAAAAACCACAACAGTTCTTTTTTTTTTAGTTTTTATCAGTTCTTTTATTTATTTTTTATTGCAGTTTTACTTTAATTTTTTGATATGGTCTTTTGTGTTATGTTTTGGTGTTGTTTACTATTATTTATTTTTTCCTGTTGTGCTTTTTGAAGTTTGATGGGTGTATGTTGAATTTTCAAATCCTGGAGTATTTATCAGCTGTTTTTATCTAACCTTATCCAGCTGGGGTCCAGTATACCTTCCTCATGATTCATTAGTTGCATTTGAGCCTTGGAGGTGGTGGGATGTTTCTTGGGTGCATTATTCATGTTTTGTTTAGCTGTTATTCTCTTTCTACCCTGAGGATGCCTCAATAGGCGAAATATTGGACAGATAATTTCAATTTTAGTTTGGAGACTTAAGGGCTTTTTGTTGGAATTTTTTCCACGGTCTTAATATAAATATATACTTTTTTTTTTATAACAGCGCTACAAAACGGTTAAAGGTCTTGGCCTCCTCCAACCGCTTCCTCCAAAGGTGATAGTCTTGTCCAGATGCCATCTAGTTCCTAGCTCCGAGGATGGTTTGAACATCACCTGCCACACACATCTAACCACCTCAGCTTAGGCCTCCATCTTCTTCTTTTTCCATGAACACCACCATACAAGGAACCAAAGAGGAATTTAGTGTTCTGTTATCTCTCATATTCTTAAAAGTGATTCATTATATAAATAATCAATGAATCATTTGTACAATTTATTTGTCTTATACATGTTCCCAATTTTATTATATTTAGCTTATTCATTTAGGTCTTGGTGGAAAATGATTGGTTAGTTCTGTGGGATAATGTGCTCACAAGTAGGACTGATTTTTTAACTCTGGCTGTACCTGCATTTTACATTGCAAATAGAAATTTGTTTCTATCTTGCAAATCAAAAAAAAAGTTTGAGGTAAGAATACAAATAGATATTTGTTTGTAACCCTTAATAAATATTCAAATTAATGCTTCATACAAATTTAATTATTTCCTCTTCCTTTTTTTTCAGTTTTACATTCACAATCCTGGAAACACTGACATTTCCATCTTCACCAAAAAAACCAAAGAAATTATAGCAAGTTTGAAACCTAAGAGTAATATTTGCAACTTTGCACCTTTGAAAAAGGGGAATTCTTATCAGACACTAACTGATTCTATGAATCTGGACCAAGTATCCTTATCAATATTATATTACTTATTAAAATATGATATTTTATTAAAAACTCTAAAATTTACAATATGCATCATCTGGTTATGTTATTGATGACCATGATCACTTTATCTTTGGGCTATTCATGCCTTATTCATACGAGGGTGGTTTAAAAAGTTCTCGGAATCACCGTTAGATGTCAGTGGTAGAGCAACGAGATTCCCGCGCAATAATCACACAACCTTTGTGAGTGAACACGTGGGCTTGAGTGGTAGTGATGACTCTTTGTTGTTGTTTTTTGGGTAGTAATTTGTGACAATGGAAAAAACTGAGATTCGAGCAGTGATAAAGTACTTTGTGAAGAAAGGTATGAAAGCAAAGGAAATTCATATCAACTTTCAGAACACACTGGGGGATTCTGCTCCTTCATATTCAACTGTTGCCAAGTGGACCAGAGAGTTCAAATTTGGTCGGGAGAGCTTAGATGATGATCTGCGAACTGGACAGCCAAAAAGTGCTACGACCCCAGAAATTCTCGCAAAAGTAACCATAAAAAGGTCATGGAGGATCATCGACTGAAAGTGTGAGAAATTGCTGAAGCTGTAGGGATGTTATCTGAATGGGTATATCACATTTTAACTGAAGAATTGGGAATGAAAAAATTATCCGCAAGATGGGTACATCGGACACCAGATTGGAAATGTCCGAACAAAATCTGGCCCGTTTTCAGCACAACCAACAAGATTTTTTTGTGCCGGTTTGTGAATACAAATGAAACTTGGGCCCACTACTATACCCCAGGGACGAAGAGGTACGAATTGTTGCCACATCCACCTGATTTGGCACCATCAGACTTTCATCTCTTCCCCAAGCTGAAAATTTTCCTAGGTGGATGGAGATTTCCTATAACGGAAGAACTGACACCCGACTTGGAGAAGTATTTTGCAGGCCTGGAGGAATCTCATTTTCAAGATGGAATCGTTCGTAGGATCGAACATCGCTGGACCAAATATATTAGTCTACAGGGAGACTATTTTGAAAAATAAAAGCAGTTCCACCGAGGTAAGACACTTCTTTGTAGTACATACCAAGAACTTTTCAAACCACCCTTGTACATAAAGAACATATTTTTATTTAGGATTGTGGAAATATGCTATTTTATTATATAATTATCGTATTTTATATGTAATATAATTATTTAACTAGAGGGGGCCCAGACTCACTATTTGGGTTGTGGCATCAATCATGATGATTGTGATTTAATATAACAAATATGATATGATGATGATTGTGATTTAATATAACAAATATGATATGAAACTGAACTAAATATATTATTATATTAAATAGTTATGATATTTAGCATATGTATCCCTTTAGCTTGTCCTGGGAAAGTAGAAATCAAACACTGCTTAGAAAAATGAAAAAAACCTAGAAAAATTAAAAGCTTTTAATAATCCAAGTGGTAACAAAGTTAATATTAATAAAAATGAATTTAAAAAAAAATGTATATATTGAAATTTACATCTGAATAATAATAATAATAATATATCCTGCTCAGTGGCAGACTTTTATTTGATTGTTAGTGGCCGGAGCTGGACCCTATGGGATTAGGACCCTCATAGGGCTCACCCAGCCTCTATAAAGTGGGTACCCACAATAAGGGCGAGAAATCTGGCAGTTGAGCATGATCTAGGACAAATCACCTACTTGCACAACTGTTGATTTTATGCCAATTTGTCAAAAATGTTCATTACATTTTGGATTTTTTCCTGATATAAAAAATGGTGATAAGAACGATTATATTAACATTTTTGTTTGGTAAATGCTTAAAATCAATGTTAATAACATTTTTCTATTGACTGATTTAAAAAATAGGCTGTAAATATCAACACATAAAATATTATCAACATTTTACTAATAAACATGTTACATGTAATGTATGTGACATTAAACCATATTATATCATTTTATCCAACTCTTATTTGAGAGGGTGAGAATCCAAGGCGTATAAGAGATTTTTTGAAAGAGAGTTAAGGCATATAAAATGTTTTTCAAAAGCAATATTGCTCAATATTCAAGAGAAATAGAGTGCAGCCGTAACATAATTATTATGCAAACTTAAAGATTTCGGGTTGTACCACAACGTTTTAAATTCAAAATGATTTTTCCACAAGGTTATTAAATTATGACTTGTACCTCCTTTGCCTCTCACCCTCGCATTTGTATTATGTCAATAAATTCATAAAAAAATAAATGTTTGGCTACGTTTCGCCTAATAACAGAAAAAAAAAAATTGCAGGTACTTACTTTAGCCAAAATTTCAAATTCAGAAAATGTATCAGTGATAAGAAAAGTTATGGAAATATACGATAGATCAGAGGGAAAGCAGCCTGATTCAACAAACAGTTTTGATAAGATAAATGGACTTGGATCAATTAATGATCACGATCTTTCCTGTTTGTTTCCATCATCCAGTAAGATTTAAAATAGTTATTTTTTTTAGAGACTATGTAAAAATATGGAATTTTTATATAGTGCTTTATAATTATTACCAGTATTTTTAAAGAAGGAGCGATTTGGCAAGATGTCTAGTGTATATTATAGTATTAGTTCCCGACTAATTTGGGGAATTTTGGGGGAAGTTTGATTTAGGGGAATTCATGGAGCCAGTTAGGATTTTGACACTACAGTGTACAACTGGCAAATGAGGTTGAGAGAACTCCTCTTAAATATAGATCAGCAGAGTTCTAATGAGATGTACAAAATATCACTATGGGAGTTGTGTATATGTTAAAATATAGTCTATTCTGTTTTATATGAATGTATTGAGTAGTTAGGAATAAATCATAGTCCACCTAGTCCAGTTGTTTTATTGTAGGGGAGTATATACTTTTCGAGACAGATTGGCAGAAATAAATTAAGGATCTTATTTAGTCAGTGCAGAGGTATATTTATATTATATTATATTATATTTGAGATTATATTTG
Organism: Arma custos; assembly: GCA_037127475.1. Classification (NCBI taxonomy): domain Eukaryota; kingdom Metazoa; phylum Arthropoda; class Insecta; order Hemiptera; family Pentatomidae; genus Arma; species Arma custos. The sequence continues at coordinate 17,105,460 of CM073761.1, read as the reverse complement.
TATTCATTGGAGCAAGTTGAGTTTTAGCCTTAAGCAAATATTTGTGGATGCTAGCAACTGCTGTCGTGACTTGTAGGTAGATTACAGTTATTATTATTATTTATATTTGCACCTCCATTTTCGTATCCATCAAATTTGATCTCAGTGTTTGTTTTGTATTTTTTTCTCCTGGATTTGCAGGAATATGAAGTTTTTGAAATTATTTAATAGTTTATATTGAATGATAATTGTTGACCTTGATAATATATGTTGAAGAAATTGGTCCGGGTAGAGGTCACTGAATTCAGTGACCTCTACCCGGACCAATTTCTTCAACATGTTTAATAGTTTCTGTGCAGGTCTCAAGGAAATTGCCTTTTTAATCTTCTCCTAGCAAGTCTGGGTAATAGAAAGTAGGAATGAGAATGAACAAGTGAATTTTGTGTTGATGTTGTGTATTTGCTATCAATTTATGAATTTATAATGGAAATGCTCATGTGATTCGAAACATACTAAGATGCATCCTTTTCGTATGTCGAGGAATGTCTTTAGGTCGATTAAACATCTTCTAATTCCAAATAATGCCAATCTGTCCTCTGAAGTATGAATCCAATTTGGAATATCAATCTTATTCAACACTTAGTGATAGGTGTAGAAATTCAGACCAAGTTCTTCAATGAGTTCTGATGGTGGAGGATCATTCCAATTCCAATTGATAGTGTAATTTTGGAATAAATTTTCATAAGAACAAAATTTACTTTTGATCATTGGAAATGTAAAATCTTACCAATGATTTATTTAGTTTCTTACCTTGAAATTGAAAGTTAACAAAAGTCAAAAAGTGTCCAACACCTTTAAAAATAAATGTTAAGTGGGCCTAGATTAGAGATTTACCTTTTTGTCATGGTCCTATAATTTTTTAGATAAGAATATCCTGTATAATTAACATTTTTAAAATTTACTTTGTGGTTAAGTGAATTGTTTTAACATTGGTTATTGTGAAAGAAAGCTTTTTGCATCTTTAAGTATAAAGCCATTAAGTCATCAACAGCTCCCAAGACAACGGTAGAAAAGTATTATGCTCTCTCCATACTATAATTAACCTCCCTCACATTTTGGGAAATACTGTAGTATGCTACTCTCAAACCAGACAGGAAGGTTGCTGATAGGTTTCCTCTAAAGCTATAAATGTTCCACAAATTTCTTTTATATTTTCCAACTGTTATTTCTTCATCCATTTTTATATTATTCTCAGTCTCACCTAACCTTCTTATTTTCAGTACTAATGTGCGTTTTTAGTGGTGATTCACAATTTATAAGTTATAAATTATTAAATATGAATAAGTCGAATATGTGGCTGTTTTTCGAAAAGAAAAGTGAAATTTGTTCTTATAGGACTTCGAAACACCATTTAACATATAAGGCCATTTGATAAAGAACCAATTGTTCCTTTGAGTTTATTGTCTTAAATCACCCTTGGTCAGTCTTAGTCCCTTTGTGAATTGCTCACTATGTTGCCGCCTCTTCCTCTTTCCTTCTAGATATTGATTCATATTATTTATTAATTTATTATGGGTCTCATGCATTATTTGTGATACAAGATATAATTTATGTGTTTTATGCCTGCCAAAATAAATATTGGTCCTGAGGAAGGGAAATGAAGAAGTTCGATTTTAATATTTCAGTGGAAGGCGACACTCTGATGAAACCAAGGTAATCTCAGAAAAAAGAATGATGAAGAAGAAACCATGATGGTGAAATAAAGATAAATCCTAAATTCAAATGGCAGTGATCACCACTATCTGATTGTCATTTTATAATTTAATCATATATAATATTTGTTTTTATTTTTTGTAAATAGTGAGAAAAAAAAGAGTTTTTTTATTGATATTTTGTATTGTAAATGTTTTAATTTTGTCAATAGTCTTAATGTAAACAATAATAGTAAAACATATTAGAATAAGTTTGTTTCTTTTTTGTAAACTTTTAAGTTAATTAACATAACTTTAACATTTTTAATTAGAATAGGTTTTATATTTTCTATTCTATAATAATTTGTTGGTACATATTTTCTTTCTATATACGTTTTACAGACATTATTTCTAGCATTGGTCAAATAACCTGTCATGTGATCATAGCACCTTATATGAATTTCAACCTCGAACTTACTGTAACCAGCAGTTCATGCCCCTCTTTGATCATGTGATCTTACCTATTGGCCTTTGTGAGTAATAAGTAGTGATTTACTTTCCCATAATAAATTATTTGTAGTTAAAACAAGCACATTAATTAGAATCACTGATGTATCTTCAACCAGAGATGTTTAAACTGATTATCGGTATGAAAAATATTTCAATGAATAAAAATTGTTAATTTTATAACATGCCTAGAAATTTGTTTATTTTTTTCCCTTTCTTGTTATCTGATTTAAAAGTCCTGCTAAATTGAAAATTTACAAAAATATGACATATTAATTTTTAACCCTCTATTCAATTGGCATTGTCCACATTCAATGTCTAGCTAACAGGTAGGCTTAAGTTAAAAATTATTTCAATGCTCCTACCTTTATCTGATTTAGATATGTATATAAAAATATGTTGGTTTAAAATCATTTTAAAAACCAGGTTATAGAAAACAAAATGTTACATCTGTAAAATTTAAATTTAATTAAAGCTACTCTTATTTTAATTAATGTTTCCTTTGAATGATTGGTATTTGAACTAGAAAAGAATATTACTGTTTTTCACGGAGATCAGTTTGAAGTAATATATTTATTTGGAATAACTATTATATGTAATGTTTGATAAAATATAGATCAGGAACTTAAAGCTATATGAAAGTACAACTATTATTTACCAAAATCTTTCTTGAAATATCCATCTGTCTAATTGGACATCAAGTAAAAAATATATATACAACATTTAACCATTAAAAACTGGAAGACATCATAACATATCATAGATTCTATACAGTCTATGTGATTTTTCATATAATAAAAATTATAAGATTATATTCTAAATTAGTACAATAAAGACATTATTGTGTCTCCAGAGTCAATGTTCAGTCCTTATTCTCTTCTGACTTAGTAAAATCATACAAAAGTGGCATCATAGCAGACTTCAAAGAATAAAACAACTTGGGATACAACATTTCTTGTTTAGATAAAAGCTGTTTAATTCTTATTCTCTCCTGAAAAGAATGAATAAATAAAAACCAATTAGGAAAAGTTCATAAACTGTAAGTTGTGGGTTTTTAATTTACCTTAATTAATTATGCATATTAATTAAGACCAGGAACTAGTTTCAATTAAGATGATTTTTTAAATCAATTTCAAGCATTTGCTGGCAGAAAAACATTTATTTTAATTTAATTGATTCTTTATGTGTTATAACACTTTAGAAGTCGGATCACATTCATAAGATCCATACTTTTGATGATGATGGTAAATACATATTATATATAAGTTATCTGTATTACTACTTAATGTAATTTAGTAAGATATATTCAGATGTTCACGTAGGCTTCCACGGTCTTTGATATTGAACATATGTTTTTCTCCTGGGATGGACCGTGTGGTGTTGGTGTTGGTTGCCAAGCTTTCGCTCATCGTGCTGTGAGATTCTTCAGGGCTAGTCAGTAAATGAAGAGCAGATGGTGGAGTCAGGGTATTTATACCTTTAGGGGCTTGGTCTCGTTCGAAGTCTGCCTTCCCATTGGCTCGCTTGTACCGAGTCTGTAGATTGTGTTGTGTTCGGGTGGGTTCGTGTGTGTTCGGTATTGTCGTATGTGTGTGGGTGGTAGGGTAATGTGTGAGTCTTTTGTTTAATGATAGGATACCAGTTTTTACTAAGTTTATAACCATCTTCCTTATTGAAATTATTGGTTTCTTTAATGATTTTGATCGCCTCTCTTATGGTGCAGAGATGATAATTAGTTTCTTTAACCAGTATAGTTGTGCTTTCAAAAGGTATGTGATGGTTAGTGCTGTAGAAGTGTTCTGCTACAGCCGATTTTTCTGTCGTAAAGTTCTAGACGCTAGATATATGCTCCTTTATCCTTCTTTTGATAGTCCTTCCGGTTTGTCCTATGTAGACCCTGGCACAGGAACAGGTTATTCTGTAAATGCTAGATAGGGTAGGATGTGAGCTATTGTTTTATCAGTGGAGAATGTGATCTTGATGTCGTGGTTCTTTAGAATCCTGGCGATCTTTTCTGAGGTACCTTTGATGTAAGAAATAGTTGTCTGGGTTTTAGGTTCGTTGTCTGTTTAATTTTTTTCTAGTTTTTTGTGTTTTCTCTTGCCTTCTACCCGGTTAATAGTTTCTTGGTCGTATCCGTTTTTTAGGAAGGCTGTTCTTCAGTGCCTCTTCTTTTAGGAAGCTGTGACGGTTCAGCTATCATTTCAGCTCTGTTGAGTAGAGTGTTGATGATTCCTTCCTTCTGAGACGGATGGTGATGTGATGTGGCATGGAGGTATGTGTCAGTATGTGTAGGTTTGCGGTAGAAGGTGTGTCCAAGGTGGTTTCCTTTCTTCTAAACCAGGATATCCAGGAAGGGAAGTTTCCCATCCTTCTCCAGCTTTATGGTGAATTGTATGTTAGGGTGGATCCTGTTTAGATGGAGTTGGAATCTGTCCAGTGCGTCTCTTCCGTGCTTCCAGATGGTGAAGGTGTCATCCACGTATCTGAACCAGCATTCAGGTTTTTGGGCTGCGGTAGAGAGTGCCTTCTGTTTGAAGTGTTCCATGTACAGGTCTGCTGTGGGTGAGCTCAATGATGATCCCATGGCTGGGTCTTCCATTTATTGGTAGTACTGTCCATTGAACAGGAAGTATGTCTCCTTCATGCATATCTCCGCCAGTTGGTGCTCTTCTTCGCTCAGAAGATTTTTCATAAGCTTCAGGGCTTCATCGGCAGGGACCTTGGTGAAGAGTGACTTGATGTCGAAGCTTACCAGAATGTCTTCTTCGTTGATATGAATGGTTTTGATAGTGTTTACAAATTGTTTGGAGTTTCAGATGTTATGTTGTGTTTTGCCAGTGTGGGATTTAATTATGTCGGAGATATATTTGGAGAGGTGGTATGTGAGTGAGCCAATGGTACTGACTATGAGTCTCATAGGGATACCATCTTGGTGTATGTTAGGTTTTTCGGATAGTCTTGGTGGGGTTGGGTCAGATATTATGAGTCGCTTGGTTTTCAGTGTGTTGCTGGTGTTGATGATGGTATGTATTTTCTTGTTCATGTCATTTGTAGGGTCTTTGTTCAGTTTCTTGTATGTTCCATCGTTAAGGACTTCTTTCATTTTGTGTAGGTATTGGTGTGTCTTCATAATGACGGTGGCGTTTCCTTTGTCAGCAGGGATTACAAGAAGGTTGTCTCGTTTTTTTTAGTATAGTAAGTGAGTTGTTTTGCTCCTTAGAAAGGTCAGTCTTCTTTAGTGCGTCCTTGTAGTCAGTGAAGTTTGTCTTCTTAGTTGCTGGGTTTGTCACCTGGGTACAAGCGGCTTACATCTACCTTATACTTTTACAACACTATCCACCACATACCTTTCGAAAACACAACTATACTGGTTAAAGAAACTAATCATCATCTCCGCACCGTAAGAGAGGCGATCAAAATCATCAAAGAAACTAATAATTTCAATAAGGAAGATGGCTACAAACTCAGTAAAAACTGGTATCCTGCCATAAAACAAAAGACTCACACATTACCCTACCACCCACACACACACACACACATATGACAATACCAAACACACACTAACCCACTCGAACACAACACAATCTACTGACTCGGTACAAGGTAGCTAATGGGAAGGCAGACTTTAACCGAGACCACGCCCCTAAAGGTATAAATACCCCGACTCCGCCATCTGCTTTTCATTTACTGACTAGCCCTGAAGAAGCTCACAGCGAAAGCTTGGAAACCAACACCACGTTAATGACTTGTCTGATGGCACCCTAGCTGTCGTCGTAACGTAACCTATGTATCTGCATGAATGCCAGTCATGGTGATACTAGACTTGCACTGTACAGATCTAATGTGGGCAGCCCATGTCGTTTATATAGATATACAAATCTGTTTGAATGTAACAACGTGGGCATTTTGTGTGATTTTTTTTTTTTATGTGTACTACACTGTTTAAAGTCTACTCATGCCTCATCAGGGAAAGCATTATTAAGACGGTAAGTTTTTTTCTTTCGTTGGTTTCAGTGAGCACAGAAACCATAGAAGATAACACTTATGTCCAAATGATCACACTTATGAGTCTTCATAATTGACCGTCATACACAATTGATGCCTACGCAGTCTGTAGTCGATATAGAAGCGATTTTATCATCGTCTAGCATAATTTAAACGCTGCAGGTGTACTAGCAATTTCGTTGATCCCCTCGGCCGGATTCATTTTACGTTCCTGGCACTGCTTGACTCGGTCATATAGTGTTTTATTGCTACCAATCGACCACTATTGAGAAGCCCTTTCCAACCGTATACGATTTCTGTGTTTAGATTTCGCTTTTCCAAGCATGTAGGCAGACATATATTTTTGATATTTTTTTTATTCTACACCTTATTATAATCACTGTCATTATTTTTTACACACGTTTTGTATTCAATTGATAGATTTTGACAACAGCTGATGATTGAAACTTAAACAAATGTTGTAGCTTCTCTTAGTCAAAAGTTATAGTTATAATGAATAGAAATGTCAATACTCAGCAAAATAGTGGCACTTCCCCCTCCACCACATGCCATGCGTTACAGTCCTCACTTATCATAATAAATTCTATGATCCTTTAGCTATCCAGTGGTATAATTGAATTTTGGATGGAGATGATAGAAATGTAGCTATAACACTGTTACCTGCGGCTATTCTCTGGGACCCTACGGCAACCTAGAAAGAGCTGGGAGAGGACAGTGTATAGTTGAGGACACCTAGAGAAACTGGAGGAAGAAATAGCCCAAAACATTTATCTATTCAAATAAAATGCTATTATATTGAAAAATAAAAAGTACATTTAACAACGTAAAGAAAATAAAACTCTAAATTAAAATTAACATAAAATTCACCATCAATAAAAATAATAACATGTGAGCTTTAATCATACACCAGATTCTCCATAAATGTTCATAATCCCTAGAACCCACAAATAAGATAATAATAACAATTAACAATTTCCATAATCTATGACAATACTCGTATGCGCTAATAATGGCTATAACTTAAAAATATTGCCCATCAGCAATCATTCCCTCATAACCGCTAATTAATAATAATATAATAAAATTTGATCCATCTCTGGTTGCGACGAATGACAAGGAAAATCTTTAATGGTCAGGGTTGATTGATTCTATCTACAACTGAATTACAAGCGGGCTTCACCCAGAATAAAAGTCTGACTATAGTATAAGGCAAAGTTCCTACCTTCCCTCTGGTGTCTTGCTCAGGTACCTCTTCTCACTAGTACCAGTCTTCAACCCTCTCTTTTTAGGAAAACGGTACGCTATTTGAAGGCTTATTCCAGCTAGCGTAATCATTCTTACCCCTGGGCCGTAACATGCTGCGATCTGGTGGTAATAATTATCCCCAGAATTCAATAATTATATTTAACGTCTTTAAGATTCTAACAGACCGGATATTCTAAGGTAGGAATTGCTTACGTAATTTCCTGCCTCGAATCGACGCTATGAACCGCTGACAGGGACACAAATCCTGGCATGAGTTGTCTTAACAATAATTTCCTATTAAATAAAATATGTCTAACTATATATCTACACCTAAATTTAATCTTAAATTATCTCAGTCCGTTACAACACCATCATTCGAATTGTCTCCTACTATTGAAGCAATTTTAAAGACGTATTCACGTCAAAAGTTTGTGAAAGATATTAATTAATATAAAGATATTAATGTCCATTGAATGGTTGCCATAATATAAGCGATGTAACAAAAATATCAATATTTCATGATTGAATTATTTTTGAAAAAAATTAATTACCTGAGAAGTTTCAAAAGAAAGAGAGTTCTGTTTTGGTAAATTGATATTTTCTGCAAATCTCTTCAAAAATTTTTCTCGAACAAAAATAAATGGACGGATCACTCTTATATATTCATTTCTGAAACAAATATGTTACTATAAATACTGTTGAGGGAATTTACATGTTGTCATAGGGAATTTACATTTTGAGATTAATATTCATTGATAAACTTAAAATTACAAAAAAAATTTCAACAAATTTCATTAATGGGGAATTTGCTGTTAGATCTCTTAATTAGAATCCTAGTATGGTCATCTATTACATATATAGTTATACAATAAAAAATATTTTTTATTATTAGTAGCTAAATTATGTGACACAAGTGACAACAATATGCATTATCAAACTAAAAGAATATATCGTTACTATAAAATACTTAATAAAATATGGATTTTGTTGACAAATAGAAAGTACTTACAGTACTTTAAAATTAGCTTTCATTGTTCTTAAGTATCCTTTGTAAAAAACTGACATCAAAAAATGCTCTGCTAAATCATCAAGATGATTTCCCAATGCTAGCACATTGAAATTATTTGATTTTGCTAATTCACAAAGTTGCTTATTTTTTAATGAGGATGGCACTCCAGATGTTTTTGCTTTTGTAGATTTGTCTTCTGAAACACCTAAAAAAGCCAGGTAATTTATAATCAAGGACAATATGTTTGGGGTTATGAAAAGGAAAAAAAATATAAAGTATGTATAATACTGCTTAAAAATGGGTGTTGGCATAAAGTATAGACCATTCATCAGGGTAGAGCACAACAAGATATTACCATGAAAAAAAAAAAGAACAAAGATTGTAGGAATTATGTAGGTAAATATGAATCAGTTAAAGTGTATAAATAGAAATATAAGAAAAATTAAAGAAGTGTGTGAAGTAAAAATAATGAGGACATGAATTGAGTGCAAATGAGAATTTGAATAATGAAAAATTAAATAATAAATACTTCTTAGAAGTCTTTCATCTGTATTTAAATTGTCCGTTTTTTACTTAACTTTCTTTTGGCTTATAAGATTCTTTTTTATATATATTTGTATGTATTCTATTGTATCTTTCATATTTCTTATTTGTTTATTACGTATCACTTTATACTACTATGTCTAATTGGGTAACACTACTTTTGGATTGATTTTTAATGAATGTCTGGCACCTACAGGCTGGGGACCACAATTTTTTGTTCTCCTCGTCCTAAGAAGGAAAGCATATCCAAGGATTTTTAGCCCCCTTAAAAACCCAACGGCAACCTGCTCATGGCAGCTATGACTGTAATTCTTTTAAGTATAGTAGTAGTAGTGATATTAATAATAGTTATAGGAAATCAAATTTTAGAAGAAATAATCTTCAAACTTATTTTCTAGGAATGACAATAATGACCCCTCCGGATATCTTTTTCACAAAGCCAGTTATGATAATTGATACTCAACTATATGTATGAATATATGATAAATATAGTGGGTAGAGTTCAAGGAACTTTATGAAATGAATTTTGATGTGTTGAACTCCAGTGACCTCTGCTGGCAGAATCAGAGAAGCAACAGAATTTTGAAAAGTATTTGCAATCTAGATTTCAGATTTATGTCCCCTGTGGGTAGGGAAATAGAATTTACCCACGGAATCTCCTCCTTTTGTAAAAGGTGACTAAAGGGTCTGTTGGTCTGTTGTCGTGTGGTTACAGGGTCTCTCGCATTGTGTCAATCACCCATGCCAGAGTAATACCGATTCAAAGAAATACTATCTCAAAGGAAACAACCAGGAAGGACATAAGAATCGCAACATGGAAGTTTAGAGCACTGACAGGGAAATAAGCCGAGCTTGCATTGAAATGAAAAAGTTTAGACCCGACATATTTGGCATAGGCGAGGTTAAGAAGAAAGTTTGCTAAAGAGTGTATTGGAAGCGTTAGGTATCCTGTGACATTGTGTAAGCTGTAAAACTGGGAGCCAATATCTCCTAGGATAATAGTGGTTCATCTAAACCTAAATATAGGAAAAGTCTCGTACATCCAAGTTTATGCACCAACAGAAAATACTTCAGTCCTTACAAAACAGTAGATATGTGCAGGTCAAAACAAAGGTACATCATTTTGAGTAGAGATCTGAATGGTCAAATTGGATGGGACCATAGAACAGGACATGGAAATATGGAGTGATATGCTGGAGAAAGCATTAAGAATGAGAATGGCTAGTGACTGACCAACTTCTGTGTTGATAATCAACTTATTCATTATTAGTAACTCTTATAATCCGCAAAAGAAGGTCCTTAAGATTAGGTTCTCCACCAATGATTGAAACAGCATTATAGATTATATAACATATGATCGCTACATCAGAAGTTACTTCACTGATGTTAAAGTCATTTGTGGAGCATAAATAGGCTCTGATCACCTGTTGTTAGTGGCAGATACAAAGATTCTAAAAGGACACTGCCCCCAACCCAAAAAGAACGAGAACATCTAGGCTCATGCACTGAATGACCTTATGAAAAGAATGGAGTTCACATCCAAACTGGAGGAAAGGATCTTTCATTTGAACCTAAAGAAAAATGCAGAGACTCAGTGGATTACTTTAAAACAAGCAATTTTGGGAGCAGCAACAGATGTCTGTGGCATGAGCAGAGTAATGGTAACAGGTAAATGAACCAGTCGGTGGGTACTAATGTAAGGGAAATGGTTTGGAAGAAGAAGCAAGCCTGGAAATCCAAAATAAGTCCCAGGAAAAGCTTGTACTCTATAAGAATCAGGAACAAACGTAAAATAGCAGTTCGAGAAGCCAAAAAGAGGACATGGGAGTAGTTCGGTAAAAGTAAGGAGAACGATCATCGGGATATTATCAAGAGGTTCTGGAGAACAGTTGATCTCATAAAGGAAAGAATAAAAAATCTACAAGGAACGCCAAAAACCAGAATAGTAACGTATCCTCAAAGACAGAAAAAATTCTTAAGAGGTGGAAAACCCTCTTAGAAAGACTCTTTGAGAAAGAGGAATGTACAATTCCTTGAATTGTTGCTGATTCTGGTCAAAGAGGCAATATAAGAAGTGGAGATAACTGATATCATTGAGAAGATGAAGATTGGAAAAGCCCCAGAAGTGGATCTTCATGTAAATGAAGAATAAATATTTAAAAACTCCTAAGAGCCTGCAACTGGAGCACTACGAGCAGATCGGCAAACACAATTTTGAAAAGACTGGCACTTTTAAGCACCTAAGCTCTGTCATAACAGATGACAACAGAATGGAAGAGGAAGTGAATGTAAGGCTGTCTGCAGGTAACATGTGCCTCTATGCCATGCAAAAAATACTAAAGTTTAAAGCTCTATCTAAACAAGCAGAAATCGCTATATATATGAAACTATCCTTGTAAAAGAATCATGAGCTCAGCACAATGTATGGGAAACCAGAACTGGTATCGTTTGTGAGAAAATCCTGTCGGCATGAGCACAGGATAAAAATGACTAGCTTGAGCTCCTTGAGGAGGCCCAGGTCTTTGTAGGACTGCAATGCCCATCAGTAAGTAAATAATATACAAATGATTCCCAATGAAAAGTCCTGATATAAGTAGATGGGTCTGAAGCCTTTGAAATTGGAACAGGCCTTAGGCAGGGAGATGGACTCACACCATTGCTGTTTAACACAGCCCTTGAGAAGGTAATAAGAAAATCATGACAAAATGGCAAGGTGCATGTCGGAATAAAGCATAAAATCCTTGCATAAGCCGATGATATAGCAGTCGTCGGAAGTAATGAAAGGGATATTGAGAGACTCAATAATATACTGATGAGAGAAGCAGACCAAATCGGCTAACAAGTAAATGAAGATAAAACAAAATACATTATAGTTAACCGGTTTTGATATACAGCTATACCTGGGCTCTCACTGGCACCCTGGAAAGCAGAATTGAGAGATTTGATAAGAGCATCCTCTGCATGATAACTGGAGCAGTATGGGATCTGAGTCAAAATTTGTAGAGGAGAAGGACCAATAAGGAATTCCTTGTAGAAACTGGTCAGTCGATATTTAATGATATGAAGGCAAGCAGGTTAAGATGAGTGGGGCATGTAGCTCAAAGTAATCCATCAGGACGCCTCTAAACTACTATATATGCCACAATAGTTGGCAAGAGACCATGTGGGAGGTCAATAACCAGGTGGATAGACAGGTTCACCAAAGATGCTGTTGAGCTTCATGTAGTAAACTGGAAATCAGTGGCCCAAGATAGACAGAGGTGGAAAAGACTTGTAATGGTGGCCAAAGATCTAAAAGTTCTGTTGAGTTAACTGGAAAAAATATATATATATATATATATATATATGTGTGTGTGTGTGTGTGTGTGTGTGTGTGTGTGTGTGTGTGTGTGTGTGTGTGTGTGTGTGTGTGTAAGGTATCAGATTTTATCTGATCTATCAAAAAAAACAACATAAATAAAAATGAATAACAGATAGATAATTCAAAAAAGACAAAAATTTAAATTTGGACATAATGGAACGTGTTTATTTATGTTATAAATAAGGTTAGGTGATATATAAATGTTGTAATATATAAGCCTTATAAATTTTATTTATATAATAGTAACGACAAAAGATAAAAAATTGTTAATGATAATTGAACATCTCATTAAAAATAACTTTGCTTAAAATTAAAAGATCTATAATGTAAAATATCAATCAAGTGTAAAAGGAGTGATTGAGTATAGACAGGAGCGGAGAGTATGAAAAAAATGGTGGGGAAGCAAGAGGTGAGAAGATGGTTTCTTACAAAACTACATGGAACAAGGAGTGCAAGGGCATAAACAGTATGAGCTCATAATGAATAGAATTAAAGACGAAAATAACAATGCCATTGCTGATCTGACGGACATTTTTGGGTTGTAGTGGTACAGTTTTAAATAATTTAATTTTATATATATTTATACTCAAGGTTAAAAATGATACATAAACCTATAAAAAAACCTCCTCCTCTTACCGTCCTATCTCACTTTTACCATTATGGGAAAAATAATAGAAAAGCTCATCCAGAAACGATTGTACCCCATCCTGGATGCAAACCACATTATCCCAGATCACCAATTAGGATTTAGAACATCCCAATCCACTACCCAGCAATGCCATCGTGGGTTGTTTCCTCTGTTTTGTTCAGAAGTCATCATTGATGTTGAACAGGCTTTTGACCAAGTCTGGCTCCCTAGATTGCTTTACAAACTCCGCAGATTCCAACCTCCTACATACTTTCTCATTATCCAATCCTATCTCTCCAACAGGCCATTCATAATAAACTACAATAATGTATTTTCATTTGCCTTTGAAAAGAAGATGGCCTTGTGACCTTAGTTGAATTTCTTATTCGAGTATTACCATAATTAAGGTCTGGAGATTCAGTCAGTTTTTCAAACTTTATCTGTTTCTCTTTATCTCTAAAATGTTCATCTGGTTTTCTAGTTGAAATAACATAAACAAAAAATTCTTATCCGTCTGTCGAAGTAGATTCAAGTAGATTGTAGATTCTCGGCTAGGCGAGCAAGTATGTAGAGATGTCAGAGGAGTCTCCTCGGCACGGCGAGCGAGGAAGCTGAGACGTCAGAGGTTGAGATGATAGACTGAGTCAATTTGAATTGGTCGAATTGATGATTGACTAATTACACCTGCAGGTGGGCAGCGACTTAGTATCTTCTTCAAGTCCAAAATGCAACTTTGAGCTATAGCTTATGATGTGCATGGCGTGCAAGCCAAGAGGCTCATGATATAGCCAGAGCGAACAAAAGCAGCTCGACTCCTCTTTTGTTTTTCTTTCTTCACTTTCGTAACATGTGTTTTCAAACTTATGACAAATATTAGAATTATATCACTATATATATATATATATATATATATATATATTTTGGTTCCAACATCCTTCTTAAATCTATCAAATCACTTCCCCGATTAACCTTAAATGATCACCCTATTGCCTTCAGTTCCTCTGTTAGAAACCTCGGAGTCATTTTTGACCAATCCCTCTCATGGAAACCCCACGTTGCCCAAATTTCTCATCGAGCAATAAGCTCCCTAAAGTTATTCCACCGTTCCAGGCATCTTTTAACACTACCTATCCGTAAGCTCCTCATCACATCTTTTATCTTTCCACACTTTGACTATGGTTGTGTGGCATATGGTGGCCTCTCGAACAGGCTCGAGGAGAGGTTGAGGCGGATTATGAACTGTTCGCTTCGATTTGTCTTTGATGCCCCGAGGTCTCATGTGTCCCGCCGTTACGTTGAGTTAAAGTGGCTTTTTCCTTCTATCCGTAGGCTCTATTTCCTTGGTTCTTACTTATATCAACTATCAACTCACAACATCCATCTTACATTTATAGTCACCTACAATTCAAATTCTCTATCCAATCCCAGGACACAAGATCTCGCCCTTCCGATCTGTATATCCGTTCCCATAGAACCAAAACTTTTGAGCGTTCCTTTCTCGCCCGTTCTATCTCTCTTTGGAACTCACTCCCACCCGATATCCGTCATGCGTCTTCTTTAACCTCATTTAAATCCAAACTTTTCCTACATCTTCTAAATTCCCAATCAGATGCTTTATAATCAATAAATAATTTATAGATATATTCAACTTGAACGATTGATGAACTACTGTAAATATTCCTCACTCATAATGAAATCATTTTTTTTTGTTACTAGATGCTATCATATATTCACTGTTTTTTTCCATAAGCCTAGTTCTTTTTATTGTAAATTTGTCTGTTTTTTTTTAATTTTAATTTTGCATTAAATTTTCTGATTATCTACCAAAACATACTTGTTTTGTTATTTACTTTCAAGATATTTTGTAAATATTGTTTTATTCAGATGTAGGCCTTTGGCCAGATAAATATTTACTTAAATAGGTTATAAAGGGACCTGGTCCCAGAATAAAATTATTTTTCTATTCTATTCTATTCTACATATATGTATCGGTTACTACTGTTCTGGACTGTTATAAATTATTTATACTTAAGGTTCTCGAGTTTCAGTCAGTTTTTCAAACTTCTTTCTGACAACATTTCGAGACTATGTTGGTCTCCTACTCATGCCCTAACATTGCAAAAATGAGCTTTTTTTTTTGCCGCCTGCAGGTGTAATTAGTCAATCATCAATTCGACCAATTCAAATTGACTCAGTCTATCATCTCAACCTCTGACGTCTCAGCTTCCTCGCTCGCCGTGCCGAGGAGACTCCTCTGACATCTCAACATACTCGCTCGCCTTGCCGAGAATCTACAATCTACTAGAATCTACTTCGACAGACAGATAAGAGTTTTTTTGTTTATGTTATTTCAACTAGAAAACCAGATAAACATTTATTATTTTGTAATCAATTTTATTTGAACATTTTATTTATTTGTAATTAAATAGGGTTAAATTTATTATTGTAAGATTAAATAATAATTGTTTTCTTTTTGTTATTAGTTAGCTGTAATTTATAATTTAGATAGTATGAATAACTTCATTTTATCATTATTAAAATGTTTAAATTGTTCATTTTAATTCAATCAATTGTGTTTTTTTAGTAAGTTAAATAAAAAGTAATATTTATTTAATTTATAAAAATGATTTATGATATTAGTTTAATAAAAGGTTACATTCAAATGACATGCGCAATTTTATTTTCCCTTATACATTCCCCTTATTTTTATATATACAGTTATATATATATATATATATATATATATATATATTTATATATATATATATATATATATATACACACATACATACATACATACACACACACCATTAGTTTAAATAAGACCAATTTTACAATTTTTTCAATTAAACATCTTTAACTGGTTTTATTTCTTTTGTAAATAATTACAACTTAGAGACTAATGTTTAAATATAATAAATATTACTCACTTTTTTCTTCATAGTAAATTTCAACTCCCAATGACTCTAAATATGAAATAACACTATTGTTTTTAAGAGAATGTTCCACAAACACTCCAATAAAGAAGGTTTTTCCTTTGGAAGAAGAATAATACTGATACTGATGTAAAGTATGAAGAAGTAAAAGTGATTCCTTCCTATCAGTCAAACTAATCATCACATGGTCACCTTCCTTAATCATATCAAATTCTTTTATTGCCTAAAAAAATTAAAATTTACTTATCTAGGTTGGCTTCAATTAAATTGCTATAACATAATGTTCGTAACATGCAATTATTGCATAAAAGTATGAGGATATTACGGATTAGTGGATCAAATAATTCAAATCATTGAATGAAGAAGATATACAGAGATGCAAACTAATTACGAATGGAGAAATTGAGTTTTCAGACTTTAAGGAGGCAGCAGAAGCAATCCAACAAACGAAAGTGAACAAGGAACTAGGAGCTAATGGGTTGTTAATAATGGTTAGTTATGGTGGTGGGAGCTCCATAAGGCTGTATATGATTTGACGCTATCTATATGAAGCATTTAAGAAGTACCAAGAGTGGGAGAGTCGGATAAGTGCAGTAATATGTAATTGGCTCACAGGACCAGCCAGAGTGCACAAATTATTGTGGGATCCCACTTCTATTTTTGCCAAAAAAATTATCTCAAGCATCATTTTTAACAGACTTAATCCATTTGATAAGCTAGAGATAGGTAACTATCAGGCTGACTTCCTGAGGGGTAGATTTACTGTTGTTCTAGGTTTTACTCTGATGACAATTCTGAAGTGAGGTTTTGCCACCTCTAGTTTTATATAGTTAAACCAACAGAGTTCAATTTAAACCCTGTTTGTATTTATAATCTATTCTGTTCTGTTTTAAACTTTCCATATATAAATAACCTCTGGTTGTATAAGCCATGTTGGTTTTGTTTAATTTTGCTTCAACATAATAAGGTTTTTGTTCCGTATGAACCATAAGTTTGTCATGAAGATCCTGTTGCACCATCAGTTTTTTTATCCATTCGAACCTGCCATTCATCTTTTTATATTTATTTCATTCATTTATTTTATTTCTTTTTAATTTTTATGAAATAATAAAAAATTATTAACTCAAAATGTATTGTTTTTTTTTTGTTATTTACTACTGATTTAAATTGCTATCCCAGCCAATGTTTAAAGGAGAGAAAAAGCAAATAATAATTATTATTTCAAATTGGCAAGATCGACAGGTCCCTTTTGAGGGAAGAATCCTTCCCCAAAAACATCAATTTATTTAAACTTTACATTTAAAATATATTAATTTTCTCTTTATGGAGTTTGATTGGTATAAAAAGTATTGATTTCATTTTGATGAAAGTTTTGAAACAGTGAAAATCTGAAATATCCTTACACAGGAAGAGTTTAGTGCTATTATTCTAATGCAATAGGTTTATTTTTTAGTCCTTGACAGATCTCTTAGCGTGACAACGAAACCAACTGTGTAGACCGACTTTTATGTGAGCTGTATCTATCTGCGTATTTTTATTATAAATTCTCTTCTTCTTTTTCTGGTGTTAGCTACTAGCTTGGCAACCTTAATTTTGTTTAAGGCACTTCTAAATAATTGCCTAATTCTGAGAGCAAACAATTGTCTTATATTATGCTCCCAGTAGAGCCTTCTTCTTGGTCCCCTCCTACTATCAATCTTCCCCTGCATTATCAGCTGCATTAGATGATATTTTTCATTTCGCTAGACATAGCCAAGGTATTCTAATTTCCGTTTTTAAACAGAATATGCCATTTCTTTACCTTTTCTGACCCGAATTAACACTTTTTTGTTGGTGGAATTTCATTTAGTAACAACCTGAGAAGCCCTTCAGTCTGGATGTGAATCTCCTTCTCTACCAGATCTCAGTCTATGAAAATCATGATTAGTGACATATGTTACACCATAGGTTGACTCAATGATATTTTTTTTATAATAGAGATGGTGAAATACAAATAGACAATAGTGGGCATGAAGAATTAATATACCAATAAATCTAATTCAGATGGAGAAATACAATTAAGCAATAATGTGAATAAAAATTTACACAAATTGTTGATGAAATATGAATAAAATGAACAACGAACTTTCCTCCTTAAATGTATGACTAATTACTTTTTTCCCAAATTCATTCTCAATATTTAAAAAATTTCACATCAGCCACTCCCTCACAATAATTTGTCCATTCCACATTTCTATTTTTTAAAAACTCTCTTAAAGCTTAAAATCATTTTTTTTTAAAATGTATTTATTGAAATTTACAATTGTATATTGAATAAATCAAGTAAATATAATAAAAGATAAATAATGTCCCGAGATAAAGGCAAGTAGAGAAACTACCCAATGGTAGTCTCAAATAAAAAGTTCAACGTTTGGTGGTCACCCATAATGATTTGTCAGTAGTCATTAGATTTCCATTAGGTTCGTTAAATTATGAATTTTGAATTTTCTAATTTCTGTTTTTAGTTGGTTATTATAAATAAATTTATATATAGTATATATAGATTTATCTGCTGGGTACCGAGTTCTATGCCACTTAGATCTTGTTCTGCGTTTTTCTCTTAATAAGATACGAATAAGCTGTGGCAGGTCAGTCTTCTGAGAATTATTAATTTTATGATTTGAGGTATTATCATGTAAAGTGGTTTTTATTGATGTAGTAAGTTTTTCTATGGCAGTATCAATGTCTTGTTTCGTCTTAAGTGAAATTGTTCAGTCCAATTTGTTCTCCAGATTATATCGAAAGTTGTCCCAGTTTATAAGTCTTGTAATCAATCTTGGAGGGACCAAGGCTTGAGAGGGAAATTTGAATGTAAGAAAAGGACAACTGGGCAATGGTCAAGCTTAAAATCAAAGAAATTTTCCAGCCGATCGATTCGATTCACACCAATATTACTTCCCTTAAGATATCTCTTAGTGCTTACATTGGTGAAGGAACATAGATAGACTTAATTCTTTTATTAACAAATTGTGTGCATCTATCAAAACCCACAAAAAACAATCCCTTATTTCTAAATTTAAGGACCTTTATACCACATGCCAAGAAAATTTACCTCCCAGGCAACAATAAATGGGTTCATAGCATCTTCTTTACCACTTCCCTCCCCAACTAAACAACATTTTTAGCATAGGCCTTAATTCCCTACTTCTTGGAAAAAACCTTAGTCCATCCTATAAACAAAACCTCTAACCCAATATCTCCTAAAGACTACCGCCCAATCTCAATTCTCTCCAACCTCCCCAAACCTCTCGAAAGAATAGCCCAGTCTCAAATATCAAATTTTCTTGAACAGTCCAAACTCCTTGATCCACTTAATCAGGCTTTCGTCCTGGTTTCTCCACACAACCTGCCCTTACCAAAATCACCAGTGACATACATACAGCTATGGACAACAAAAAATTAACTGTGCTAATCTTTTCTTTTCTATCTTGACTTTTCTAAAGCTTTTGATTCTTTGGACCATTCAATACTTTTTACCAAACTAAAATCATTGTCTTTTTCCAACAGCTCTATTCACTGGTTCCAATCTTTCCTTTCTGACAGGTCTCAAGCAGTTTCGATACCTAATCAACCCCTTTCATCTTTCCGCACATGTGGCGCAGGGCTCAAGCATCTCTCCTCTTCTTTTTAACTGCTACATCAACGATCTTCCTAAATCTGTTCACTACTGTTCCTAACATCTACACGTTGACGACTTCCAAATCTATCTGTCCTTCCCTCCTTCTGAGCAGGAAGACCTCGATAGGATCAGTGCCTGGGCAAAGCTAAAAAAAACGAATTGAATGCAATGAAAACCCAGGCCATTGTTCTAGGTTCCAATTCCCTCCTTACAGCTATCCACACCCTCCCAACATTAATCCTAAACGATCACCTCATCAGTTACAACTCCTCGTTCAAAAACTTAGGCATTACTATTGACCAAAACCTTTCCTGGAAAACCAACATCGCCCAAATATCCCGACAGTCAATAAGTTTCCTGAAGTTATTCCATCGTTCTCGACATCTCCTTACTTTGACTACTGTATCTTCCCCCACTTTGACTACTGTAGTGTGGTATAGGGAGGCCTTTCTAAAATGCTTGAAGACAGATTAAAGTGAATAATGAATTGCTCTCTAAGATTTGCCCTTGGTACTCCGAGGTGGTCCCGCATGTCCCACCTTCACGATGAGTTGAAATGGCTCTTCCCTGTCATTTGTACAGAATATTTCCTCGGTACATTCTTTTACCAATCCATTAACTCTCAACACCCTTCCTATATCTACAGTCTCCTCCAATTCAAATCCTCAGTTCAGCACCATAAAACAAGATCTCCCCTTTCCGATCTCTATATGGATGGATCTTTGCTCCCACAGAACCAAAGCATTCGAACGTCTCTTCCTCGCCCGCTCCATCAGTGTGGAACTCAATCCCTCCTAACATCCATCATGCTCCCTCACTATCGTCATTTAAATCCTTGCTTTTCCAACATCTCCTGGTTTTACAAAAAGCTAAGCAGGTCAATCATTAGCTTAAATAAATCAGTATTGAATAATCGATTTTGTTGCTTACGCGTTTTTGTTTCTTTTTCCTAAAGAATATATACACTATGTATAGAATTTACAGCATGTTATCCCATTCATTTAATTTATTTAGTAACTGTTGTTATTGGTATATTTATTCTCTAAAATTGGTTAAATCTGTCAAGGTTTGTACTTTTTAATTATTTCATTTCTATTTTTATTTTTCTGGCACTTTTTAAATATTTCATGATTTTTATTATTGTGTAGCCTTCTGGCTAGAAATATATTATGTATATTTTTCTGTTCATGTTTGTTATTTTAAAGAGACTTGGTCCCAGAATAAAGTTTTTTTTCTATTCTATTTAAATTTTTCTACCCCTTCCTCTAACTCCAGCAAACTCATCTCAAACCTCATCATTGACTTAGAGTACATATACAGAGATGACAGCTTTACAGTCACCAATGATGAGAAGGAAGTCTTCCACATCTGTAACACCAAATTGATAAACAGTCACTTACAACGCCTCCCAACCCGCCTCTCTCCCATTTCCCCTTATTTTTCAGAGATATTGACACTACTCCCTCATTCCTCAAATCTGAACCAGAACTTACTGTCACCAAAGCAGACAAGTGTAATGTAACTGTAATCATGGACACAACAGAGTACACTGGCAAAGCTTTTTCTCTCTTACCTGACACGTCAACATATACATCTCTATTGACAAAGCCCTCAGTATAGTACAGAACAACTGAAACATCATCCAATTCCAACATATTACTCAATGAACTTCTTGACTCCATCATCCCTCTATTCCCCGTGACATCGTCCTTACTAAGAAATATGCTGATGACCCTCTCTTAGTACTCAATTCTCTGTTCTCGCCACGGTCCCCAATCACAGCAAAAGGCTCATTGTGGAATCCATCTACATAAGCCTAAAATAAAACCCAGTCAACCTCAAAACTGACCAAAATCGCATTCCCATGACTTACAGACACATAATAGGCCTCATCAAATAGAGTTAACTTCCCTCCTTCCAGTGGAACCATCCTTGTTAATGCTTAACCTGGTAACCCTTCTAATACCCTTTTACTCATATAATCTTTTACTCATATTTTTAATTTTCAAACACCCTGTTATTCATTTAATTAATTTATAACATACCCCAAACACTTTTAGTTTATTGTATTTATTTAATCTAAATAAGAATTTCAAACCCTGAATGCCTGAAAATATTTTATAGGACCAACACCTGTGTTCTCAGAACTGATGAAAAATGTCAGTGGTGCCATGGGACCATATTCAATAGTCTGAAGCATATAATATTGCATTGTAAATTTTTTGTTAACACACAGAAACAATTTCTGCAAAAATATATTGTCCAGCATGAGGATGAATTATCACTTCAAAATATACTCACTATGGACAGCGTGGAAAAATTAAACAACATTTTTTTCTATCTTCAGTTTATATGTAAAAATTCGGAATCCAGGCTTTAATTGTGGTTTATGGTTTCGGGTACTTCTACAATATCTTGATTGTAACGTATAGAATGAATAAGATAACTGTTACAATAAAGTATCAGAGGGTTAGTACCTAAATACTTTAATTCCATTGTATTGTATTTATCTATTTCCTTAGGTATATGCCTTATTTGCGTTATTGGTTTGGAAGATTGTTATTCTTTTGTTATAATTGATACTATTCTGTTCTGACTAAAAATTTTGTTTATTTATTTATTAAACGAGTGTTGATTATTTAATTATTGTAAAATATTTACATATTGTAGATATTATATAACTGTAAATAAAAATAACTGTAATTAAGTGACGATATGCTAATTACTAATTACTAAAAATTAACACCAAGTGGGCCAGACTCAATGGCTGCAATGTTATACATTAAAGCCAATAAAGAATTTATTATTATTATTATTATTATATTTAATCTATTTTTCCCTAATTTTATCATGTACACTTGTCCCTTTCGTAACAGACTTTTTTTTATCAAGTGTAGTCTTTAACGTCTTTTTCGACCTTTAAAATCCAAAACCGCTCAGTTCTTAAGTGATAAACTACAAAGCCTCATCGCCCTCATATATTATCATTTGTATCATAATCATATAAAAATAATTATTTATACAATATTTCATTCTTACCATTTTTTATGGCATTCATTTTTTTTTCATTGGCATTCATTAATTGTTCAAATTAACTTTCAACATGTCGGAATTGGAGAATTAAAATCAATTCCAGCAAGTCCCATCAGATTACCTTTACCCTTCACCGAAAACCCATGACTTCCTGTTCTAATGTATTCTTTAATAGTACTCCACTTATCCCTGTTGAACAGATTCGCTACCTGGGACTCAACTTAGACAAACGTCTTACTTGAAACCCTCACACAAGACTGAAAAGACAAGAAACAGCTAGACGCTTCCGACTACTTCAACACATACTAGACAAACGCTCAAAGCTTCAGATCACTTACAAAAGACTTATTTATGTGACTGTTATAAGACCTGTATGGACTTACGGAATTGAACTATAGGGCTCCACCAAACCATCGAATTTCTCTTCTTGTATCCAATCCTTGCAATACAAAATCCTAAATGCTCCTTATTTTGTCATGAATAAAACCATCCATAATGACCTTAACGTTCCATATGTTACCGATTTAGCCCATTCCAGATACCTATCATTCCATAATAAACTTCAGACCCTTCCAAACCCACTAGTTTCCATCCTTGCATCCAATTCCATCCCGGACAATTCTCCTAGGCGTCTGAAGAGAAGATGGCCTTGGGACCTTCTATTATAGAAATTTTATTAGAGTGCTGCCAGTGGGTAGTGTCTCTATATGTCCTATCATGTATTATTTATTCTTATAGCAATGGTACTGGATGTAGATATTACAGTTGTACTACTCAATAAAATAATTTAAAAAAAAACTTTTAACAACTAAATTTTTGTATTATACATTTATACAGTTTTCTAATACAGATTATCATCTGTAATCATACTGATCTCGTGTAAAATTAATGTGTTACAAAAATAACCATAATGTTTGTTACTATAAAATTTAAAATATTTTTATTTATTTTTTGCTGTGAAGAATATTTTGTATTTGGCGCACTTAGTACTGCACATGTGCGCAGGTGCAGTGGAAGGGAGGTGAGATTGAGTAAGCAAGTGGAATGGCGGGTTTGTATATACTCTGTAGGTTGTACTCTATTGTAGAAGTATGAACAATAAATGTTGAACTGTAATCTGTGTGTAATCATTTGATTCCTCATAACATTAAAAGGTTATGGGCCCAGTATATGTTTGTGTAAAGGACTATAGTTAAGTCAAGTGTAAACGATTCGTATAAAGCGTTTGTGCCGATCCCAAGAGTGAAATGGCCGCGACGACAAGTTGGACACCGTACCCGCAACTGAGTGGATCAAATTTTTCTACATGGAAGTTTAGACTGATGAGTTTACTCGAGGAGAAAGGAGTCCTTGATGTGGTGAAGATGGAAGAAATCCCGTAGGGAGATAAGGAAGCTATTACACGTGATGCCAAGGCCCGGTCGGTAATCATAGCGTGTGTCACAGACAAGCACATTGAGTATATTAAGAATGCGAAGACATCATATCAAATGATTACATCTCTGAAGAACGTATTTGAACGCAAGAGTCTTTTGTCAAAACTCTATTTGCGGCGTAAATTGGTGCAACTGAAATGTGATGAAAATGCGGGAATTCAAGAACACTTCGTGATATTTGACGAAATTATCTCGGAGCTGGAGGCAGCTGGAGCTAAGATGGAAGAGGATGATAAAGTCTGCCATCTACTGTTAACGATGCCCCCGAAATTCAACACCGTAATAACAGTTTTGGAGACAACAGATCAAAAGTTAACCCTCGAATTGGTCAAGAGCAAGCTGTTGGATGCTGAGCTAAAAATGAATAATGTAAATAATACTTCATCTCCTACTGATGAGTTTTCTTTTAGAGCAAAAATAAGGCGATGTTATGGTTGTGGAAGTACCAAACATCTAAAAAATGCCTGTCCAAAGATAAAAAATTATGGAAGCCGAAATTTCCCACCCAGAGGGGAGAATTTCTCTCCAAGAGAAGGCAATTTCCCACCAAGAGGAGGTAGTTACCCACCAAGAGGGAACTATTCACGAACAGGAGGTGGTAATTTAGCTGAGACAATAATGGAAGATAAGGCTGTGTCATTTATTGCAATGTCTACAGAAGTAGCGGAAAGCAAAACATATGAGAGTGACTGTGTTAATTTTATTTTAGACAGTGGAGCAAGCCACAACCTACTTCGAGGTGATATGATTAACTTTGTGTCTCAAGTTAAAAATATAGAACCAGTCCCGATTAAGATTGCCGATGGAACAAAAATATTTGCCTAGAAAGAAGGTGTCATAAAGGTATACTGTGCAAAAACGGACATAAAATTTAATATAAATGGACTTATAGTGGATAACCTTCCTTGTAACCTGTTATCAGTTACAAAAATAAACAAAGCTGGATATGATGTAATATTTTCGAATAATGTTGCAAAAATAATGACTGAACCAGAACCAGTGACAAGTGAAGAGTGCAAAAATCTTTATGTGTTTAATTTCAAACTCAAACAAGAAACAAAGAGTTGTTTTCTTACAGAAAAACCCAGTGATCTGTGCCATCTCAGATTAGGACATTTAAATAGACAAGGTCTTCAACTTTTAAATCTTCCCTATTCGGACAAAATATGTGATTCATGCCAAAAGGGAAAGGCAGAGAGAAAACCATTCAGCAGAAAAGATTACCCCAGATCCACACGAATTGGTGAGTTAATTTATACTGACATTTGGGGACCTGTAAATGAAAAGACATTAGATGGCGAACGGTACTATTTATCAATATTAGACAATTATTCGCATTTTACCCATATCTATTTGCTCAGAGAGAAATCAGAGGCTGAGGAGAAGTTGATGGAGTTTTATAAAATAATGAGAAACAAAGGACTTTATGTGTCAAGAATCCGGTCAGATAGAGGTGAAGAATTTAGATCTAATAGGTTAAAGGAATTTTGCAAACTTAATGGTGTGGTGCAGGAGTTTACTGCAGGCTATACACCTCAACAGTGTGGAGCTGCTGAGAGACTAAACCTGACTTTACTGAATAAGGCAAGAGCAATGTTTGTCGACAGTAATTTGCCCAAATATTTATGGGGAGAGGCGGTTCGTACTGCGGCTTACCAACTTAACCGCTCTCCAACAGTGACATTGAATGGTCGAACCCCTGCTGAAGTATACTATGGAAAGAACGATTTGTCGAAGTTAAGAGTTTATGGGTCTAAAATGTGGTATGTACAATTACCAAAGGGAAATAAACTGGAACCGAGAGGAAGGGAAGGAAGGATGGTAGGATACTCCGGAGCTGGATATCGAATTTGGGACCCTGAGATAAATAAAATAATTATTTCACGAGATGTGAATTTCGATGAGTCACAAATTAATTTTTTGAACACAAATCCCAAACATCTGTATATGTTCCGCATAGTGGAAAAGAAGAAGGTTTTGGAACAACAGGACATCATAGTGAAAAACAATCAACCATGGAAGAAGAGAAGAGTCAAACTGAACCAGAAGATTTTGACAAAGTTTCCTCATCGGATAGTGATTTTTACGGATTTGAAGAAGACGAGGAAGAAACATTCACTAAAGGAAAACTAAAAGAAAACAAAAGGTACCAAGCTATTTAGATGATCTTCACACATATTCTGCATACTGTCTTCTTACAGAGAATGACCCTAAAAACGAAAAACTACGAACTACAAAGAGGCTATGAGGTTGGGGAGATGCTATTAAAAAGGAGTTAAATGCCCACTCAAAATTTGGAATGTGGAAAGAAACGAAATATGTACCAAACGAAATCAAACCTATTGAAACTAAATGGGTCTTCACAACAAAGAGCGATGGGACCAAGAAGGCGACTTGTAGCCAGAGGCTTTGAGACAGATAGCAATCCAGAACACCTGTACTCCCCAGTGGCTAAGTTACCAACAATACGACTTGCACTCAGTGTTGCATTACAGGAAGGCTGGAGCGTAAAGCAGATGGATGTCCCAAACTGCTTTTTCTAAATGGGACATTAGAAAGCAATATCTACATCTACAGGCCAGAAGGTGTGAAGAAAGGTACCTCTGTACTAAACCGTTAGGGAGAACTAAATTATTTCAGAGAAGCTTTGTGTATATTTAAGGATTGATTTTTTTTTGTATTCTGTTTATTACAATTTCAAGTTTCATCTATTTCATATTTTGTTTATGTTCTTTATTGTATTTGTATATGTAAAATTTAGTGTGAACATTATCTATATTAATAACTTGAAATTGAGAGGGGGTGTGAAGAATATTTTGTATTTGGCGCACTTAGTACTGCACATGTGCGCAGGTGCAGTGGAAGGAAGGTGAGATTGAGTAAGCAAGTGGAATGGAATTTTTTAACCTCTACTCGGACCATTTTCTTCCTCTTCTATATAATGTCAACTATTATTATTCATGATGGGGATATATAATTTTACATGTAACCCACTGAGTTATGGTGCATTTATAAAGTGGCCCACATGATCATTTGGATTGGCCATCCCTGATTTAATTGATTGATACTGGTCTCCCCTGTTAATAATGTTATCAAATCACCAATATTATAGGATTGATTTTCTTATGTATGTAAATTGTAGATGAAATATTGTAAAGGGTTATTGTTAGGTACATTATGTAATAACTGGTAAAACATAATAGGAATGGAGAACATAGTTAATTAACCCTTTAGCGACCGTGAACTACTATAATAGTCCGAGTGCGCCGTGCCGTGGGGACCATGGACTATTATAATAGTCCGGTGTCAGGTGGGCTCCACGGACCATGGACTATTATAATAGTTTTGCTTCTCCGGCGTTTTTAGACCGTGAGCTACAATAGTAGTTCAGTTCTTAGAGCCATCTAGGTGTCCGCATGACAAGCTGAAATACTTTTTCTTGACAACAGATGTCGTACAAATTCACTTTTGGCTATATTATTTTTCGTAAAGTGTGTCTGTCGTGTTTCGGCATTTATCACACTCAAAAGAATTTTTAATTGTATAAATTTGTATATAGACATTACAAAAAAATAAAGTATACGTATAAATTTGTATATAGACATTTCAAAAAAATAAAGTATATAATTGTATAATTTTTTAAATAATTAAAATTAATTTACAGTAATTAAAATTTTTTTTTTTTTAAAATATGTTTTTAAATTTACCAGTGCCAGTCCATTTACCATTCCAAGTCCGGATCAAAAAGGATGATGGGAAACTATAAGGAGTTAAATAAAAAAACATGATTTCAGAGTCAAAGAGTAATCGGTTCAGCGGGCAAGGTTGACTTTTCTACCACTCAGTACAGCCAGCCCGCTCTGACCCAGCCGAATTCGGTCACTAAAGGGTTAAAAGATAATGAATTGTATATACAAAGTATATGCAAATTTTAATGTCATGAGGAATCAAATGATTACACACAGAGTACAGTTCAACATTTATTGTTCATACTTCTACAATAGAGTACAACCGACAGAGTATATACAAACCTGCCATTCCACTTGCTTACTCAATCTCACCTTCCTTCCACTGCACCTGCGCACATGTGCAGTACTAAGTGCGCCGTTATTATCTCCATTATTGCTTAATTGTATTTCTCCACCTCAATTAGATTTATTGGTATATTAATTCTTGATGCCCACTATTGTCTATTTATATTTCACCATCTCTATAAGATTTATTTGTATTACCTTCTTTATTCTTGTTACCTTATTTTTATTACCTTATGCTTCATTTTTATTACTTTCTTTATTGTTTACTACTTTTTGTATTACCTTCTTTATCACTCAGTTATTAATATTCTACATTTATTCCCCTTGCTCAGGGTCTCCCCCCCCCCATTTTTATGTTCCGTCACTCAGATACCTTGATGCTTATGAATTTTAATTTTTACCATGTAATATTTACCATATGAAATTTTAACTGTCTGTATTTTGCATATTTAGCCCTCAAGAAGACCTGCAATGTGGATCAAAACGTTGGCTCTCCAAAAACAGTTCTCCCTACTTAAGATCAATTTTTTTAACCTCTACTCGGACCATTTTCTTCCTCTTCTATATAATGTCAACTATTATTATTCATGATGGGGATATATAATTTTACATGTAACCCACTGAGTTATGGTGCATTTATAAAGTGGCCCTTATGATCATTTGGATTGGCCATCCCTGATTTAATTGATTGATACTGGTCTCCCCTGTTAATAATGTTATCAAATCACCAATATTATAGGATTGATTTTCTTTTCTACTTAGTTACATGAAAAAGGGCTCTAATTGCAATGATTCTTTTCATTAAATTGAATTAATTTCATTATAATGCAATTGGGAAAAACCACAATGCAAAGCCTTATGTTTCAAATTTCTCCAGTAATTTTATTGATTTGAATTAATTTTGTTAGTGAACATGAAGGAAATTGTCAGTAATATAAAATTTATATAATTTAGGTATTAAATG
Organism: Arma custos; assembly: GCA_037127475.1. Lineage (NCBI taxonomy): Eukaryota > Metazoa > Arthropoda > Insecta > Hemiptera > Pentatomidae > Arma > Arma custos. Next base: position 17,076,428 of record CM073761.1, on the reverse strand, counting down.
GTATGAATAATTAGTGTTTTATTCTTTATTTAGTTGATATAGCAGCTACTCTAAGCATATGTATGTATCCACAACTCATTTATAGTCATTTAAAAACGAGAATAGTGACTACTTGTATGTAAAATTAATGAGAAGTATTGTAATTTATAATATTAAGGTTAAGCATCTGTTCAACAATCACCTATCTAAAAGGAAACGTTCACTAATTACAGGAAGCCTATCAGAATAGCCAGTAAAAAGAACTATAAAACGAAAAAAGAGAAGAGGAAAATTAATAATTTTAATATAAATAGGGATGGAAAGAAATCTTACCTCACAAGTAGGATTCCAAACACTTTTAGGAGGTAAATGCCAAAGAACAGCATCCGATAATATTTTTGGAGCTCCATCTAATTTAGCTTCACAAAGAATCAAAGTTTTTTCATTTATGGTAATGTCACTGGAAGTTGACATTTTCTCACTTAATTCAGATGATGATGAATCTCTATCTGCAAGATTGATTCCACTGTCTAGAGAACTAATAATATTGTTTGCACATGTCCCTGAACTGGCTTCCAAGTCAGATGAACTGTTTTCATTTTCAGATTTATCTACATGTCCACTGAATATAATGCCTGATTTATCTTCAGGGTGGTTAGGTATTGGAGATATCAATCCATCTACAGCATTTACAACATCCCTGAACTCTGATTTCATTTCAGACACAACATCAGAAGTAAATCCGACTAGGTATTCAGAAAATCGTTCTGCTGAGATAGTGGTAGGCAAATTGCTATGGTTACAACAAGATTTAGAAGCATTCAATTGTCTTTGTGTCACTGCATTTGTTTGTAATGAAAAGGAAGTTCCATCTTCATTATTTGGCAATGAAAATGCTTTCCGCTTATAAATATTATGATAGTCAACACTACCTCTTTTATCAGAAAGATATCCATTATGATCTGATTCATTACTTTCAGACAAAACATCTTCAACTTGAGCAATAACTTCTCGCAATTCTGACTTAATTTCGGTAGCTAGTTCTTTGGTAACTCCTTCAACATAAACCTGTAACAGAATAATAATTTTTGTTTATTGAATGTCATCTATTATTTATTAAATAGGATGTACTAAGGAGTAAATACTGCTTTAGATCTTTAAACAAAATAAAAAAAAAAAAAACGGCAGAGCTGGAGTGGGCTGTACAGAATTCCTCCTCCCACTGCATAGGTGGTTCTAGAAGACAGAATATGATAATGATAAAAAAAGTTTTCCTCACTTGTCAGTCATTAAATTTCATTAACTACTATTTGTATAAAAGGAAACAAGGTGTAAAAAATGTTTGATAAAATTCCTATTTATCTTGTTTGAAATCAATATTTTTTTCTTCATCAGTGCCCACCACAATTAAAGGATTTTTTTTAAATACACATCAATGTTTTTATACCTGAATTACTTTCTAAAAGACCAAAAAAAAAGTTGTATTTTTTTATCGCAATAGATATGATCTCGGCCGCAAGATATAATTTTTCTTCTCTATGGCCAATGCCAAAAAGCTTGTTAATGTAAAGAATTATGATGAATCCAGTTGTTTTCAACTCTTTATTATAGAATTATTTAGGGAAAGGTCATTACAAAAGAATAGAAGAAACACGGATTACAAAGAAGATTTTTAGTTACATTAATAATCTGAAGAAAACAGTAGGATGGATAGAAGCAGTGAAAGGATATACCAATAAAATAGGTGTTACAGAAGAAATAATACGTGACAAGAACCGCTTCAACCTACCGATAGTAGAAAACGCAAACTATGGAGAAGACAAGCCAAAGCCACAACCAAAGAGAGTGTGAACAGTAGATCAGAGATGAGCGGTTGGAGAGAGAATGGAGAATGAAGAAGTACTTGGAAGAGAAGAAGAAAATGAGACACCATAAGTCCTGAGTTATGTGCGGTCCATAGATGGCCAAATTCATAGATAAAAAAAATGCCTGAAAGTTCTAAGAGATTGAAAGGATATGGATGAGAGAAATATTTTCATGATCTATTAAAGTAAATCAGTTGGAAGTATTGTTCTTCCTGATGTCTGGCATTCCATTTTTAAATACACTAGTGTGTCATATAATGCTAATTATTAATTTATATTTTGGCAGGTGTAAGTTAATAAATTCATTTTTTTGGAAATTTCAATAATAACTCTAAGCATTCAATAATGTTTAATTAATGAAACAGAATAAAATCATTCAAACAACTTACCAAATCCGGGGTATTTCTTAAACAAGGAGGTGTTGCTGCCCGAAATTCGTCCCCTATAAAATTTAACAGAAAAATATATAAATTTGTTAAATATACTGTTTATTAGTTCCAAAAAGATTTTTATAATTAATAAGTATTTATCAATGCATTTAAGATTCTTAAGCTCAATATACAAAGAAGAGCATCACTGCTTGATACACTGTACTCTGTTTATGGGGTGTCAACCAAATCAAAGCCTTTTGCACAATTGTAATTCAAAAAGAACTGTACGAAATAGAGAGGAATGACAGAAGCTCATAGAAGATTGGCTTATGTTCTAAGTAAAATAATAATATTGAACAGAAATATTGAACAGTTAGCTACTACATGTACATTTTTATCATTATTTAATGGAATAGTAGTAGAAACTCAAGTATTATTAACATTACAAAAAAGTAATTACATTTTTCCAGAAACTGAGAGATATCTTTTGGTTATTTATTTTGGAAGTGAAAAGGGAGAAATTTTGGTAAGATTGTTGTAGGAGGGAATAAGTTCGAACATGTGGGGAAGTTAAAGTACTTAGGATTTATAGTAACTAGAAAAAAATAAATTCAAGAGGAAATAAAGGCGAACAATTCTTATTATTATTCGGTCTCAAAATTACTAAGCTCATGTTTTTTGTCCAATTCTTCTTTACGGATGTGAAACTTGGCCGCTAACACTGAAGGATGAACAACGACTTCGGGTATTAAAAAATAAGGTGTTACATGGAATATTCTCAAAATTCCCAAGGGGTCCAAAAAAGGAGACCACTGGGGAATATATGAGATTATATCTCCTAATATATAAATGGGAATTGCGAAGCATGCGTTCAGTAAATATTATTCAAGTGATAGCGTCACGAAGATTAAGATAGTTCTGTGAAGTTGCTCGGCTTAGTAACTTCTTAAGATGTTAATAAGCGCTGTGCCAAATGGGAAGCGTCTGAGGGTTACACCGAGGTGTAGGTGGGAGGATTGCATTAAAAGTAATCTGGCGGGTTTGGGTTTGGGTGGTGGTCCGTGAACATAAGTTTTTAAACAGAGATTGGTGGAATCGGCATTAAGCCTTCAGGTTCGCAAAGCCTTGTTATTATTATTACTAGAGAACAAGTAATAGCCCCAAAGGCAGGCAGCTGAACTGATTCCGTCAGCTGAATAAAATCTTTAAAACAGTTAGTTAGAACCATATGATTCACATATGATTTTGAAAGTGAGACAACTCCATTTTATGTCATTGCTAGATATTTACTTTTAAAATCAACACATTTGAAATATTGTTGGCAAATAAATTTCTAATGAGAAATTGAAATAGTATTTATTTATTTATTAATTATTAAGATTCAGCTTTAATTCTTTTTTTTTTTTTTTTTTGCAAAATGGAATTATTTCACTTTCAAAATAACAGCTCATATGATTCTAATGTATTGTATCCCTCAAAGCCAAAATAATTTCATTTAAAAAATTGCTTTATTAATATATTAATGATATTAGTACTAAAAATTTCTTTAACATACAAGACTTTTAAATTTTGTTTTTATTCATCACTCTAAACTTTTACCATGCACAGAACTTTCACTATCAGTGTAATCCGCTTGACTTCCTCCAGAAAGTAGCCGTGGCCGTGAGAATAAGGTTAATCTATAGTTGTTTTCAGGTGCTAATGCAGAACAAAGACTATAACAACGTTCTCTCAAGAGTTGTTTATGTTTCAATTCTTTCTCTTCTCTCGCTGGACTATTAGACTCTGATCTTTGTCGAAGAAATCTGGGGTCCCTAAATAAATATTAAAATGTTAGAATTTTTTAAGTAATTAAAAAAAAAAGAAAATTTATTAATGAAAACCTGAATAAACGTTCAGCATTTTCTCTAGTATTTTGTGTCTGTTTACAATCCACTGATATTTTACTTATTTCTGGTTTTGAACCTTTATAAACAGTAGGAGAAAAGGGAACTTCTTGTTTCACATTTTGAAAATTTCCAAGAAGAAGGTCTTGAGCTTCAGTTGGAAGCATAAACCAACGAAGGTTTTTAAATTTTTCATCAATATGTGAACATTGATCAACAACTGGATAACGTTTAGCAATCTAGAAAAAATAAAAAATGAGCAAAATGTTTGCTTTATAATATTCAAAAATATTCACCATCAAAAGAACAATATAAAAAATAAATTAAAACTATATATAATTAAAAAAATAAATGAGTTAATTAGAAACTTACTTAAAAAATATAGGTGAAGCAGTCAATATTACTAAGGTATAATTGATATCATGTGCCAAGTAAAGTTAAAAATATCACCATCTTTTCCCTAAAGGAAACTCAAGACAAAGCATGTAAGTTAACTATTTGAGTAGGGGTTGTCAGTGGAATGTCCTTGAATGTTCCTCCAGGCATATCCAATGTATTCACAAACCAACAATAAGAATGCTCCCCCTGCCCTCCAAGAGTTGCTTGAAGATGTGAGGAAGGTTTCGATGCCTCTACTCACATATTTTCTAGTTCACATGATATCATTAATAGCCATTATTATATACTAAAGAAATAAATATGTTAACACTTTATTTATTTATTTTCATTTTTATGTCTCCTCTTTAATTTTTCATTGCATTCAGAGAATTTTTCACAGTCTGAACAAGCCTTTCAGCTTGTCCCTTATTTGAGGGGTGGAACAGGGCAGTTTTCCTATGTAAAAATCCATTTAGATTTTGTAAATTGGTGGAACGTAAAGTATGATTGATTATCATTTATCAATGAAAAATTGAGAGTTTTTACTTTTTTGCATGCTTTGAATTCCCTTCTTCGTCAAAAACTTTATGACCTGTGCTCTACTGAGGGTCCGTATTCAAAAACGTTTGAATCTTTAGTTACATCCTGAAAAATTACCTTGAGACGCAGGCTAGCTTGTTAGCGGAATAAAACATTGAAGGAAAGTATCCCCTGGAGCTCCGTATAGGAGCTGCCTTAAATATAATATCTCTATATGACTATAAGAGACTTAATGTAAGAAAAAATTGCATACGACCTCTGTAGAGCTACGTACCTATATGGGGGAAATCATAAAATCTAAAAGATTTTCCTAGTGTTAATAAAGGACAAGATATGTTTATAATAACAATTCATTTCTTGGCAACCTTCTTGTAGTAGACCAAAGAGTTGATGTTATTATAGGTAGGGATTGGCTAAGATAGATGAAACTTGATTGGTCTGAAATTAAAGCTGTAGTTATCACTGAAAGTCAACATTTGAATGGATTACTCAATAAATTTGAAGATTTATTAAAAAATGACATTGGAAAAATTCCTGAAATTAAATTAAAGTTCCATTGGAGCACACCTCATTCACATGAAACCCATGAAAGTACCACATGCAATTGAGGAAAAAGAAGAAAGAGAACTGGATAGACTAGAAGGACTTGGTATTATTTTAAAAATTGATCATTCAGATTGGGGAACTACTATAGTCCCAATTAGGCTCTGTGCTGATTACAAGGCTAAATTGAATAAATTTATTAAATAAGAAAGGACTTATCCCGAGGATACAAGATATTTTTATGAAAACGAATGGTAGAAAATTCTTCTGCACTTTAGACATAAGTAATGCTTATTTATACATGACTTTGGACGAAGAGAGCTAGTGGGCGGAGTATATAGTTTCTTCGACGATATAGTAGTGCAAGGATCCTCTTTCCAGGTGTTAAACATTATTAAAAAACATGTTAGCATATAGAGTAAAAAGGTGTTAGAGTGCAAGGAAATAACAGTACAAGTTAGTACGATACGAGCACAGATTTATTAGATATAAACACTATGTATAATCATATATAGACGAGACAACACTACACACAAGGTCCAGTCCTCACTACAAACCGACGCTAACTGGGCTTCACAACACAATGGCTGTTGTTACAAAGATGCCATATTGCACAGCCAACATGATCTTAACTATCACTAAAGTGTTGTCTCTCTATAATACAACATAGATGATATACATAAGAGGAATTACTTCAACAAACCCTCCTAATTCCGCATTACAAAAAAACAAATAAAATACATAAAAGTAATTATTTCAGTAAGTCTTCCTAATTCACATTACACAATATAAATAAAATAAATACAATTAATTACTTTAACAACCTAATTCCAAATAAAACAAATACAGGGAATTAATGAAACAGAATTACTTTAACATCCTGATTACAAAATACTAATAAAATAAATACAAGGAATTCCACATTACACAACACAAATACAATTATTTACATTAACATTCTAATTCCATATATACATGTTCATTTTTACAGATTGATACCTAAAGTCCAATTCCAGTCCTTTATTATAACAATTAACTCCAAACAGCAGTGAAGACCTCAATATTATTATTTTTTTTTATATTTACCGCGCAGATAGTTTCTGACATCTGCTGGACCTTTCCACAATAAAATATTAACATTATCATCTTCATTAACATTATCAAAACTTCTAATTATTTCGAAAGCACTATGATAGTTTATTTTCTTAACACTTTGCAAACACCGACAATTGGCCTTTCTTATATTCTTATAAATGATATAAGGGAAACTCACAATTACGTTATTAGACACTCTTGACATGTCTACTGATTCACAATGTACCAAAAATTCCTTAAACGAGCACATTCCCTTATTTCCTGTTGTCTTTAAACTTGACCAATTAAACACGAGTAAATTATCTACAACAGTGTCTTCCATCTTGTTAAATTCATCCAAATTTACCTCTTCTTTCTGATTACATACTTCTGACCTGTTCATTATTTCTTTAAAATGTAACTCCGTCCTCTTGTTTAATAAATCTGGTTGGTTTGCTTTGACTTCTTTATTAACTTCTTCCAGATCTACAACTGCACTATAGTTTATTTCTTCTATCTTTACTTCTTCACTATAGTTTGTTTCTTCTTTATAACCTATTACTTCAAGATTTATCTCTTCACTATGGTTTGTTTCTCCTATAAAACTAACTTCTTCTATGTTTGAACAAACTTTAGAAATATTATCAATACCCATAACATTTGAAGTGGCCCCAGAGTCTACCGCAAAACAACCTATCTCTGATGAATAAGGGGCTTCAGCACAGTTATCCAAGTCAGTGGTGAAGTGAAATTCGTTCTCAAATTTATGATCAGAAGTGACAGCAGAATTCTTCTTTTTTAATTTCGGGCAAACACTTTTGACATGACCTCGACCTTTGTAGTAATAGCAAATAACATTTGATGTTTTTATGGGGTTAGTGGCCTTTGAATTCCCATAATTCAAGAATTTACCTATAGTTCTGTACGTTGCAAATACATTTCGTGACAGATCCTCCCTCCTCATATTTCTCTCATACTCTGACAAAAGACAGTGTTTCACATACTCCAAACTAAGTCCTAATTTGCCCTTATTGTACACAATGTCTAAAGCTGACACTACAGAATCAAACTCTGATGGCATTGCAACAAGTAACTGATTTACTATCTCTTCTTGTTCCAATTTTCTACCAGCCACTCTTACTTCAGATGCCATGGATTCAAACTTCTGAAAAAACTCTAGTAGAGGTTGATCATTGTTGTACACCATGTTTCTCCAAGTTCTTTGCACCATGACAAGAGAAGACTTCATACCTCGTTTTTCATAGGTTCCTAATAGGGCTTCCATTAATTCCTTTGCCGTCTGCTTCACTTTAACAGTGCAAAAAATATTGTCTGCAAGACCACTAGCAATAATATATTTGGCCTTCACATCCTGATCATTAAAAATTTTAAGCTCCGCTTCCGTCATTTGGGGTTCTTCATTTAAAACTCCAAGTAAGCCACAAGCGCCCAACAATAATTTAATTCTGGAGTACCATATACTAAAGTTGTATCCTTCAAATTTTTCAACTGAAGCATTCGAAAACATAGTTACACTGACCGTAAGCGTCGAACTAAAACAAAATGGCGTCGCACTAAATCTCAAATCAACAAACAAATCACTATTGTTTCACTAAACTGACTGACCGAAAACGTGTGTCCAATAGTTATTTCCAAACAAATAACTAAACACCAGTATCTGTCCCAAAAACTTATATCCATTCCAAAAATCTGGCCCTACCGTCAACAAAACATAACTTGTACAAACATACACTGGGCCCATAACCTGTTAACATATAGAGTAAAAAGGTGTTAGAATGCAAGGAAGCAACAGTACAAGTTAGTACAATAGGAGCACAGATTTATTAGATATAAACACTATATATAATCATGTATAGACAGAGACAACACTACACACAAGGTCCAGTCCTCACTACAAACCGACGCTAACTCACAACACAATGGCTGTTGTTTCAAAGATGCCATATTGCACAGCCAACATGATCTTAACTGTCACTACAGTGTTGTCTCTCTCTAATACAATATAGATGATAAACATAAGAGGAATTACTTCAACAAAACATAATCTCTGTCTAAACAAAGAAAAATGCAAGTGTTTTCAAAGCAGCATAAATTGTCTTGGACATACTTTAGACAAGAAGAGCCTTCATAAATCTGAAGAAAAAGTTGAAGCTTTACAAAATACAAGGCCTCCATGAACTTAAAACCTTCTTCGGCATGGCTACGTATTACAATACATTTATTCGAAATTTTTCTACCTTGACTAATTGCTTTGAAGAGACAGTAACTACGTCTGAACTGATGAGTGCGATAGAAGATTTTGGAATATTAAGGATGAAATTCTAAGTGACTAAGGTTTAGTTCACTTTAACCCAGAGTTACCTCTACTTCTTGATATAGACGCATCACCTATGGGACTTGAGGCAGTTCTTTCTCACAAATTCCCAGATGGAAGAGAGAAACCAATAACTTTTGTCCCAAGAGCGTTAATGAAGAGTGAAGACTGTTACAGTCAAATTGATAAGGAAGTAATGGTGATGTACTGGTGCTTGAAGAATTTTTTTTCAAACTGGAATGGCGTGCGAGTTTACCCTTATTACAGACCATAAGCCCCTGGTATCGATTTTCGATCCACATAAAACCCTCTCTGCTACCAGTATATTTAAATATGCACACTTTTTATCGGGCTTCCATTATATGATACAATATTGAAAGTCACAGTAACGAAAACTATTTATCCCGGTTTCCTAACGAAAATGTGAGTAAAAATGTCTTAAATCAATTCAGCATATTTTTACTTACCCACATAAATCATATTGAAATGAGTCATATTGACAGGAAAGTAATTGCCTACAAAACAGCAAGCAAGCTATTCATAATTTCAACAGATAGTGAAAAACCTGGAAATAGGCAAGAGCCTTAGGCAACTAAATCTACAGGACTGTGAATATTCATTAGAAGAAAGGTGTTTGTTGAAGAGGTACAAGAGGTACAAGAGTGTTGTAACACATGTGAGAACAACGTTCCTCAACCCTTTGAGAAGAAGTACTGAAAAAACTACACATCAATCATTTGGGGATAGTAAAGAGGAATTGGAAGGAATTGGCTAAGAAATGCAGGCAATGCTGTTTAAAAAGAAATCAGCCGCCAAAGGTCGAAATACATCCCTGGTAACAACCGAATGGACCATGGCAACAGATTCATATCGACTTCGCTGAGCCTTCCCTTGGTAACAATTACTTTTTCATTGTTGACAATGCATACAGTAAATGGATAGAGGTTATATCAACAAAAGTTGCTGCTTCATACTGATGTATAAAAGAATTAATGTCACTATTTACAACTTTCGGTTTTCCCAATATTTTGTTATCTGATAATAGCTCGCAGTTTACATTCCACCAATTTTCAAAATTCTTGAAATAAAATGGAAATTTACATAGGAGAACTGGCCCGTTTCACCCCTCATGGACCCTCAATAACGGACAAGTTGAAAGGTTTGTTTAGACCGTGAAAAATTCTCTGAATGCAATGAAAGATGAAACAGAAAACATAAAAATGATAACACTTCGCCTTTTTACTCAACTGAGAGCAGCACCTAATTCCACTGGAAGTTCAGCATTAAACTAATTTTTGAAAAGGACAAAAAACAAAGTTCGATGTTTTATTAAAAAACTCTTCTTTACTGGTTAATCAAACGCCAAAGGAGTTAAAAGATGATGAAATTGAAAAAAGATTAAGACAGTTTAAGCCCGGGGATCGAGTTCAAGGTCAACTATTATCATTCAAAGATAAATAAGTATAAGTTAATAAATCAAAAAACTTACCTTTCTGGCCTTATTAAAAGTACTTCTTGCAATTCTTAAACAATCATTAAAGTCAATTGGACAAGAGCTCATGCCAGATAACTTCCGTTCTTGGAATAACATTTTGCCATTTGAATAAGTAATAGAGCTCAGTCGTTTCCGTTCCCTTGATATCTGTACATGCAATATAGTATGTTAAAAAGAGAGTAATGTTCATTTAAAACCTCACAGAACTTTTAATGGGTTTATTATTTTTAAAAATAAAAAAAAAAAAACAAGAAACCGATTCAGTCCTGACTTACCCCTAACTTAACAGTAACTAGTTAACATACAGACCAATAGCCAAAATCTGTTTTTTGAATTAAAAAGTTTCTGAAATGTAGATCTATATAATTCTTCTCACCTCAACAAATATTAAAAATTATATTAACAATTCATACATAAAATACCACAATGAATATACCCATTTTGTTTCTTCTTCTTTTTTTTTTTTTTTTTTATCATTTAAAATTAATTTTGGTACTTGTCCAATAGAGGTCAAATAGAGGTGCCCCACTACTTGTAACACTGACTTGAGTCTAGAGACTTTCAAAACAAGAATCAAAGCTCGGCCTTCGGACTGACGAACCCCTATCCGCCAACTAGTCTCAAGTGTCTATTCATACACCTTGTGTTTACTATATATTAAAACATTTCTCTAATATTAATATAACTTTAATAGAAAATAAAATAATTAATAATTCATGGATTTGAATATATGTTTTGCTGTACCAATTCATAAAAAAAATACATAAAAACTTCCTAGTGATTATTCATTAGTTATTCTAGAACATATTTTAACAAAATATCAATATTCTATATTGGCTTGATTCTCTAAAATCTCATTTTTTCTTAGGGTACCCAAGGGTCAACTTCGTTAACAAATATACCATCAGGTACTGACACCAAAAGTGCCGGCATCAATTTTTACTTAGTCCTTATCTACCCTATTGCATGCACCTAGAACTGCTCCATAAAACTATAAAATACCTTCATTTACACGGGAAAAAAGTAAGGCCCCTAGATAAAGCATTGTATGCTCAAACAATATTTCTTCAAGACAAACGCTTTGACCAGTTAATAACATTAAATGAAGGAAAACAGGCAACAAAATTGTTATTTCATTGTCATTTCGGCATCCCAAAAAAACAGACATTTAAACGATTAAGCAGCACAATACTAGTTGTAACTGATCCCTAAAATGCGCCGAATTTGAAATGTGCATACATTCTTTTATATGCTCTTGCATAGACAATACGATAAAATGAAATATCTGTAAGCATACACATGCATTAGGTCGGCGCATGAAATGTATGCAGCTGAATACGTCATCATTCAAAAATACGGACCAGGTATTTTTGAATGATGATGATAGAGCAGAACTGGTAGTTACTGATAATATTTATTTTAAAAAAATAAATAAATAATAGAAAAAAAATGAGGAATGAATAAGGTCGCCTCTTCGTACTTTCCTGGATAGAAATAAAAATAGAAAACTAAGCGACCTTCAATAAAAGCATAACCACTTGCGATAAGTCTTGGTTTCTTATATTCTATCTATCTCCGTGGCGCTACAACCCACCTCCTGTCCTGGCCTACTCAATGACCCGCCGCCATTTGGTGGTTTCTTATATTACAAATATTTATATATATACAGGCAAGAAAAATAATTATCAACACAAGGAGTATGAAAAAAAAACACTTGTGACTAGTTGGCAGTAGGGGTTTGGGAATCCGAAGGGATCCGATCTCGGCCGAGCTTTGATTCTTGTTTTGAAAGTCCCTAGACTTTAGACACTCTAGTCAGTGTTACCAGTAGTGGGGCCCCTCTATTGGACAAGTACTAATATTTATTAATCAAATAAATTTATTAAAGGATGAAAGTACAGCTAACATTATATAATAGTTATCATGTATTTAGTATATGTTAAGTAACATGGAAAGAATGATGCATAAATAAATTTTGCATATAGTTATAAGTACGGTAATTACTTACTGTATTTGAATCATGTCTCCATTCACCAGTTTCAGGGTATAATAAATACTGAGGAAGTAATTTCCATCCTTCTGTAGCAACCATTTTGATTGATTCCAGAATATAAGCCATTTCCGATTCAGACATGAAGAAAGGTAGAGATATTCTTGTAAATCCAGGTCGTAGAATTTCAAAATTAGAGGAGCTCAATTGATTCATCTTATTATAAGAGCTTAAAATAAGAGCATTCATGTCATTAATCAATCATCTAATTTTTATAATACATTTCCATTTTAAAAACAACAATATAAACTGTTATACATAGTTATCAATACATTTTTGTAAGCAGTTTGACAAGTTGCCTATCCTAATAGAATAATAATCTAAAATAAGCCTAATAGAATAATAATCTAAAATCTGTTAAGGAATGTTTTTAGTGCATTTTGGCATGTGACAATGACCGGGGATTGTAGAGGCTTTGCTACAGGCCTTTGCTAGAGGCCACTTCTTCTGCCAAGTATTTCTTCTGTGAAGGTCTTCTTGGGAATCAGCATGTACTTGATTATCACCATATAGCCTGTCCTTCTCAGCAGCCTTAGCATGCGATCATTAAAGAGATTGTTCAATTGTCGGCTACAGTATCTTCCCCATACTTTGATTAAATTTATAGGGTCAAATATATTGCTTAGGATTGTTCTCTGAAATCACAGGAGTCTGTTCCCATCAGCCTTAGTTGCAGCTCAGGTCCCAGAGCCATATATTAATACTGGTAAACTAGTTTTTTATACAGTGTTAACTTCATCTTCTTTGAAGGGAACCTAGAGTTCTAATTTTGAGTAGCTTCTTAAGGTCACAATAACATCTGGTAGCAGTATTAATTTCTCATGTAATCTTTGGTTAATTTCATTTTTATACTAATCTTTATCTCTGAGTAAACAAAGCAGTCAACACATTCCAATTTAAACTGGCAACCTCAAAGTAATTCTCTTTGTCTTTGTTACCTCCAACTTGCATTTACATAATCTTATGTATATTGAAACTAACATCAAGTTTCTTAGTTCCTCTTCCTGTAAAATGAATGCTTCCTTCTCTACTCTTTGAAATTTTCTATGTTGTCAAGTTCTTCTGTTTGCCCTAAAATTTGAACCAATTAGTTAAATAGAGCCCAATCTACCTTAATTCTGAGGTTCCTAATGGCTTTTTCTTCTAAAAGGTTGAAAAGAGCAGAAAGGTGAGATACGCCCTTATATAGATGTTGAACTCCTCCAAGAGGTTTTTATGTAGCCTTTTTGATACTTCTATTGCCACTTTTATAAGACAAAAAAGCTTCTTGGGTATATTATTCCAGGGCTTGATATAGTTTATTTTGGCTGCTTGTAATAATATCAGCTGCTTGCAAGTCAAAAACAACATAGTGCATGACCACTCTATACTCTTTGCACTGCTCCTGAATTAGTGAAAATATCCTGTAATAGTAGCAACAACAACAATTAAAACACCCAGTTACACTGACCCCCCTATTTCAATCATGATTTGAAACTAATTGGTGAATTACAAAAGACTCTGTTTATTTCTTCTGGTTTAGACCGTTATCTACATGGTCTAAACCAGAAGAAATAAACAAAGTCTTTTGTAATAATAGTGGTCATGGAAGCCTAAAAGAATATTTAATTGGTGAATGTTCTAAAACATTTTGCACCACTGAAATTATAAAACAGCTTTCACTGAAATTTTATATATCCTAAAGATGTTAAGAATGAAACTTTTGTTGTTTTTCTCACTTTAGATACCAAACCTTCATTTAACAAAACCTTCTTATTAAGCCCCAGCATGTTGTCCCCTTCCTCATTCCTGTGTTCTGAGCATTCTATATAAGATGCATGCGTAGTTTCCAACAGCACTCAAGTTCTCTTACTTATCTTAGATCATCTCAAAAGGGTTTTTCAAAACTGAATTTAGTCCAAGTGTTCTGTTTAATCCTTCTTCTTCACATGGAATATTGGGTTAATATAAGAATGCTTGTTAAATTATTTTATTTAATAGTGGCACATTATTCATCATGAAAACTGAAGAGTGCAAGATAGCTGCTGAAACAACCATAATTCGTAAGCAGTTTGCAACGTGATACTTTCCAGTTTCTCTGCCATCTTTCATATGTCCAGTGGTCAGTGAGCAGTCAACTTTTCCTACCTCAATTGTTTGATTTGTTTCAGGTCATCTGTCTCAATGGTCAATCTAATGGATATCGATGATAATGAAGAATGCACATTCTCCAATAATTCAGACTGGAGCTGTGGAGAAAAGTGTGGAACTATAATATATCTTTTAGGCACACAGGTAACTTTTATCATCATAAGAAGTTAAAATAAAATGGAACCCTCTTAGGTTGAACTATATCCTTGAGTAAAAATTTGTAAGAAATAGCTATCCAAGTTAATAAATGTGCACCTAATCGTTATGCTAGGTGCATATAAGAACAATCATAATAACATTGCAGAACATTTTTTTGAAATCAAGCCTAACAGAAGGATTACAAACCCTTTTTTTGTGGCACCTCAAGAGCTTGTAGAATAGTATTAGTTCCTAAAAAAAAAGAAGAACGCCATTTATGAACATTTGATCTTAATTATCAACATTTATGGTTTGAATACATATATCTGAACATAATTAAGCTTCTTGTCACCCTAACATAAGGCATATTTTATTGTCTCAGCATGGTCCAAGGTATAATACTCCGGCTAGAGACTTTAACCTAGAAAGTATTACTCCAATTCCCATTTATTGCTTCTACTCCATTTAACACATGGATAACACATATTTTTTAGTTCCAGCTTTTAAAACAATGAACCAAAATTTCAGTTAGAGTAGAAACTTTTGTTATTAGCTGAAAACTCTAAGTTTAATAAAACAGATGTTCAATTTTTTAGTTTATTTAATATTGGAGTAGCTCACTCAAATTTGACTTTAGAAGCAATTCAAACACACCTGAACACGATTTTAAAGCTTATGAGTGTAAAAACCAAACAATCCAATATTGTAAGGGCTCAATTTTGTACACACACACACAAAATTGTACTCTAACTTACATTGAAGGGCATTAAGTTATATTGGGTAAAATAAAATTTACACTAAATCTTAACACATTAAAGTGTAAAAAAATAAATAAATAGCAACATTAAATATAGTTAATACTATATAAAATAGAAACAATGAAAATTGCATAAAAACAATACTAATTCTAAATTTTCCCACAAATCATTACATACATTATTGATTTATAATGAACTAACTGACAATATTATAGTACCTTTCTTCTTTAAAAATGGTTTCATAGGTTGATGCAACATTTTTTTGCATTCCCATCAGATCTTGAGCATATGTTTCTGCACAAGTACAACCACCTCTAGCTTGTATGCCGAACATGTCATTAAGGACAGCACATATAAAATTATGATGAAGAAAACTTCCTCTAGGGTGGCGAACCATAAAAGAAAAAATTGCTAGTCTATCAACAAGAATTGTGCTTCCCAAAAGAATAATCTCAGGTATTTTGCGGAAAAAAGAACAAACAGTTCTGAAATTAAAAAGAAAATCCTTAATTAGTTTAAATCATTATAACATTATTATTTACAAAAAAAGATTAAGCTTAAAAAAATTTATTAAAAAAGTTATTTTTTGTTATTTCCATACATTCTCTCCTACTTATAAGTTGTGATTTAGAAGGGTATCATTCCATCCTCAAAAAATTACTATTTAAAAAAATATAATGATAATAATAGTGAAAGGCTTAGAAAACACGAAGGCTTGATGCCAATACCACCAATGGCTGTTCACAAATTTCTGTTTATGCATTACAACTCAAATCAAGATCACTCAATATATAAATGAAAATTCTGCTGATTAAATAAGAAAAGGCTTAATGAGCCCGAAGGGTCAATACTGAAACTACCAATCACTGTTAACAAACTTTTGTCAACAAATTTTACTTCCCAAATCGAAATCCATAAGACCACATCCTTAATACAATAAGATGTTTATCAGTTAAGTAAGAGCTTCATATCTTTCTAGGGATTCGTTCTTAATTAGCTTAACAACTTTAAAGGGCCATCTCAGCCATTGCAGTGCTATCAGGATTAGGATTAGGATCAGGTTGTGGGGCGATCAACAACGGAATTATTACGCCTTTGCTTATGAAGTTGGAATGCTATCATTTCAGTTATACATATATAAGCAATTTTAATTTTAAAAGTCATTAGTTTTTAATTTCGGGACAAAAGGGCAAGCCAAGTAATTTTGAGTCCAAAGAATTAACATTTACTAAATTTATTTCCACTTGAATTATGTTTAACCCTCCGTCGGGCGCAGCTGGTCTGAGAAGCCAGCGTAACACATTTTTACACACCCCTCCTTTACCTCGCTTCTCAGAAGAGCCTCCCCTCCAGTAGTTTCCTACACTTTCCGGTAAATTTACTTTCCTTAAATCCTAGTAAAGTGATTAGGTCCTAAACAAACTATTAGGGGGGTGAGTGGAACAAAAATATGTGGGTGGCCTCTCAGGCTTTCTTATAGCTGTGAGTGAGGACCTCTCTTACTGTTTGTCAGCGAGTCGGTCACTCTTAACTGGAAGGAATTCTGGACGAATCTTCACTAACAATCCTCATATTGGCTACATATGGGATACTTCTCTGTGTGGCTAGGTAATGAGATCTGTGTTAGGTAACTAACAACAATGAAGTTTTGTAATTATTTAGAAAAAAAATAAACATGTGATTGAATGTGCTATTTTTATGGATATAGAGATGAAGAAGATATCAATATAAGTAGATAATAATCTAATTCTATTTGAATTTACCCCTTCTTAATGGATATCTACCTGTAACAGACAAAATGATATTCCTTATGTGTGTTCTTTCTATAAAAGTTTCACTGTTAAGATTGCTATACCGCACATTCACATATACATGCTTTTAGTATTTTTCACTTCCTCATCTATGGTCAAATTCAATTTCTTTTTAAATGATGATTTAATCAAATATGATGATTATTGTTTAGATACCATTCCCAGCAAGACAGATATGTAGATACCATTCAGTACAGGTTGATTTTAACTTCAAGAAGTTAAAGCTAAAATCAAAATGCCATCTCAAAAATCAGTCATTTTTAGAAAAATGTTAAAAAATAGTGTTTCTTATTTAAGTAACACTGTTATTAAAATGTAATATTTTTTGGAATAAGTCTTTGTAATTTCATAAATTTTTTAAAAAAGATAATGAATAACCATTGTTGGCATGTTTCGATCAAAAGTAAGTCTTCTGAACAATTACAAAAATCCAGAATAAATAATGTAAACATCATACATGCAAGGAGGTGGTGAAATGAAAAGAAGAGAACAGTTCTGAATTTAATAAATTAAAAGATTGTAAAGTTTAATGGTTTTACTTGACGATTTTTGCTTCTCTTTCCATTATAGCTGAAACACCAATTGACTGTTTAATTTTCATTGCGATGCTGGCCCTTACAAGTTCAACAACACTAGATCCTTCACTGTCTTCATAGTAGTTTAGTTCCTTAAAAAAAAACATGTAAAAATAAAAGTTTAAAAAATAAAAAGATTATAGGTCTTTTTTAATAGTTCCATTAGAAAAGAACATCATACTAAAAAGTGAAACTTTTCAAATTTTGATAATTTTCTTTTTGAGTAAATGATACAGATCCTTCCACAGAGTGATTCTGTATCTGGAAAAGTATTTACATAATTTTTTTTATAAATAAAAAAGATAATTAACTCACTAGGAAAATATATTTTAAGTCACTGGGATACTTATTTTCTCTACTTCCTTTATCAGAGATCAGGAAGTATCGATGTTTCTCAATATTTTACTCCCAAGGACTAATATATCATAAGCATATATGGCCGATTTGTATTTCATTCAATAGCCCTCAGTTTCCCAAGATGAGCTGAGTTAAAAGCATCGATGAAAGACCATTAACCCTGCTCTAATTTGTTATGCATTTAAATACCTATCCTTGTATCAGGATGCTTTTGGGATCATTTGATTTCTCCAACTTCGATAGGCACCAAGTTCAGTCAATTTGTATATTTCAAGTTAGTTGTTTGTCCTTGATAGGTTGTCAGCATTTCTTTGAGGAATACATAAAATGTAACAGAACCTTGTCTTATAGGAGGTAATTTCCTTTTTTCATAATAATAAATTTTTAGTTAATTAAAGATTTCATAAAACAAGATCTTTATTCATTGGTAATACTTAATAGTAAGTAAGATATTGAATTTACCTGTACCTCATGGTCTAGTTCTTCTTTTGTAAGCTCAAAAGAGGAAACAGGATTCTCAATGTGAGGAGTAGATTTCAGAAGAATTTTCTTGGCCACCAAGATACCTAAGGTTACAAAATTATGAGTATATTCATTATACATATGTACATATCAATCTGGCCAGAGACAGCATGCAATTTACATCTAGATTTGTGATTCTAGTCATCTTAACTATCATTTTCTTTATTTTTCTTTCTTACTCCATTAATTTCATCAAGCTTGATTTATTATTATTATCAATAATCGATCTTCCCTACGTACCTGTGACTATTTAAAAGCGATTTTTAGTGAGTTTTCTAATCAAAGTTAAAAGTAGGTGTTTACACTTGTGCCATCTACAATCTATAGCTAATCCCCGAACCCCAGAGGATTATAGCCAACCCGGACCTATCAACAATATAAACCGTCTTCTGTATGTTATTTTTATTTTTTTTTTATTAACAAACAATTACAATGGCCCAGTGCTCTATATGTAAATGTATATAACTAGAGAGAATAAAAATAACTTATCTTTCTACAAATGTCGCTTGATTTTTCACGCCTAATGTTGTGATATAAATGGAAAGCAGCTGAGTCATCCACGAGTGATCCACTAGCGGCGGTAAACAAAATTAATAACAGTGTGAACACTGAGATAAACTCATTGAACTCTGGTGACATCAGCTTCAAGCTATGAAAGGCAATTGCAAATCGCGAGGCACCTGAGGGACAGGCCAAATACATCGATGAACTCACCTCAGAAAACAAGTCCCTCAAATCTAAGGTGGGTGACCTAGAGGTCATAACAAGGCTACTATGCAGGTCTCTCAAGATTCAGGGCATACCGATTGGACTGGGCAAAACCCCTGCATACTAGTGGTTAGGAGCAAGTCTCGGGGATTAAGATCGGCGTAGAGGACTTTGACATTGTAGAGTTGTTTTTTTTTTTTAGTTTCATCTATGCTTTTTACTTTTAATACTTTAAGTTTTATATCACAATCGGCTAACGTTATGGCACATATTTTAATTTTTACATTAGTTCATCCATTAAATCACTCTTTTCTTACAGCATATTCCCTTCTTATTCTGATAATTCCTCGATTACCACTCCCATATGTCTAGTCTCCTGATCTTCTGTCAAGTTAATTCCCAATCCTTACCTCCCCATTTCGATGAGTTCCCAACTATATTTCACCAACTTTTAACAAATTATTTCAGTCGCTAAAACATAAGTTATATCACATATTCCTACCTCCTCCATCACCTTACCGGACTATATGTTTCTCCGCCATTACCGGGCTAACCGGACCGGTGGAGGGTAATGACTTTATGTCCCTCAAACACTAAAACCTCATATCCTTGAGTCCTCTCTCCCCTCTGATGTCTCTAATATTGAATTCCTTTTCACTGAAATATTCTGTAATGGACACCCGCTCCTATATGTAGTGGTATACCGTCCTCCACTAGTGCCTTTTGACTCTACCTTTGAATCTATCTTTTACAATTACATTCATTTCTATAATCATATCATACCATTATTTCTGGCGATTTCAACACAAACCTCCTTGCGAAATCCAATGAAACACCCTATACCTGGATAATCTCGTCCATTCCCTAAATCTCACCATCGTTCCATTTTCTCCTACATTGTTCCATTTCCGTCATCGATTCTCCTCAGAAACTACTGTCTCTCCTCTTCTCAATTGCCTGTCCCATTTTTTTCCTCTCACGACCTAATACAAATTTTATATAATAACCAAATTCTGAGGAAACTATCTAAAATCGTTACCAATCGCAACCTAGATGCTATCAGTCGTGAAAGCATCTTGCCTGCCCTCGAATTCTTGAATTGGAGCGAAATCTATTCCTGTCCTACTATTGACTTCGTGGTTGATACACTCACCTCCTATCTTATTAGTATCCTGGACACCCATGCTCCTCTCAAAACTTCGATCTTCCGTCGATTATTTGCTCCCTGGGTGTGTCAAAACATAAAAGAACTGCAAAGGAAACACGAGGCAGCCCGCTGACGCAATAGATGGACAAGAGGGAATGATGATTATCAATGTTATATGTTTAGGACTCTCCACAACTTAACATAATCTACAATAAGGCAAGCAAAATCCAAATACTTTCATGAAGCCTTTTTAACCGCGTCCGATCCTAAATCCAAATGGCAAATAATTTGGTAACTCTCACTTTATAAATCCCCTTTCCCTGTAGTCTATCCGGTTTCAGCTGATGAATTGAATGCACATTTTTTGTCTTTCTCTACTAACTCATGATCTACTTCTAATTTCTCAATAGCACCATCATTCAACCACAACAGCTTTTATTTCACCGATCTATCACCCTCTGTCCTTATCTCAAGTGGTCTCTATCCCAAATCAATCCCTATCCTATTTCCTTCCCCTGAACACAGGAGTGGCACAGGGTTCTAGTATTTCCCCCACTCCTTTTCAACTGTTACATCAATGACCTTCCCAAATCAATCCACCACTGTTCCCACCATCTGTACACCGAAGACTCCCAGAACTATTTGTCCTTTTATCCCTCTGAGATAATCGCTGCATTTGGCAATATTCAGGGTGACCTAGACAGGATCAGTGCCTGGGCTAGCCTGAATAAACTGTCATTAAATGCTGCGAAAACTCAGGCCATTCTAATTGTTTCCAATACCATTCTTAAATCTATCAACTCTATAATCTTAAATGATCACCCTATTACTTTCAGTTCCTCTGTTAGAAACCTTGGAATCATTTTCGACAAATCCCTATCCTGGAAACCCACATTGCCCAAATTTCCTATCAATCAAAAAGTTCTCTAAGGCTATTCCATCGTTCCCCACATCTTCTAACACTACCTATCCTTAATCTCCTCATTACTTTTTTCATCTTTCCACAAGTTGACTATAGTTGTGTGGCATATGGTGGCCTCTCGAACAAGCTCGAGGAAAGGTTGAGGCATTGATGAACTGCTCACTTCGATTTGTCTTCAACACCCTAAGGAAGTCTCATGTGTACCACCTCTACGATGAGTTAAAGTGGCTTTTCTCTTCTATCTGTAGACTCTATTTCGTAGGTTCTTTCTTATACCAAACCATCAACTCACAACATCCATCATATATCTATAGTCTCCTACAATTCAAATCCTTTATCCAATCCGAGGGCACAAGATCTCACCTTTCCGACCTTTATATCCGTTTCCGCAGAACCAAAACAGTTCCTTTCTCGCCTGTTCTACCTCTGTTTGGAACTCACTGCCACTGCCGATATCTGTCATGCGTCTTTTTTATCCACATTCAAATCCAAAATTTTCCTATGTCTCCTAAATTCCCAAACAAATGCTCTCTAATGAATACAAATTAATAGCTATGTTCAACATAATCGATTGATGAATTACTGTAAATATTCCTCACTCATAATGATATTATTTTTAATAATAATATCATTATTATAATTATAATATCATAATAAATAAAAATAATAATTATAATAAATAAATAGAAATATAATGATTTATACATGTATATACATATTTATGTATGTATATGTTTATCAAATAATTTCAATTTTTGTAAGTTTTAAATTAAAAAATATTCAATGTATGAAAAGTAACCTGAACTCTGTAGTCCACCCACGAAGGTTTGACCCGAAAAGAACATAACATCTTTAAAAGCTCCCTTTTGGTCTATTCCAGGCACTATTGGATTCATGTCTAAAGAAACATATGGAGCTGAAAATAACAAAAGTTCAAAGTAATACCATTAAAACTGAAGTGGTAATTATATCTTTTGAACTATAAATTACATTAATTTAAGAATCTAAGAATTTTGGAGTGATTATAACTTAATTAAAACATGATAAGTGTCAACAACAAACACCGCTATTATGCACCAAATAAAATAGATAACATTATTAATTGTTAATTATTTCAGTGTTATTATTGATACCAATTATATAGTATGTATGAATATCTAGTTTTCCTATGAACTGTAAACCTCGCCAAAAAATATATAATTATTGCAACTTTCATTAAATAATTAGCCATATATTGGAAAGACAACCTTATGGAAACAATGGTA
Organism: Arma custos; assembly: GCA_037127475.1. Lineage (NCBI taxonomy): Eukaryota > Metazoa > Arthropoda > Insecta > Hemiptera > Pentatomidae > Arma > Arma custos. The sequence goes on along the minus strand of CM073761.1, from coordinate 17,053,579 downwards.
CAAGCCACATTTTATTTTAATTCAATCTTGAATCAAAATATGCTATTGATTATATCAAAACCTACCAAATTCAGGGATTTCAATTTTATTTTGCATCTGTTTTTTCTTAACTACGAAATAGGAATGTGATTTCTCATAAACCTCAGTTCAGAATGCACTTTTTTAATAGTTATGAAATAAGTAATGGGTCGTTTCATTGAAATGTCCGTTTTCAAAGGAAAGATTATCAAGTGCCCCAACTTTACATAAATACATACAACTTTATATAAATCTTTTTTTATATAATTTATTTATTGATATTTACAACTGTATTACAATAATACAACAAGTAAATAGGATAGAATGGAGAACGGAGGTAGTTGGGGGGTGCAGTAAAAAACAACACTAAATAAGTACTAGACTTATATTTAGTGCGTGCCGACGTTTCGACCTACAGTAAGTAAATAGGATAGGTGCTATATAATGACATGATAATGACAAGTAGAGAAACTACCCACTAGTAGTACTCAAATCAAAGTTCAACTAAGAAGGTCGCGTGGCCATCTTCTTTTCAGACGCCTCGGAGGATTATCGGGAATGGAAGAGGAAGCTAGGTTTGAAACTAGAGGGTTTGAGTGGTAATGAAGTTTGTTATGAAAGGATAGATACCGGGTTCTGGCCAAATCAGCAACAAAAGGGACATTAAGGTCGTTATGGATGACTTTATTCTTAACAAAATAAGGAGCATTGAGGATTTTACGAAGGATTTTGGATTGTAAGGATTGGATACGAGAGGAATTCGATGGCTTAGTGGAGCCCCAAAGCTCTACTCCGTAAGTCCAAATAGGTCGTATGATGGTCATGTAGATGAGTCTTTTGTAGTTAATTGGGAGCTTAGAGCAATTGTCTAGTAAGTGTTGAAGTAACCTGAAACGTCGAGCGGTTTCTTGTCTTTTCAGTCTTGTAAAAAATATTTTATTTTATAAAATCTTCAATCCTAGAACTGAAAAATTCAGAGTTTTGTGATGGAATAAATAATGAAACTGTGTTTTCAACTTGAGAATCATTTTTAAAAAATTTACCCTTGAAAAATATCCAAATTTCTGAACAGATGGAAATCTGTTGGGGATAAGCCTGGTGATAACAGTGCATGCAGGAGGACTTCTTAACCCTGCTCATTTAATTTCTTCTTCACCTTCTGTCGAAACATGATGCTTGTGTTATCCCATAAGTGTATAGGTCCCTTCCTATTAACCAAACCTGTAGTCCAGAAATTCCACTTTGAATTTTAGAAATAATAAAAATGGACATTTCATATGAAACGACCCAATAATATAATAGAACATCTTAATGTAAAAAATTGCCAAGTTTAGTTTTAGTTGATATGCAACATCAAAGAAATTAATTTACGTATGATTACAGAAGCCATTATACAATTGATTGAAAGAGCCCTTCAAGCTTAAAAGAAAACAGTGTGAATTGAGGAGAATGAGGTTTATGAAAAGTCACATTCATATTTCGCAGATTTGTGTTGTGATAGGAGTAAATTGTACAAAGTAGAATAAATAGATCATTTATTTGTTATGATTATTTTTTGGTTAGATTATATTAAAAAAGGAAACATTATATATAAGATACTTTGATAAAACATTTTGAAACCCATTATATTGGACCAGTTATTTAGATGAGATACTATTAAATTTTGACTTTTATTTGTATTTTATGAGAGTGCTTACATTTTAATATAGGCTGATGATTTTTTAATGGTTGTTAATTTAAAATCTAAAATGGATTTTGTAAAGCATATGTTAGTGTTTAATTTAGAATGTAAAGATTTATTAATAATGGTACATTAGAATTTTTGGGATTGAATATTTTTAGGAATAATCAAGGAAATATTGTTATTCACCAAGGTAACATTATTAAAAAATATGTAATAGATTTAATATGACGGGTGCTAAAGATGCAAAGAAAAAAATTCCTATTGAGCTCAAACTAAATATTGAAAAGGGAGATCCAAATAATTGTTCCAATGTTCTCTATAAAGAACTTTTGAGAAGCTCAATGTATTTAATGGTAGGGCCTCAACCTGATTTAACTTTCGCTATATCAAATTTTGGCAGATTTCAAAACTTTTATGCTTCCATACATTCGAAACACGTTAAAAATGTAGTTAGATATTTAAAACACAGCCCTGATGTTGGTCTCACCTTTAGGAAATCTAATTCAATTACCCTAAAAATTAATCCATATATTGATGCAGATTACGCCTTTGACGAAAATGATTGTAAAAGCGTCTGGATATGTTGTCAAATTAAATACCAGTTTTGTCTCCTGGGGATCTAGTAAACTGGGTGTAGTTGCTTTAAGTAGTTGTGAAGCAGACTACTATGTATAAGGTGATTGTATTAAGGAGGCACTTTTATTAAAGAAATTACTTTCTGAGAGCTTTCACTTTAATGGTTTGAGGATAACCAAAGCACAATTAAAATTGCTAATACCTATGAGACTAAGAGATCAAAGTATTATGATGTAAAATATAATTTTGTAAGAGACATTGTAGCTAAAGGTATTGCTAAAATAATTTATATTGAGTCCAACAAACAAATTGCGGATATAATGACAAAGTCATTACCACTTGTCAAATTTGAAGATTTCATTAATCTGTAAAACCTTTAAAGTTGTAATGCGGAATTAGGAGGGTGTTGCAGTAATTCTTTTTATGAATATAATTTGTACATTAAGTATTGTAGAGACGATAGACAAAACTGACTATAGATGTAAAATAATCGTTGAGATTATGCTGACAAGGCAAGTGCCATATGTTATGTTGTTGTGTTCAATCATTGCTCAGTTGGTATCTGCCTTTGTGTGTTGCCTGTCTATACATGTATATAGTTATATATATATTCAATAAAGTACCACAATAACTTGTACTTTTGTTATTTCCCAGCACTTACTTTTAACATTCTTTTAAATTATTCAGTTATACGAGATCTACTAAGAACCAATAAAACCTGGACTAAAAAAATAAGACCTGATGCAATTCTCCTGCTAATATCTAGGTTAATCTATTCCTTAAGTATTTACCTACCAGCTCTGCACAGATAGTCTAATTATAAATTCCTTTATTATTTAACATACACTTTTAAGTAACTTTTTAATTTTTTTTAATTAACTTTTTTTCACATACAATTTATTGAACATTATAAATTACTAGGATGTAAATGGATGGTTTAACACAAAGCTTCAATTCCCTCAAATACTATTAAACAATAAAATATTTAATATTTTCCCACTTTAGGCATCATCGGGTCAGAACAAAACAAAATCACAAACATGCAGATAAAATGTGTTTAAACACCCTCAAATAACACCTGAAAATGATCCTATGTAGGCCAGAGAATCACTTATTACTAAATACTAAAATACATTATAACCTGCGACAGCATAATCCCAAAAAGCAAGAGCTCCATATTGATGTAATAACATAGTAGTTGCAATGTCATCTGCGAGAATCCCAGTAATTGCAGAAGCAGCCGAGAAACAGCCGATCATTGTCTTGTTAGAATGTTTTTGATGAAATATTAATTTGGCTTCTAGATCTGTAAGGTCAAGCATGCCTTCTTTGGTTTCTGAAATTCTAACAATCTGAAAATCATTAATAATCTTGATTTATTAGTCATATGGTTTATGCAATGTTCAACACAAAGGTGATAAACTATAAAATCATTAAAAGTTAAGAGAAAAAAAAAGGATGGATTTTAAACAAAAGCTAGTAACAAAATTATGATAACTACACCATTTAGTTTATCATTAAAAAGGTTATAAAAAATTAAGAGCATGTTGAAGTAATTCCTCTTATGTATATCATCTATATTGTATTATAGAGAGACAACACTGTAGTGACAGTTAAGATCATGTTGGCTGTGCATTATGGCATCTTTGTAACAACAGCCTTTGTGTTATGAGTCTCTGAGTCAGGGTCGGTTTGTAGTGAGGACTGGACCTTGTGTGTAGTGTTGTCTCTGTCTATATATGATTATAATAGTGTTTATATCTAATAAATCTATTGTACTAACTTGTACTGTTGCTTCCTTGCACTCTAACACCTTTTTACTCTATATGTTAACAGGTTATGGGCCCAGTGTAGGTTTGTACAAGTTGTTTTGTTGACGGTAGAGCCGGATTTTTGGAATGGATATAAGGTTTTGGCACAGATACTGGTGGTTAGTTATTTGTTTGGAAATAACTTTTGGACACACGTTTTCGGTCAGTCAGTTTTGTGAAACAATAGTGATTTGATTGTTGATTTGTTTTATTTAGTACTATGCCATTTTGTTTTAGTTAGACGCTTACGGTCAGTGTAACAATGTTTTCGAATGCTTCAGTTGAAAAATTTGAAGGATATAACTTTAGTATATCGTGCTCCAGAATTAAATTATTGTTGGGCGCTTGTGGCCTACTCGGAGTTTTAAATGAAGAACCTCCAATGACGGAAGCGGAACTTAAGTTGTTTAACGATCAGGATGCAAAGGCCAATTATATTATTGCAAGTGGTCTTGCAGACAGTATTTTTTGCATGGTTAAAGAGAAGGAGACGGCAAAGGCATTAATGGAAGCCCTATTAGCAACCTACGAAACACGAGTTATGAAGTCTCTTGTGATGGTGCAAAGAACTTGGAGAAACATGGTGTACAACAATGGCCAACCTCTACGAGAGTCATTTCAGAAGTTTGAATCCATGGGATCTGAGGTAAGAGTGGCTGGTGGAAAATTGGAACAAGAAAAGATAGTGAATCAGTTACTTGTTGCAATGCCATCAGAGTTTTATTCTGTGGTGTCAGCTTTAGACATTGTGTATAATAAGGACAAATCAGGACTTAGTTTGGAATATGTGAAGAACTGTCTTTTGTCGGAGTATGAAAGAAATATGAGGAGGGAGGATCTGTCACAAAATGTATTTGCAACCTCCAGAACTAAAGGTAAATTCTGGAAATATGGGAATTCAAAGGTCACTAACCCCAGAAAAACATCAAATGTTATTTGCTATTACTACAAAGGTCGAGGTCATGTCAAAAGTGTTTGCCCGAAATTAAAAAATAAGAATTCTGCTGCCACTTCTGATCATAAATTTTATAACGAATTTCACTTCACCACCGACTTGGATAAAAGTGCTGAAGCCTCTTATTCATCAAAGATAGCTTGTTTTGTGGTAGACTCTGGGGCCACTGCAAATGTTATTGGTAGGTATTGATAATATTTCTAAAGTTTGTTTAAACATGGAAGAAGCTAGTTTTATAGAAGAAATAAACCATAGTGTGGAGATAAATCTTGAAGAAATTAGTTATACAGAAGAAGAAACAAATTTTAGTGAAGTTGTAGGTCCGGAAGAAATAAACTTTAGTGAAGAGTTAAATCTGGAAGAAGTTAATAAAGAAGTCAGAATTACATATTAAAAAAATAATGAAAAGGTCAGAAGTATGCAATCAGAAAGAAGAGGTAAATTTGGATGAATTTAACAAGATGAAAGACACTGTTGTAGATAATTTACTCGTGTTTAATTTTTCAAGTTTAAAGTCAACAGGAGATAAGGGAATGTGCTCGTTTAAGGAATTTTTGGTACATTGTGAATCAGTAGACATGTCAAGAGTGTCTAATAAAGTAATTTTGAGTTTCCCTTATGTCATTTATAAGAATATAAGAAAGGCCAATTGTCGGAGTTTGAAAAGTGTTAAGAAAATAAACTATCAGTGTTTTCAAAATAATTAGAAGTTCTGGTAATAAAGATGATAATGTTAATATTTTAATTTGGAAAGGCCAAGCAGATGTAAGAAACTATCTGCGGGGTCAAGTAAAGAAAAAACATTGAGGTTTTAACCGCTATTAGGAATAAATTGTTTTAGTAAAGGACTGGAATTGGACTTTAAATATCAATCTGTGAAAGTGATCCTGTATTTGTTTTATATATGGAATTAGGATGTTAATGTAATTAATTGTATCTGTGTTGTATAATGTGGAATTCCTTGTATTTATTTTATTTGCATTTTGTAACTAGGATGTTCCAGTAATTCCTTGTTTTTATTTTATTCATGTTTTGTTATCAGGATGTTCAAGTAATTAATTGTATTTGTTTTATTTATGTTGTGTAATGTGGAATTCTTTGTATTCATTTTATTTGTAATTTGTAATGAGGAATTAGGAGGGTGTGTTGAAGTAATTCCTCTTATGTATATCATCTATATTGTATTATAGAGAGACAACACTGTAGTGACAGTTAAGATCATGTTGGCTGTGCATTATGGCATCTTTGTAACAACAGCCTTTGTGTTATGAGTATCTGAGTCAGCGTCGGTTTGTAGTGAGGACTGGACCTTGTGTGTAGTGTTGTTTCTGTCTATATATGATTATATATAGTGTTTATATCTAATAAATCTGTGCTTGTATCGTACTAACTTGTACTGTTGTTTCCCTAGCACCTTTTTACTCTATATGTTAACAGAGAATAACAGCAATTTAATCTAAAACTTACAGTGGATCCAATTTTTGTCCATGGAAGCAGGTTAGACTGATGTTCACATGCACCAATAAATACAACAGGAGGAGTAGTAATGTTTAAACTTAAAATTAACTTGTTGAGCACTCCCGTACTTCCATTCCTCGCAAATAAAAGGATATCTTCTTCAGAAGCATTTACTGCACTGCTGAGAATTTCTCTTGCTTCTTCCCTGAGAAATATCAAACTATGTATTTATTAATCAAGAAATCATACTTTTTAAAATCAATAACATGACCATTTTTTTCTTAAACATTTAACAAACTAAGCCATTTATTAAAATATTCAATACATCTTAATCTTTGTTTAACTTCAATTCTATTCTACCATTTTGCATAAAATAGCTAACCTATTTCCATTGACTTGTAAAGGATTTACGTATGTTCTGTTTGAATATTTTTATTTATTTATTTTTTAAGGAAATTTCCACAACTCCCACCTATGCAGTAAAAGCTAATCATTGGTCTTGTTTATAATATAATAATATTTAAAAAATGGTTCAGAGTTACTTGATAAGCAAATTATGACATGTAATACTCATATTTCCATCTTAAGTTTATTTGAATCTTTACTTTTCCCCAAAAAAATTGCGTTTTTTTTTTTTTTTACAGGACAGTATTCTTTTCTTTGTTTTATCTTTTGATTTCTGTATTATTATACTGTTATTATAATATAATAATATTTATTTTTCATGTAAATTTATTTATAATTCATGTGTTTATTTGCTTCAGAGAGTTGTGATATTCCACAGGAGTGAACTCTACTAGGTTACTGACTGGCCACTTCTTAAAGTTTCCAAAAGTGTCAGGAAACTGAAGGGGGGTGTAAAGAGCCAGAGCCTGGTGATAGTAGAGCTTAATCCTACTTGGAGTGTTAACAACTCCCAGATACTATATAAGGAGGATTATTTCTTGAATAAAGGCATTTATAACCGATCTCTTATAGTGTACTTATTCAGAACCTTTTACTTTTTTTCGAACTCATTAACTTATATATATATATATATATATATATATATATATATATATATATATATATATATATATATATATATATATTGTGTTGTATAATGTGGAATTCCTTGTATTTATTTTATTTGCATTTTGTAACTAGGATGTTCCAGTAATTCCTTGTTTTTATTTTATTCGTATTTTGTTATCAGGATGTTCCAGTAATTAATTGTATATATAATATATATACTATGAATATATGATATATATATAATATTTGTTCCCCCCACGGTAACCCCATGGAGGGACCGTTTATTAATATTAGGACATGCTCCATACTTAAGTAAGCATATTACATGTGATTTCAATAATTACAAATCAGTTTAGTATTATAATTACATATATATATATATATATATATATATATATATATATATATATATATATATATATATATATATATATATTGATACATAACGCAACTGTCGTCTAATGAAGAAGAATATAATCACTCCTTAATAAACCTGGGTATACAAAGACCGGAGGATATTTCCAAGAGAACTTTGAAGAGTTTAAGTAAAATGCCGCTAGGGGTCTCACCTATCCCTTCCATAGATAAAACAGACACTTCAGTTCAAATCTTCCAACAAGTAACATTACTCATCAGTTCAACCCTTCGTTCAAGTAACTTTACTCTTCAGTTCAAATCTTCCTACAAGTAACATTAGAGACTTCAGTTCAACCCTTTCAGCGAGTAACATTAGACTTCATTTCAACCCTTCGATCAAGCAACATCAAGGGCTACATCTCATGCTATGGAAGAAGATTGACCATCGCGGGGGGAAGGATCACCTCGTCTATCAACGCAAGTACTATATATCATTATTCTGCAGAATACGTCGATAACTACAATTTGTTTAGAGCTCATAAAATTTAAATTAAATAAATTCAAAGCGCTATATGTATATAGATATAATCTGTTAGTTGGTTATGCTTTAATCATAAAGACATTTGATAGTAAGAAATTAATAATTATATTTAATATTTGATAAATGTAAATTTTCAATATCAATTTCTTTGATTTGTTCATTATACTGTTTTCTATTGAAATTAATTTATTCATTATATTATTTTATATTGATAGTAATCTGTTTATTATATTATTTTTCTATTGAGATGGATTTGTCCATTATATTGTTTTAAATTGAAATCAATTTGTTTATATTATTGCTTTTAAGTGTGGTTAATAATAAATCAATGTTAGTGAAATGTATTTTGCCTTATCTATTGATTGCCTGATGTTTATCCATATTTATATTCAAATGATAAAAGGTTTATTAATATGTAGTTAATAAAAGTAATTAATCAATTCAAGGTAAGATTTTCAATTTAGCTTAAGTAATTTATTCCAGTTCTTATCAATGAATATAGGTAATTAAAATCTGCCCATTTAAACCCGTAAATACCTTAGATAAGCGGAAGTAATGAGTATCAATTAACAAAATAAAATTTTATCACTGGTAGGAATGGAATAAAATAGGGGCCTCCGGGATTTTGATTTTTAATGGGTTTTTGAGTTGATTTTATATGGATAAACAACAGAAAATTAAAGGAAAAAATTATAACAATTTTATATGTTGCATGCTGTACTAACAGTATTTATTTATTTATGGTAAACATTTGTGATTATTTACATGTGACAAAACAGTATTCGCGAATTCAAAAGGTAAAACTGACTGACTTAAAATTAATATTTGCAAATAACTTACTCATAATAATTAAAAATTAAATTAAATTTTAACAAAATGTCAGATAGCGATTCAGGTACGGTCACCATTCAACCAGTTCCCCTTATCCAAGAAACAGTTTCTGACGACACCAAGTCTCATGCGACCGGAACCGAACTCCCATCTGGAGAGATCTCATCGTCAACCTTATTTTCGATGTTGCAGCAAATAAACGACAGTATACGTAGTAATAGTGAAAAATTAAATAGGATCAGTGAAGAACAAAACGAAAAGTTTAATGTTCAATTTCAAATGATATCAGAATTAAAATCGGAAATATCAAAAATTGAATTGTATAAATGTAACACGGACACAAATCATAAAGTAGAAGATCAATCACAAATTTGCGAAGAAAAAATCAGTAACGAAAGTATTTCAATTCAGTCAAAATTGACCGAGGAAACTGATAGGAAGGATCAGGAATTGAACAAAATCCAAACATCGGTCGCGAATTTAGAAGAGAAATTCGATAAGGAAGTAACAGAATTAAATAACCAAAATAATTATTTTCGTACCGACACTGGTAATAAAGTAACGTCGATGCAAGAAAAGGTGTCACAAATCCTGGCTAAAACCGAAAGGGCAATACAGATAATAGATAGTAGGGGAGAAGTACAAAGAATTGCAGCATACCCTATTGAAATCCATTTTAATACTAAAGCACAAAATCTTTTGTATGAGTCGATAAAAGAAACATTGAATCTACCAGACGAAAAAGAAAAAAATTATTAGTTCGGCAGAATTAAAAAGAAATACTTTTGAAAAAATAAAACGAAAAGCTGAAAAAGCTAAACAACACTACAATAACCACAAGCTAAACGAGTTAGAAGTTGGGGAGCGAGTTTTAATTGCCTCATTGAGAATACCACGGCGTCAAAAAGAAATTTCAAAATTTCTTCCATTCAGGGAAGGGCCGTATGAAGTAAGTGTGAATTAAATACGCAGGGCAAGTATAGTTGAATACTTGTTGCAATTAACGGCTGCACGTACCTTAGTTAATTCAGTCAACAATAGGTTACAACTTGGAATGGAAAAGGACAATCGCATGGATTAAACGGAACGTAAGGTATTAAAAGCGGAAAAATAGAGTTACAAATTAAAATAATTAAACATATGTAAGCAAATACTATTTTATATTTAATAAGATAAAAAGGAAATGAGTGTTGGGAACGTTTATTTTTCATTTAAGTTGAAGGGAGTTTGTGGAAAAAGGAGAAGGAAATAGATTTTTTTTTGTGAAGTTAAAAGGAATTTGTGGGAAAAGATGTTTTGAATTTTGAAGTTTTGAAAAGGAGAAAAAGTAGATAGGAGAAGTAAATAGATATATTTTTTTAAAGGGAATTCGTGGGAACAGATATTTTAAAGAAGAAGAAATAGTAAGTAGAGGAGTTGAATAGAATAAGGGGAAAATAATAATTGAATGACTAGGTCGTTGAGAAAAAGCTAGTGATCTGATATATTTGTGCTTATTGAATAATGAAAGGATCCTTTGGTTATGTATCGGATTCCAAGAAGTAAAAGAGAGGAAGATAACGGGTTTATAAAAGGTTTTATACCAGTTTTTTCTTTAATGCGTATTCCCAACCAATTCAGTCGAATCAATTTGTTTATATTATTGCTTTTATGTGTGGTTAATAATAAATCAATGTTAGTGAAATGTATTTTGCCTTATCTATTGATTGCCTGATGTTTATCCATATTTATATTCAAATGATAAAAGGTTTATTAATATGTAGTTAATAAAAGTAATTTATCAATGCAAGGTAAGATTTTCAATTTAGCTTAAGTAATTTATTCCAGTTCGTATCAGTGAATATAGGTAATTAAAATCTGCCCATTTAAACCCGTAAATACCTTAGATAAGCGGAAGTAATGAGTATCAATTAACAAAATAAAATTTTATCACTGGTAGGAATGGAATAATATATATATATTTCTGTGAGTGTTAGCATATTAATTATGAATCATTATTTTTGAAAATATTTTCATTACTTAAAAAATAAAAGTGTTCCAATTTCCAAGAAATAGGATATTGAAAAAGAAAATAAATATACTTTAAAGTACTTTATTATCCAATTACATAATAAAATAATAGCATTTCTAATGGTATAGATACCTATGAAATATTATTTTTATATTATTCATGGATTCATTAATTTACCTGAAAAAGGATGATTGAAGTGTTGTAAAGGTTGTAGCTGCATATATGTTGTTGTTAAGCGGCAATATCTCGGTTTTAATGTATTCCTCAACAAATTCCATGCTTTTGGATGAGGCAATATAGTCACAGAAAACAACTGAAAGTCAAAAATCATATTTAAAGTGAAACTCAAAATAAAATATTTATAAAAATTATAACCTCTAACAAGAAAATAAAATAAATAAATTATGATAATATATAATGACGTAAGTCAACAAGAACCAAAAATAAAAGTAATGTTTAATAAACATTCTCCCCGTGTATACATCGCAAAGTGCGAGAACACGGAGATATAGGATCAGTGAAAAGAAAGGATATGTCTGACCGAGAAGCGAGAACCGGGTGGCTGAGGTGGCTAAGCACCACGACGGATACGTGGGAAAACAAAACCAAGTACGTGATTTCTTTCTTTCGAGTGTCATTCAAGAATTCATTTTTTGTAGTTTACTAAGGGCTTCTTTATGTATTGTTACAAGAGAATGAAGTGCTTCCAAAGAATGTATTTTGGGCACAGTGGCCGATATTTTTTCAATTGGTGCGTTTTTTTATGACAAGGATTTTAAGGAAGTTGTTCATTCCCATAAATAACTGCACCTTTAAAATAGAACGTTATATTTCAAATCGTCCATGTCTGGCCTTCGTTATCTGGACCGCTTATAACATCAGTTAAATAATACCTATTTATAATATATAAAGGAGAGAAAAAATTGGGAAAATTATAATGTTGAGATTAAAAAAAAAAAAGTTCACCTAGGCTTCCACGTCGTTGATATTCTTCTTCCGGGATGGACCGTGTCATGTCGATGCTATTAACCAAGCTTTCGCTCATCGTACTGTGAGCTTCTTAGCCGGTTAATGAAGAGCGGGTTTTTTTTGTTTCAAATCTCTTTATTTATAATATTTACATCAATTTACTATATATACAAGTCATTTACATCATTCTATATACACATAAAATACGCTTGTACTTCATTTACCCGGAGGTATTATAAGTACAAGAAGAAGAGCGGGTGGTTGCGGTTGGTGTCGGTGTATTTATACCTGTGGAGCGTGGTCTCGATCGAAATCGGCCTTCCCATTGGCTGGCCTGTACCGGTCATGTTGTGTTCGAGTGTGTTGGGTGGGGTGGATTTCACTTGTGTGTGAATAGTAAGGTAATGTGTGGGTCTTTTGTTGGATGGCAGGATACCAGTTTTTTGCTAAGTTTCTAGCCATCTTCCTTATTGAAATGGTTGGGACGATTTCGATATCCTCTCTCATGCAACGAAGATGGTAATTAGCTTCTTTCACAAGGATGGTGGTGTTTTCGAAGGGTATGTGGTGGTTATTGTTATGAATGTATTTTGCTGCGGCCGATTTTTCTTTCTTGAAATTCTTGACGCATGGTATGTGTTCTTTGATTATTTTTTGGATGGTCCTTCCTGTTTGTCCTATGTAAATCTTGCCGTAGGTACAGGGTATACTATAAATGCCTGGGGTACGTAGTTCCAACTTGTCATACGGATTCTGTAGGATGTAGGCTATTGTTTTGTCGGTGGAGAATGTTGTTTTGATATGGAGGTTCTTTACAATTCTGGCAATTTTCTCTGAAGTACCTTTAATGTAGGGTTATAACATCAAACATAACATAAACAGAAAAATACTACACATAAAATCATTAGACAGACATAGAATTGGTACATCTCCAATGTACTGCCGCGTTATTAATTCATAGAATCTTGCCGAATTCATGGTTACTGTAAACTGCCGCACTGCTTTAAATGAGACCTTAAAATTGGTAGTCATATGCGGATGTTTCTGATAGGCGATGTTAAGTAGAACCTTGTAACGCAGTGTGGAGAGTAATACCGTGATACTCGTAATTATTACAGTTGGATTTATGTCCATTTTTATGGACGAGAACGATGACTCCTGTGTACCATTCCTCTGGGATGGTCCCAGTTTTTCAAATACTATGATAGAAGGTCATAGATAGCTTTGACTTATCTCGTTATCCCCAGCCTTTAGACTTTCCGATGCTATGTTGTCGATCCTGGGGCTGTATTGTTTTTTAGTTTTGGCATTGCATCATTGATTTTTTCTTCGTCAGACGCTTTGTTAAACTCTAAACAATTGCGCAGAGGCGTTGTTTCCCCTTTAATTATTGAGCTTTGGGAAGATGCTAAAAAATGTTTAAAGTGGCTGATCCAACGTCTAAGGATGGTTTCTTTGTCGGTCAATAATGATCCATCTTCTCTTCGACAAGTATTGCATCTAGGCTTGAATTCTTTGCGCTGGATGCTTATGGTCCTGTATAAGGTCCTAGTGTTCGCCTGTCCTCAATCCCCTTGATGTCCTGCAACTCTTTTTTCCTCTTTTTACCTCTTTGGATGCGCTTCTCTTCGTACATACTGTCTTTATCTTCTTCAACTGCTTGGCGAGTTCGGTCCTTCCCTATCATTTTCTTATAGGCTTCATATTCTCTCCAGTTATTCCAAATTTAAATAGTTATTTAATAGAGAAGATGAAACGTACAAGTTAAAGAAAAAAATAAATAAATATGACAAATATTATAATAATTGAAAAGATTCGTAGTTGGTTTTTAAATTATTGGACGCGGGTTTTCCAAAAATCGGAGGTGTCAATTGCTGACGATCGCACACACTTCTTATGAGGAAGTAATAGTAGGGCGCGAAAAAAAATTCTCCCGACTTTGGTGATTCTTTTAGGATATTTCTAAGGACGGTTAGGAAGGAAGAATACCTAAAGGAAAAGAGTCCTTATCTCTCTTATCTCTGCAAGACCCTAGTATTTGCTCTTTACCACACCCACCGCTTTCGCATAGTTGCCGTTGATTTTCAAATCACATTCCTTGGATATAAGATCTGATTGGGATTCTTAGAAGAGTTAAACTGTCGTTATTAGGTTCCCGTAACAGATAAAAAGTAGTACCTACGAGAGAATAATTTATTTGATAGAGATTTTTTGGAACCTGGCGGTGGTTGTTCTTTTAACCGCCAGTTGATATCGCGTAGCAGGCTCTGTTTTTGACCATTTGAATCTATCCCTCCCATAAAAATAGCCACTCTCATTTCGAATCATTTCCGTCTCCTCATATTTTAATAATATTTATAAATTTAAAAGTATCGCTGATTAATATTAACTAATAAATAAAAAAAATTAAATGAAAGCTTACCTTGAAAAAATCGATGAAGTCTCACAAGTACCGAGGTTTGGTCCGCGGGACCGGTCGTTGTTTATATTTTGTTAACAAACTTTACAACCTACCTTCCACAATCACATTTAATAAGATGCTGAAAAGACAGTAGGCTACTGAGTAATGCAGGGGTTTCCCACAATAGGAAGTGGGGACATTCAGGAAATGGGTACCATAAGGTCCCTGGAACCATGCCTTTGTACTCGACGGTTAAAAAAAGTCTTAAATTTAAAATTTTAATTTTTAATGAATGATAAAATTAAATGGATGTCCAGAATCATTGAAATTATACACGATTGTGAAAATATCTCTCCGATCTAAATACGAATTATATGTTCTACAATCCTAACGATACCGACACTAGCTGATTATCAGTGACAATTTGTTTTTACTTCTAATCTCCATCTCTCTCATGCTGTCCTATATTTCAACTAGAAAGAGATCAAGATGTTTTCAGCTTGCTATCGTAAGCGTCCAAAGGCACCCTGATTCGAATTTATTAAAAAATGACATCGAATTCGTAACACTCTCTCAGTCAATAACAAAAAAATCAAAAAAGATATTCCGTGATATACAGGGTGTCCCGAATTTAATTGGCAAAACTTCAGGAACTTATAAGGGACAGAAAAACTAAGACAAAAAGTCCTTTAGAGATTTGCTCGTTTTTGCTTAGTTTTAGAGAAAATCGCAAAAAAAGAAACAAAACAAGTTTTCATTTTTATACTTATTTATTTACATTTATATTTATGTTATGTTCTTTTTAATGTAAATGTTGCTCGAAATTTTGTCTTCTTGCACCAATGCAAGCATTACATCTAGCACTCACTTGATAAATTGCAGCTAAACATTGTTCTGGTGATATTTGGTGCACTGCATCTATGATTCGGTCTCTTACTTGCTCTCTTGAGTTGATTGACACCGAATAAACTTTCTGCTTCAAGGTTCCCCACACGAAGAAATCCATGGGTGTCATATCAGGTGTCATATCCAGGCCAAGGTACTACTCCTCCACGTCCAATCCATCGTTGTGGATAATTTACATCCAGCCAAGCTCGAGCAACTCTGCTATAATTAGCTGGACATCCATCGAGTTGGAACCACATTTCAATCCGTTGTTGTAAGGGAATGTCATCTAAATAATTAGAAAAGTCGTTCTCCAAAAAACGTGTAAATGTGATACCATTCAATCTTCCAGGTAAAAAATATGGTCCCACCAGTAATCCGTTCCAAATTCAAGCCAAACGTTAATAGCAAATTCATGCTGAAACCTATTCTCTCTAATAGCTCTGGGATTTTTTAGAGCCCATACATGATAATTTCTTTGATTAACAATTCCTCCTCTTGTAAAGGTAGCTTCATCGGTCCATATAATTTTTAATGGAAATGAATTATCATCGCGAATTTTTTCAAGAAACCAGTTACTAAAATTCAATCACTTGACATAATCTTGAGGTAATAAATTCTGAAATTTTTGAAGATGGTATGGGTAGCGATTATCACCTTTCAAAGTTCGCCATATTGCTTGCCACGATATTGATAATGCAGCAGATGCTAGTCTCAGAATTGTTATCGAAATGGCGTTGGACACAATTTCTTCTCCAATAATCTGCTCTTACTGCTGCCTGGAATTGGTCGCCTTTATTACGTATTAAGAATGACCCAGTCTCTCGTAGTCTATTAAAAGTTAATGAAAAGACTCGTCGATTAGACACTCTTCTATTTGGAAATCGGCGCGCATACTCCCGCACCAATTCTAAAGCATTACCGTTACAGAAACCATACACAAAAATCATATCAGCGTATTCAACATTAGAATATGTATGCGGCATTGTGGCCGATGCTATTCACACAACAATATCTGAGTAACTGACTATAATATAATCGGTACCTGTAACATTTTTGTTTTGTTTCTTTTTTTGCGATTTTCTCTAAAACTAAGCAAAAAGGAGCAAATCTCTAAAGGACTCTTTGTCTTAGTTTTTCGGTCCCCTATAAGTTCCTGAAGTTTTGCCATTTAAATTCGGGACAGCCTGTATAGTTTAGATGCAAATGATGGTAAGGTTGTTCATGGATTACAGTTAACATTGTTCGCTCGACAAGGCTATTTTTAATTGTTTTCCTTGACCAGAACCTACTTTTTAGTTTAGATTTAATTTCAAGTACTTATGTAAATACTATATGATTCTTAACAACATTCAAGTACTGAAGCATGTCCCCAGGGGCCTTATGGTACCCGTTTCCTGAAAATCCCAGCCCTACAGATTATGGGAAATCCTCGTATGACTCAGTAGCCTCCTAACTCGTCAGGACCTTACTCAATGTGAAAGTTGAGGAGCGGTTATAAAGTTAGGCGGTACAAAATATAAACAATGCCTCTTAATCCGTGAGATCATACCTCAGTACTTGAGCGATTTTCATTTAATGTTTTATGATTTAAAATTGATCAATGATAATTTTAAATTTATAAATATTATTAAAATATAAACTATTTCTCTTGTTCTTTTTGAATTTATACGTCATCAGATCAGTAAGGCACTGGCGAGGAAAGGGAAATGATTCGAAATGAGAGCGGCTATTTCCAGGGGAGGGACAGAGTCAAATGATCGAAACACGATCCCGTGAGTGAGTTAGAGTTTTATCACACAATATCCTGAAATTACCAGAACGATGAGATCGCGAAACAGAAACCAACTTACGATTTATTAGTTATAAATCACTCCTTCTGTTGATGACGTTTGCTTGTTTCCAAGAATGTAACAAATTACATATGTCCACAAAAAAAAAAGCATCTTTCCTTTGTGACAAATACAACAAACCCATATGATTGAATTGCTCCTAGAAACTGAGGGTCAATAGCTTGGGATAGTGACAATTTTAAATTGTATGTTTAGTTTCATTAATAGTTTTTTAATTGTTAAATCAAAATTAAATATGTTGTAATTAATTTGTAGTTGTAAACATTTAGTTTTTAATTTTTAATATTTCGTTTATTTATCTTATTTGTTTTTTGTTTATTGGAATTAGATAAAATATCATATAGTCATTGATTGTGGGAAATGTAAGAAGGTTCATGTACCATAAGTAATAACGAACATTAAAATGGTTACATATAAAATGTTTATATTAATACGTTTTTAAATAAGGTGGTCCGCGGGATCAGGTGTCAGTTTTCAATAATGAATTGAATTTATGAGGTGATATTACACAAAATAAGAAATGCTTATTTTATTGTGCCAACGTTTCGGTCTATGATGTCGGCCATAAACGCATATTGAAGTGCAGTCTTCAATAGAAAACAGTGAACTTTTCTTGACCCAATTATTGCAAATAAAATTGATGTGATGTCACAACATGAGGTCGATAACCACTTCAGATATAAACATTCTTTATACTTATAGCAACATTTTTTTCTTGGCGGGTTTAATATAATATAGCCTCTTAATAACAAATATGGTGTACAAATAAATTATTTATAAGAAGGTTACTTTTTATTAATACCGTGGAAAAATTCCAACGAAAAGCCTAAAGTCTCCAAACTAAAACAGAAATAGAAATATCTGTCCAATATTTCGCCCATTCAGGCATCCTCAGGGTAGAAAGAGAATAACAGCAAAACAAAACATGAATAATGCACCCAAGAAACATCCCACCAACTCCAAGGCTCAAATGCAACTAATGAATCATAAGGAAGGTTACTCGACCCCAGCTGGTTAAGGTTAAATAAAAACAGCTGATAGATACTTCAGAAATTCAAAATTCAATATAGACTCACCAAATTTTATAAAAGCACCACAGGAAAAATAAATAATAGCAAACATCACAAAACTTAAGAAAAAAGACCATATGAAAAAATGAAAGTAAAAATGCAAGAAAATTTGTTATCATAATCAAGAAACCAGTGGACCTACGGCTACTCCACAAAATATATTAATAATGAAAAGTAAAAAAGAGACCTTACATAAATGTTAAGACCGTGGAACTTTTTATTAATAACTCACACTAATTTTATTGCCAATCAAGAGGATCTGCCAGGAAATTTACTTTTCGTACATTTTTCAGAAAATAATATTTTCTCCAAGACAACATTTGGCATTTGAATTCCACCTTCAACATAAACTGGTAAGTGGCTGTCATCGGTTATGCTGTGGAGGAAGCTGGGAGGGCCTTGAGCCTGGCTGAGGCTCTAGTGTACAAATATCCTAGGCTCAAGGCTTCGCTAAAAAATACAGCTGTCCTCAACCAATGGAATATCCCCAGCGGGTGTTTATATAATATTTTTGAACCTCAGATTTTCACTTCGATGTAAGATTGTAAACTAGACCCGTCCTGAAAACGAGGAATTTGTTTTGGCATTCATACAATTGACAGGTTTTGTCTGAAAATTCAATGGAAAAAACACTTGTTAGAAATACCCCAAGTGCAAACATCATTGACATGCATGTATTCATGTACGCATTTCAGTTGTTTGCAAATTTCTATACAAAAAAGGAATGCCACAATCACAATTACTATATTCAATTATAGTTATTTTGGGGATAGAATAGTTTATTCAATGAAATTTAATGATTCGATTCGACCAGATGCTGACATCAAACTGTCCTAAGGACTACACTCCGGGACAAAGTGTACGGTCGATTTTTTTCTGTTGATTAAACAACATATTTTTTAATTATATTTTTTAATAATGAACTATGAAATTAAATGTATACATACTTTGTTTGATGTAAATAAACTCAGGTGGGAGAAAATGTTGTTTATATAAAGGATTGACCATCATACAACCTATAAGAATAAACGTGTAGACTTATTTTTTTTAATAACAATGGGTAAACAATTTTTCTGATCACATTTACTAATCTATTGTATCACCTTTCTAGTACTTTTATTCATAGAAAGGTATAGATTTTTCAAAAGATGGGGCCTTTCTTGAGCTATAGTAGTAAGATGTAGCTACAAATTCTAGACGTCATTTCTCAGATCTGCATCGGAATTATGAGTCCTTTTTGAGTAAACATCAACCGAAAGACATTTCTAAAAGTTCTCAATGGGGCTCAGGTCTGGAGAAAGAGAAGGCCAGTCACACAGCTTGATTCCCCTGTCATGGAATCCGTCCAGTTTTACTTTTGATTTTTGAAGGTGTGCATTATCTTGAAAAAAAAATCTCCGTCTGGAAATATTGAAGTCATCCATGGCTGCACCTTTTCCTAAATTAATGATAAATAATTTTGGCTGTTTGCCCTTTCAGCAAGCCTTTTAATCGAGAAATGTTTTTTTTTTTTTTAAAGAGAAAAGATAGGCCCTCGACCGGGATTTGAACCCGGAACCTTTGTCTCACCGTCTGACATGTCACGGTGAGACAAAGATTCCGGGTTCAAATCCCGGTCGAGGGCCTATCTTTTCTCTTTAAAAAATAAAAATATTTATAACTCATAAAAAATTACCAATAATTATAAAAAATGAGAAATGTTTTTGTTCCCCAAACCATGACACTTCCTGGTTGACTTTGACCAGGCCGGTTGAATAACGATTACGAAGATTATAGAAGAAGAAAAAAAAACATTAGTAAACGAATAGAAAGCCAAAGTCAAGGATGAGGCATCGTGCTCATCAAAATATTCAAATAATTTCAATTGTCATCTTCAGATTCTCAGCTAAATATAGAATGTTTTATTAGCAGTTCAAATTTGTTGGGTATTTGAGAGGTTGCAAGTTTATATAATTTATACCAATACGTACATAATTGGGTAATATTGATACATTATTAGTTCAATCAATTACTAAGAATACGAAATATGATTTTTTTTCCCAATTATTGGTTTCTAATTAGAGCGGCGGTTTCCAACCTTTATAGTTGTGCGGAGCAGCAATTCCGAAAGGAAAATCTCGATGCCCACTTACTAAATACAAGTATACAATAAATACACAACACCAATAGACGTTTCAACATTTTGGACGACCACGTTCCAGCATTACATTTTCGAATTTCATACTGAAATATTTTAATATAAAAACAAAAAATGCCTGTATTATTACATTTTACCTTACATGTAACCCCTCATGTCTGGTATCTTATCCATATCTATAATTAAACTAGTTTTTTCCAAATTCTTCATACTCAACCCCCCTTTTTCTATATTTTAATCTTCTCTTTTTGTATCTTTCCGTTTACCTCCTCATTTTTCTTTCCCTTTATATTATTGTTTACATTTTATCCTTTCTTGACATGTATTTCTTCTATTTTATATTCGTATTCTTTTATTATTATATCTGTCACTATTAGAATTTCTGTTCATCATCTACAATTTTATTTGTATCTATCACTATTTTAATGTATTATATTCTGTAACCAGTCTTATATTCATTCTTATTTATCATATATCTATTCACTATTTCATCATATCTAGTCACTATTTTAATTTCCACTCTTGTACCACTTTATATATTCTTGTTACTGCTACGTTTTTATATATTTCTGTTTGTTTCTCTCTCTTAGCCCTGAAGATGGCCTACATTGTAGGCCGAAACGTCGGCACATAATAAATAAGTAACGCTTATTTATGTGTTTTGATTGACTGCACCCCCAACTATTTCTTCCTTAAATTAGAAGATACAGTCGACCAATTCTTCTCTAACATAAAAACAAAAAAAGTTATACAGAAAAAATGTCATTGTATTTACAGATGATACGGGATTTTCGATATTGTTTGTCTCTAACAAGTAAGTCAATGGCTGAGAGTTTCAGTCTCAGATCATTTTCGATATTCAATTTATTTATTTTTTATGAAATGATGTTAAGAATTGACATTGACACAGGTGTTGTTGAGGGAACAGTCATTAGCTTATAATTAGGATCAAAGTCGCTGCCTGGATCCACAATAGAACCATTAAGCTGTACCTACAACCAGTATTTACTAGTAACTGAGTGTCTAAAATCATTTTTTAACTACTCTGCGCGGCCCAGTCCTACGAAGCCGGGACCGATTGGATGGGAACCGCTGAATCAGAGTAATACGTAAACAATAAGGCACTATTAATGCACTTTAATATAATTAAATGAAAACAAAGTTGGTATAGTTTAGGTAAGTAACAAAACATTCATAATAATTATAAACAATAAATTATGATCTCTATTTACTCCACCTTTCAATTAACAATAAAATTACAGTATTTCGAACAACAAAAGAATAGACATTTGCTTAAAGGCGACAAAACCGGTCTGTTTATTTGTTGATTGTGGACCCTGTTCCATTTGGAAGGTCATTAGTAAGTTATCTGTTTTGGCTAGGCTGGGAGTAGAGGCTAGGGAGCATGTTCCCCTCAGAGCCAACAACTTTCTCTCACACATTTCCAGTCTTTCTATAATTGTAAACATATTATAGTACATAAGCATTTATTAAATAGGAATAAAAAATATCCTCAGCCGACTCAGGCTTCTGTTCAAGTTATATTGAAACGTGTATTCTAGCAATGGCATAATGAACTGAGTTACCTTAGTACAGGTAGTGGATTATCAACTTGTGTCACAACGTTTTCTCTCATTGCATCACATAAATTGCTAGGAAATACAATATCAAAAATTATGGTCAGTAATATCTTAATGGGGTGGCATAGGTATATTCCATTTAATGTGCATAAATGAGTGGAAAATAGTTGATTGGATAATTCTAATGATGGATTGAATTGGTCAAGGGTGCACCCCTCATCATAAACAGAATCATTATCAACTCCATACATAAATTCTGTTATCCATACATAATCTTACTAATATTATAAATGTGAATGTTTGTATGTTTGTCTCTCTTTCACGCAAAAACTACTGGACGGATTTGGATCATACTTTACAGTAATATAGGTTATACATCAGAATAACACATAGGCTATAGCAAGCGCGGATTTATAGGAGGGTGCAAGGGGGCACGTGCCCCCCCCCGCCAGTATTTTAGGTACTGTGGAGAATCCATTATTGTACATTAATAAAGGCAAATCACATGATGATCTATGTGGGGGCACGGGGGGCATGTGCCTACCCCCGTTATAGTACATAATTAAAGGTAAATCAGGAACTTAGCATCTTGAAATTTGTAGTTAGGTTCTGTGTATAGTTTAAGAAAGAAATTCGCATAATTCCACTCTAAGGGTTTCCCCTTTAATATAATAGAGGTTCAAAGGTTGTATGGAATCCGTCAGTTTTGAAGTTAGACATCTGAAATTTCGGATTTTCGAGTAACTTATATTTATAAAAAATAATTAAATTATTTATTTAAAATGATCTTTCACGAAACTTTACGTGGCAGACCAAATTCCACGCGTGCGAAGCCGCGGGCATAAGCTAGTCATATTATAATTTTATCTTAATCTCTGTATTTCTTCACATTACTATAACTTCTTTCGTTCTTCCTTGTACTGTAACGATTTATATAGTGTTTTTCTGTTTCTTTTTAGCCCTGAAGATAGCCTGCATCGTAGGCCGAAACGTTGGCAAAATTAAAAATTAAGTTCCACTTATTTTATGCTATCTATGACTAAACTATGACTAAACCCCTGACCAATTCAATCCATCATTAGAATTATCCAGTCAACTATTTTCCACTCATATATGCATATTAAATGGAATATACCTATGCCACCCCAATAGGGGGAGGGCAAAAATTCACAAATCATAATTTTGGACTGAACTGGAAAGATGGCATTATTGACTATAATTTTTGATATTGTAATTCGGAACAATGTTTTGCTGAACGCCATCACCAATCCAATCCAATCCATCATTAATATTCATGTACATTGAATCGATAAGGACCCCCCTTAACTTTTATTTAAAAACAATGATCTAAAAACCTAAGAACAATGTAGATATAGATTTATGTAGATATAGATATGTAGTAAAAGTATATAACCGATTTATTTACTAAAAGGATGCCGGGGACTTATTATAAACAGTTTGTGAGTAAGGCCGGATCCAGAATTTTTTTTTGGGGGAGGGGGGCACAACGGGCAGGCGGGCAAAAAAATCAACAATAACTTGGAAATAAACTTGTATTTATAGAAAGGTTTCAAAGGTTTATTAAAATATCTCGACCATAGTTTCACTCATGTTATTTCTGTTATTTTATTCAGATATTTTAACAATTATCATCTCATGATTTGCCTATAAGTATGTACTGTAATAGATTCTCCACAGTACACAAAAAACCGTCTAGGAGGACACGTGCCCCCGTGCCCACCCCCCTGGATCTGCCTATGTTTGTGAGCAAGAAAACACTTTTGACCACTCTCATTCTTCCAAATAAGAAGGAAAATACATTGACAAACGAAAGCGCTGCTGAAAGGATGCAAATAGGGAGAAAAATAAAATGAATATAGCAAATCAACCAAATGGTTAGAAATAATGCCTAGTGGGATAAAGGCTCCAGGTAGTAAGGCACTAAACACCACTAAATTGTATATTTACAAATTAAAATTTGATAAAAAAAAGTGTAAAATCCTTTGGTGTATATCATTGTATAAAGTTCTACAAAGTTGTAAAAGTAAAAATTGCACATTACTAAACACCAACAATAGGATTGTCGAACATCCAACTCCCGTGGAAATATCATGTGTTCTGTCACATCCACTAAGAGTTATTGTATCCTAGCCCCAAATAACCCCATCTATTGATCTTCGTCCTTAAAAAAAAAGTGTTGACATACTGAACATAGTTGTCAGCTCCGAGATTCTAGTAAAAAATATGGGCAGTGCCAATAGAACTCGTAAGGAGGAGGGGGCGATATCAGAACTGTTGCGATAACGACACATTACGTAATATTCACAGATCAATTCATATAACCGTGTGCTCTTCAAAGAACTGATGGCACTACAAATTGAAGACCGATCTGAACTGGTTCTTCTAACTGAACTAATCACGAAACAACTGCAAATTTCTAGTCTTTATTACTGTTTATTTAGTAAGAAAAATGAAAATAACACAACAAACGGTTACATATTAAGACCAATAAAATGCCTGGTCGGATAAAGGATCTAGATAAAGAGAACTATAAGGCACGAAAGAACATTTAATTTTACATTCATAAATCAAAATTTGGTAAAAAAAAAAGAAGCGTAAAATTCTTAAGTTTATATCATTGTATAAAGTGGCACCTCCGATAGTTGATTTTTCTGAAAGAATTTTGTTACACCTTCAACACATTACTTACAGCCCCAATTTCGTGGAACCTCCCAATTGTTGTTCGTTAGCCCTATGTCATCAACCTGATGCAATTACGCAACATACGCTACTCACAATTATAATTCAGGGAGTCGACTTCCGATATCTACCTAACCATAAACATTCCATTTATATATATATATATATATATATATATATATATATATATAATAATAATAAATTATATATAATTAGTTATAAATTTCGACAAATATTGGTTTTAATTCAAATTCGTTGACAGGAAGAAAGTTGAAGGCTAACCAAGTAAGGCAGCATTCCCTGGCAGGTGTCATCCAGGCGTTTTCCGGCCTCACTATTTCAGCAGAGGGATTGTATTAGGGATTTGTTATTGTGATTTATTTGTTTACTTAGCGAGTCAGCCGGGGTTTTATATTTGGAGCTGTTGGGGCCGATTGGGGCCGATTGGGAAGGTTGGGAAGGTGCCAGTTCTATCTTGTTCCAACTTCTCAAGGCTTCCCATTCCAGTAGATCCCCGAAATGAACCAGCCATTATAGCCATTCGTTTTCCGCTTTCCCACTTGTCCGAAGTACTACCGCATTACCATGGCGCCGGTATCCAGTTATCCGGCGGAATTCGTTGTAAATAACTGCTTTTTATTGAACTTTATAATTAGTATTCAATGGAATTATAAAAATGTAAGGATAGAGATAGTTGGGGATGCAGTCAATTGAAACACCAAATAAGTGAATACTTATTTATTGTGTGCCGACGTTTCGACCTACTTTGTAGGTCATCTTCAGGGCAAATATAAGGAGTGGCTGCAAGGAAAGGTAACTGGCAACTATAAAATAATTACTATTAGTTGCTAGTTACCTTTCCTTGCAGCCGCTTCTTATATTTGCCCTGAAGATGACCTACAAAGTAGGTTTTGACTGCACCCCAACTATCTCTATCCTTACATTAGAAGTTCCAGTCAACTAATATCTTCACTAACAGGAATTATTAAAAATTTACTTTATGATAATTCGATATTTAAAATTGATTTACTTGATGTAATGTTATTACAGTTGTAAATATTAAAAAAAAAAAAAAAAAAATTGTTGTTCAAAATTTTCAAATTAGATGGAAGTCTTGAGGTTTTTATAATTAATAACTGAACATGGCCTCCTTTTAGTGTTTTATTTTATAGTTCTAACCATTATTATATTTTGATGTTTCGGGGATAGAACCCCAATATTATAACATTCATTTTGTCTTTTTTTTTCTATTTCTATTGCCCTAAACTTACGATTTTACTTTAAGTGATCTTTAAATAGTTTAAACATTATTTGATCCATCATGATCTCAATATCCCATATGTTACTGATTTGGCCCAAACTAGATACCTAACCTTCCATGACAACTTGCTTCCCATACTATTCCTGATAACCCTTCGAGGCGTCTCAAAAGAAGATGGCCTCGAGACCATCTACTATAGAACTTGATTGGGTGCTACCGATGGGTAGTTTCTCCACAAGTGTTTTTCGTGTCATATTGTACATATTAGCAGATTTACTTATTGTAATATTATTATAGTTGTCAATTTCAATAAATTAAAAAAACAAAACAAAAAAAAACATTATTTGATGTTTTGAACTATTATGTACACTTAATATTGTTTTATATCGGCGTGATACATCTCACAAATGGAGTTTAGAACCGAGATATAAAGAGGTTGGATTGAAGAAAAGTGGCGGGGGGGGGGGGACAGCGAAGATTTTGATATTGATATAAACCCGATTGAGCAAGAACACGTTGACACATACTTAGCTCGCGCTTTCTGTCCGCAAGTTGCATATAATTACAATTTATTATCCTTCCATCCATAGTTTTCCATAGTTCCATCCATACTATTTGTTTATCGAAAATATCCAATATTGTCGAAACCTTGCGATTTGAATTATAAGAATAAAAATTTGACAGAAGATGCTTGAAAGGTCATTGCATATAAGTTTGAATAGTGAAAATATTGAAAAACCAGCTCTGGTTTAACGCCGTGACGTTACGATTTTTAGCCTCTAGGCTAAAAATCGTAACGTCACGGCGAGCTAATTCTGAGCCTTTTGGAACTTGGTGTCTCTTCTTTGAACAGACGGTGCTAGAAAGGTATAAAATACTTTCGAAAGTGGAGGAAGACATTGGCATAAAAACAGTTATACTCCTCATAAAATTTAGCTCGCCGAAAACGAGGAGGTCTTCAGTAATCTTGTGCCAAATAATGAATGAAAATATAGGCAGCACTTGCCACCAACTCTTAAGACATATTGTTTCTTCAAAGTTCTCCTGAACATTGCGGAAAACTTGCTTGCCGGCCGTGTTGGCAAACCATGTCCCCATTAAGAGGGGACTTGGAGCGCCGTTGGCTCGCAAACTTAGTGGATACCCGGAATTAGACTACCCAGTCTCTACAAAGTGGTCATCCGCAAATGGAGGAAAATCTGGCGGATAAGAGTGATTTAGGCCAAATCACATCATTACAAAACCGTTGGCTTAAAAACACTCCGTACCACGAACAGAACCCAATGCACTTAATAGAATCAATTTAATGGCAAAGGTTTATAATTTACAATTTTTGCCATAGTATGAAACTTAAGTCTATCTTGCTTTTTGTTATTTTTAACTTATTTTTGCCATTTTTAAAGCGTACCATCAAAAACTTACCTTAAAACTTTCAGATTGTGAAATTGAAGCTGATTTTTTTTTTTTTTAATGCGCAGAATGCACACTAAAAGTGATAAAACAAAACAATTAATTAAAACAACTTAATAGATTGGATTGTTATAAAGCTACTCCTATGAAGTCAGAACTAATTATATAAAATTATAATAATAGAAAGTTACAATGTACGTGCATTGAGAACGAATTTACGTACTTGTAGTTACAGGCAAGAAAGATGGTGACAGTACACTTGGTCCTATTACATGTACACCTTAATCCTTTAATTTATTTATTTATATTTATTAATTTATTTGTTCTTTAATCCTTACCAAAAGAACAAATAAATGTAGCTTCCTTCTCCTTGAGGCAGCGATAAAATCAAGGCAGCGATAAAAGCTAGCCTATCATCTTAACACCTTTAGAAATTGTTAAATATTCATGTTAATCGATAAGATACTAGTATATATATATATATATATATATATATATATATATATATATATATATATATATATCCATGATTTTTTTTCAATTTTGACGCCCACTCACGTGTCCATCCATAAATTATTCCATTTATGATCTAACATTTAATTTTTTTTTTTATATTAAATTAATGCGCTTCGTTCTACAATTTCATATACGATAGAAGTATCACACACACACGTGTGTAATCAAGCTGGCAACACAGGTGAAACTAACATATGAAAATCAGGAAAAAACACAAAAGAAAACGTGATTTACTCAACTTACCCTGAATCTCGCTACCTTAAGTTGCTTATAAACTCTTATGAACATTTGTCTTTATTTCATATTTTCTTGTTTTCATTATGCCTTGGATGCATGAAATTTAATTGTTTTGGTGTGAATATTAGTTTACAATTATTATTATTCTCATATCTTTCGGTCTGTATATATTTTTAAAATTTTGTTTGTACGAGTATGTAGTCTATGATCCTTTCATTTTCTTTTCTTTTGTTCATTAATATGGGAATACATATTATGTTCTAGTGCATATGTTTTTGTAAATATTTTTATTCCTAATTCTGCTGATTTATCAATTAAAACGTGCACTCTCAGATGAGCCAGCATGGAACTTTTTTATTTGATATTATGGCCAGACATGCTATGTGCCTTACATAATATTTAGACACATTTCACGTAACAACAAAGATTTATTGAACAAATATGGCTGGTGAATAGCGTGGAGTCCAAAAGTAATTAATTTATTTCATATCTTAACTTAATAATTTGTTAAGTTACAACTTGGTTATAATGTTGGTGTGTATATAAGCGGCTACGTATTGGCGGCGGGGGACGATGTGGGCAAACTGGGCCAAGGCCATGAGGGTCGTCCATATCTTTCCTTCACTCTCATTTTTTCCTTTCCCAATGGCATTTTATATTATAAATGGCAATGGCTCTTTGAAAAATTCTCTAGAAAGCTCTTCGGATGGCTATTTGAAGCCAAGATCCCGATATAAATATCGTTATGTTGCGTGTTAATTACATGTGCATGAGTACAAGTATCGTATATGAAATTGTAGAACGAAGCGCATTAATTTAATATTAAAAAAAAAAATTAAATGTTAGATCATAAATGGAATAATTTATGGATTGGCACGTGAGTGGGCGTCGAAATTGAAAAAAATCATGGATATACTAGTATCTTATCGATTAAAATAAATATTTAACAATTAACACATTTAGTGTTAAGATGGCAGGCTAGCTTTTATCGCTGCCTTGATTTTATCGCTACCTCAAGGAGAAGGAAGCTACATTTATACACAGTGAGTGTGTGTGGGTGTGTGAATATTTTATTTTTTATTTTTTTTTCTTCTCCTTTCGATGGCATTGGACACTTCCATACAGCCAGATTAATAAGTAAGAATGAAGAAAATATTTACATGTTTATGTTTTAAATAAATTTTTTTATTGATTTAAAATAATTCAATATGGATCTTATCTCATCTTTTTCACTTAGTGATATTATTTCTTTGTATGAAATGTTATTTTTCTTAAGATTTTGTAGTTTTTTTTCTATGAGGTGTATATGACTTACATTCCATAACGATATGGTGCAGAGTTTCTCGATTTTTGCTGTTTTGGCATGCGGCAGATTCCGAAATTCCTATACGATGCAAATAGCTGTTACATAAACCGTGATTCGACCGTAATCTACAATATGTTTTTATTTCCTGTTTATTTAAATTGATATTTGAAAACCATGGCCTGCGTGAGATACTAGTAAATACGGATTTATAATATTGCCCTGTAGTAAAAAGTGAATATTGATGCTGCCATGTGTTATGACAATCTTCTTTTATTCTTAAATAAAAATCTGTTTTAGTTATTAAATATAAAAAACAATATTTTAATTAATAAAATAATAAAAATAAATAATAATAATAAAATAAATAATAATAATAAAATAATAAAAAATATTTTAGTTATTAAATTAAAAAAACGATTGCATTGTAAGAGTGTTTAGATACGATTTGAATGAAAGAGAGTGACCTTGTGACGGTGCGCATTGTCATTCGTTAATAAAACATAAAAAGTTCGTGTTTCTTGTGTTCGATCGAGATGAAAAATGTTGCGATATCGACGCGGAGCGATTCGGAAATATCGGTGCAATTTAATGGCGTATCTCGTCGGGTAATTGGACACCCAGACGGAGATCTCGAAGAAATTAAACGTAAGTATAAATTTAAAATGAAATATTAAATTCGACACTGAAAGTGTGCTGTTGTGGGGTGGCGCAGTTAGGATGTAAAGTGAAAAAAGTAATGATTTTTTATCATACAGTAGGAAAATCGAATAAAAATTAATACCGTGGAAAATTTCCAATGAAAAGCCCTTAAGTCTTCAAACTAAAACAGAAATTGAAATTATCTGTCCAATATTTCGCCCATTCAGGCATCCTCAGAATAGAAAGAGAATAACAGCAAAACAAAACTTGAAAAATGCACCCAAGAAACATCCCACCACCTCCAAGGCTCAAATGCAACAAATGAATCATAAGGAAGGTAACTCGAACCCGGCTGGATAAGGTTAGATAAAAATAGCCTATTGGAAGAACAAGAAGAACCCAAAGAAAAATTGACCGAGTTACTAGCTTAACGTGTTCCATTTCTGAGGAGAATTCGCCAATAATAATAATAATAATCGACTCTCAATTATTTGACACTCACTAATTTAAAACTCTCGTTTATTGGAAATTGTTTCCCGGTCCCTTGAAAAATAATCGATAAATTGAAAAAAATCAGTATAAATTGGTCCCCTGAGAGAACATATGATCTAATGATTTATGTTTTAAAAAAATAACTTCAGTTAATGTTTTAATATTCTGTTTTTATTTTTAAAAAGAGTTTTATTTTGATCAGACAGATTAGATTTAAGACTTTAAGTGCGGGTTTTTCCGCCAGCAACGGGCGAAGCGTCTACTTCTTCGCAGGCGGTAAGTGATATGGAAGCGGACAGTATTAATTTAAGTACTAATAATAATAAAACTGGTTCCTGGGAGCTAGTTACTGGTCGTAAAAGACCTTTACTAATTGAACAAGATCATATTAGACAGAAACGACAAGCGCCAATTCAAACACACAACAGTTTTCAAATACTAACCTCAATACCAGACGAACAACTAGAAAATACAACGAGACACGTGCTAAATCAAAAACCGCCCCCACTTTATATAAATGGAGTAGAAAATTACTCTGCATTAATTGCATTCCTAACAGAAAAAGCCGGACCAAACAAATTTACAGTGAAAACAACACTTAAAGGCATAACTGTTTTTTCAGATACACCCGAAGCTTACAGAAATTTAAATGCGAGACTAAGAAGTGAAGGCGCAGATTTTCACACCTTTCAGCTCCCACAGGACAGATGTCCCAGGATAGTGATTAAGCGCCTCCATCACTCTACACCAAATAGTATTATACAAGAGGAATTGAAAGAGAAAGATTACGAAGCTTGTAATGTATCCAATGTTATTTCAAGATTTAAGAAGCCCTTACCAATGTTCTTTGTAGACATTACAAAAGAAACTTTCAAAGAAGACATCTATGATTTAAAATGTACCTATTACACAAAAATAAGCATAATAAGAACCGCGGAAGAAAAAAGACATTCCTCAGTGCCAACAATATGGTCACACTCGAGGCTACTGTAACCACCCACCAAGGTGTGTAAGGTGTGGCAGGCACGATGATAGCAAATCTTGCAGTAAAACAAGAGAAACTAGTGCTACTTTTGCCAATAGTGGTGGACACTGAGGAACTTAAGAATTCAGCGCAGCTCAAGACATTACAACCAGCGGCCTACACCAGCTCAATCTTTTCAGTTGCCACCAGATTCACAAGAATTCCCTAATCTTAGACCTGTACAGCACCATCTTCCAGGACATCCGGGGAACAGCGTGGAATCTCAGCAGAAGCCAAGAAGTCCACCAGTAACAAAGTCGACACCACAACACTATAATATTAGAACAGGTATGATGAATAACACTACCCAGTCGGAGACGATTTGATTTTTTTTTTCCTTTTCTCTACAATCCAAAATCCTTCGTAAAATCCTCAATGCTCCTTATTTTGTTAAGAATAAAGTCATCCATAACGTCCTTAATGTCCCTTTTGTTGCTGATTTTGCCCTAACCCGGTATCTATCCTTTCATAACAAACTTCATTCCCACTCAAACCCTCTAGTTTCAAACCTAGCTTCCTCTTCAATTCCCGACAATCCTCCGAGGCGTCTGAAAAGAAGATGGCCACGTTACCTTCTTAGTTGAACTTTGATTTGAGTTCTACCAGTGGGTAGTTTCTCTACTCGTCATTATCTCATGTCATTATGTATCACTTAGCCTATTTACTTGTTGTATTATTCTAATACAGTTGTAAATATCAATAAATAATTTTTTTTAAAAATCCATATTCCTTAACTAAGAAATACGAAATTGTGGAGATGTACGCTAGCCTAAATATAATTACAGTACCCCACCACTACTTGAAGGCCACAAAACAATGCAAATGATAACGGAAAGATTTATAAGTAGAAAAGTTTCTTCGAAGCTGTTACGTAATGAGATAATTAACATACATCGTTTGCCTCTTTATCTTATTTAAAAAAAAAAAATCAGTAAACGTATATATAATATAACTTGTGAGATATGAAACACTTCCAATCCAAGTAATTCTTTTTAAAATATATTTACATTTTATAAACAGCATTATTTGTGTTTCAACGATAGTAAATACGTTCTTGCCTCTTTGTATTCCATATTTTGTTTTAATTATTTTTATTTTCTCGAAAAATCGTGTTATCCTTTACAGCGCTTCAGTATTAATATGTACCGGTATTTATATTAACATAAGGTATTTATATATATATATATATATATGGAATAAATAAACTATATACCGGGATTAGAGGCTAATGATGTAGACCAGGCACTGCGCAGTTTCCGTTACATTTCATAACTGCAAAATCAGCATCTTAACCCTTGCCTCATCTTTTCTCATCTTACTACTTAAATTATGTTGGAAATAGCGATATATAACATCAAAATAATATCAGGTGGGATAAAAATTATCGGAACACCTTCTAAGCACCCGAAACATTAGTGAAACAGAGAGATAATGATACGCCAATAATTTTAATTGTATTGACAAACTACACCCAAACTTTCATCTTTCATTTAATATTAAATACCTATGAAACTCTTAAAATTTATTTAAAAATTTAAAAATTTATTAAATACCTAGAAACTCTTCTTAGGGAATTCAAGACTGATTATGGAAGGTAGATAATTTATTCTGTAATGAGTCCTCTTGGGGCTAACCCAGCCTTTATAAAGTGGAATCTCTTAACTGAGTGAAAATATGTTGGTAGAGCTAGGGTTCTACCGATATTACCGATATGGGTACAGTATCGATACTTTTCCTTTCGATACAGATATTTTGGTATCGATACTTTGCTTCCGATATTTTATCGATATCGGTATAGAAAACTAAATATCGAAACAGTTAACTTTTTTTTTTTTTTTTTTTTTTTTGCTCATCCAAATGAAACCTGAATAAAAAGTTGTATATATCCTACGGCACATTCTTTCCATATTCTCAAAAAAATAGAATGATATGTTTCCTTTCCCTATATGAACCCTATTATTTTATTATTATGAACCCTATCTGTACATATCACGGAAATTAATTAATAGAAAAAAAAGTAATATATATGCATAGCAAAGAAAAATTCTTTCGATACCAGAAGAACAGGGTACTCTTTCGATATTCTAATAATATTTTCCGATACTTCACAGATGGCTGATATCTAAATTTTTTACCTGATATGTACAGATGGGGTTCATAACATAATAAAAAAATTATATATCAGCCATCTGTGAAATATCGGAAAGATCTTTCAATACTTTGAGAATATCGAATGAGAACCATATTATTCTAATAAAAAATAAAAAATACGTTTTCCTGACAATGGAATGTTTGTAACCATTTGACGAACCGTGCTTTTAAACGACTAAAAATCTTCCGATACCGAATGATATCGATATTTTTCTTTCGATATTTTCTTGGTATCGATACTTTGTTCCGATATATCGCAAACGCCTGGTATCGATATTTTTGGGTATCGGTAGAACCCTAGGTAGAGCGACTTATTGCACTATTCATCTCCCAGCACAACTAAGAAAACGTACACTGCCAACCACTTACAGGTCCAATAATCCTTCGTGGAGTATAGCGGTAGAGGTTTTTTTTTCTCCTAAATATAATAAACTTTGATTATGTATTAAAATAAATGATAAAAATCTTCAACTAATTGGCTTACATAATCACACCCCTTAAATTCGGTAAATTATAATGTTTGACAGCACAACAACAATTCAAATAGAAAAAAATAATACTGATGATATACTATACGGAGTATATGTTATAATCTATAGATTGTTATATAGGCACCTAGAAAGAACAATATTTTTTTTTAAACTTCGAAACCTAACTTGATAAAGTTAAACTAGATAGCCTATTTTATCGATATATTTTCTTTTAGACTGATAGATAAGATTTAGAACTTACGATTATAAGAATAACTAAACCTGCTTAGAATATCCGTACGTTAAATATGTTAAATGATAACTTAAATCGCTGTGTCAAAAAACAAATCCACAAGGTCTTCCATAACGCTATGCTCTCAAAAGCAGACGTTTAAATTAAGCTTACAGCCTATTATATATTTCTCGATTCATTCACTGCTAATCACAACACATTTATAAGCCCACCTTTATCATCCGCATATCACTACAATCATATTAACACAATGCAATTTCAATCCTGAATTCGATGGTCCCACACTTCTAAAAACAGAATATTCTAAGCAATGCCTTAGGGTGCACCTACATTGGATCCGATGCGATACGATCAGAATTCGGAAGCAAACCAAATGACTGAAATATATTGAGAGTGCCTACATTGGATCCGACCGTTTTTATCAGACTAATCCGACCGATTTAGTCGCTCGTGGAATCAAAATAGTTTATTTATACGGAAGCGCCTAGATTGGATCTGATCCTATTCTGTACGATCAGGTGAGATTTTCACTAGTTTTCAATCCGATAAGCAAGCCGTTACCGTGTGTGGCAACCTAACCTTTATTGTCTAAAATGTTTTTAAAAAATATACATTTTAATTTAATAATTAACTATTATATAAATATCCGTCATAAATCAAAATTAAATATTCTCAATTCTCATTAAAATATGTCATTACTAATCTACATGAACCATTAAATATAATAGCGAAGGTTATTTTTCCGTTGAATAAAATTAAATCTATCAAAAATGTACCTATATACCTGTACTATACAAAATATACCTACATAAAATTTTAATTCGTCAAAGAAAATTGGAAACATTAACTTTTGATAAAATTATCGTTTTAATGTTTAATTTATTTGTTAAACAGTTGGCAACACTGGGAGGTAAAGGCTTTTCTGATTTTTTATACTCGTTTGCATAGATTAACAACAAAATAGACTGAAAAGAACTACTCATTGAATTAGTTCGAAAAGAGCCTTGATTGTTTCATCAAAGAAATAAATATTATCACAATCGAGAAAATTAAATCATTATATAAAACACGAATATATAAAAAAAAACAATAAATTCTATTTTTTTATTGAAAAACAACTGAATTCTTTATTTATAGTCATACAGCAAGACAAAAATATTCTAATATAGTAATATTACCTCATTGTTATAACATTTGGTTCTTTAAATTTATAAAATTAAGATTATTTATTAATTATTTTTGACATATTTATATTTCACTATAATGTATATAAAATATAAGAAATAAAAGAATAAAATTAATACTATTTTATTCGGAAGGCAGTGACTAGTTTCACTATCGGATTGAAAAGAATAGAATCATGTCGGATCTGATCCAGTGTAGGCACTCACTGCGTATTTCAGTTATTTGTTTTTTCAGCCCATCATCCTATGTGATAGAATAGGATCGCGTCGCATCGCATCGGATCCAATGTAGGTGCACCCTTAGTCTCAAATACCTTAACGGTTTCCATCCTTCCAAACTCGTACAGAATGCTTATTTGCCTTTTGGAACTTAGTGTCTTTTATTTGAATAGAAGGAACAACCAAGTGACAAAGAATTTCGAAGTTGGAAGAAGACACAGAAATTTTTATTTCCGGTCAACTCTTCAGATCTTGATGAGGAAGATCAACAAATTTCTCTGAAGTAGGGAGTTCAAATTTTTATTGAAGAGCCAACCCTGCGTAAGAGACATTTTTTGACCTCCACCCGGACCATTTTCTTCCGTCGGGTTTGGTCCAAGGAGAGTTAACTGCTTTCAGATAACCGGAATCGTATCATTCTCGTGGTTTTTGGTTTGAAATGGAGTTGTAATATAATCAGTAACTCCTAACGCCTTACATAGCCCCTCATTCACTACAAAAATAAAAAATTTCGTCTTAATTTTGTTGAGATATTAAGGCTCCTAGATTTATTTATATTTAAATTTCGACCTTCGCGATTCAGGTGGGCTATTAACGCGTTTTGTTCCAAGAAACATATTGGAACAACGAAAAAACGACCCATTCAATTGTTTAGTATACATTATTTTATCGTTTATGTTAATTAAGTTTATTATTTAATATAGGGAATAGGATAGCTGAGTAACGGTAAATCCGATGAGATCGGATAAATAGTTTATTCTGTTAAGAGCCGGAAATAGAATCCCTCGGATCTGGAAACGTTCCTTAAGCTACGTCCACACTATGAGACATTTGCTAGGCAATGGGCGAGAAAAACCTTAGTCCGTCTCAGCAACGTTCTAGGAGCAGCCGGATTAGTCTCGTCTAGTGTCCACACTACTATTTCAGTTCCTAGACCAATCTTAGTCAATACACCGAGGAGAGCATTGTTTTGTGCGGAATGAAGAATTCTTGAAGAATTAATTGATTAATTAATTGAAGAATACTTGTGTATTCTTGAAGAATTAGTGCAGTTTACTCGCGTTTCTCAAAAAAAATAAAAAATTATAATAAAAGTTGATTTTAAAATAAACATGTTATATGGAACGGTTTTTTTATATACAGCTTCTTAAGGAACACAGAAAAACTACAGAATAACATTTTAAAAATGACAAGATACATAAAATTATACTTAAAAATTAATTCTAGGAATCCCGGTTTATTTGGAACAATATCATAATCGGTATCACAGATAATTGCATTTAGCACAGCTTTCACGTCCAAAGCATTATTCACATTAAAAAACTTTTTTTCGGCTATAATGACATAAAATAAGACAGTGCACTGAAATAAAATAAAAAAGTTCAAGAAATATAAAAGTAAAAACAGATGCAATGATTAAAGGTTGCGCTTATCTGCCATATAAAAATCTAACTTCAGTAATAGTTTAAATAAAGTGCAAATTCATTTTATATGCTGGTTTAAATTACCAATGAATTGCCAATTTTATAGAAAATAGTTAAAAATAAAATATTTTTAAAAAATGACTTGAATGTGCCCGCATATTCTTGAGATACAAAACTTTTTTTTTAACCTAACTATTTACTGTAGGAAATTTTCGGTGAATACTGCGGTAGGATTGGGTAGGGTCAAAAGAAGATGGAAATCAAAGTTTATTCTCAAGAAACTCAGAAAAAAATAAAAATTTACATTTAAAAACGACAAGCTACATCAAATTATACTTAACAATTATTTTCAGGAAAGTCGCGATATCATAATCAATTTTATCGTCTTTATCACATATGATTGCATTTAGCACAGCTTTCACGTCTAAAGCATTATTCAAATTAAAAATATATATTTGTCGACTAAAATAATAGAAAATAAGATAGCACACTGAAATAAAATACAAATTTGCAAGAAATAGAAAATTAAAAGACTGATGCAATGATCGATTAAAGGTCGCGCTTATCTGAAAAATAAAAAAACTAATAGTAATAGAATGGCACGTAACAGTTTTGGATCAAGTGAAAATTCAATTAATTTGTTTGTTTAAATTACCAACGAATTAAAAATTTTACATTACATAATAAAAAATGAGGTATAAAAACTACTTGAATTTACCTATTCCTCATCAGATCCACAACACTTTAACCTAACTATTTATTGTAGGAATTTTCGGCCAAGACTGTGGTTTGGTTGGGTCGTGAGAAGAGGGAAATATTAAAACCGACAAAGATCAAAGAAAGTTAAATGTACATTTCCACTGCATATCTGACATACGCGCGCCTATCGCAATGTAATTACGTTAATTACATTACATTTTAATGTAATTTATCAAAATAAAATAAGAACGGTCATTTTAATTAAATTATAATTAACATAATTGACTTATTATTATAATTACAAGTATTCACATGATAGTTACGATCTATAATTACAATAATTATTATTAAACTGTATAATCGCAATTTATAATGACAATAATAAGGTTGAATACTCAGACTAGGCCGTGTCTCGGCCCGCTGGTCAAGGTCTCCCATTCGGATCGGGAGACTTTAGACCAGCGATTTTGATCTCAAAGACGGACTCAGCAACGGGGATTAGTCTCAGCAGCGGCTCCACAACCGCCTAGCTAGACCAGCTAGACCACGTCTCTGAGACCAGGTCTAAGCAGTGGTCAAGTATTGTGGACGTAGCTTTAGCCACCATCCAGTTCCTACAAAGTGGGTAAAGTGGTTGATTTTCGACATACTTTTCCTTCCTTAAGTTATTAAGTCAGCAAATCATCATTATTACTTTTTTCTTTCTTTTTTTATTCTTTTTAATTAATATTATTGCTTTGATATTACATTTCTATCTATGTTAGAGAAGAATTGGTCGACTGTATCTTCTAATATAAGGAAGAAATAGTTGGGGGTGCAGTCAATAAAAACACCTAAATAAGTGTAACTTATTTATTGTGTGCCGACGTTTCGGCCTACAATGTAGGCCATCTTCAGGGCTAAGAGAGAGAAACAAACAGAAATATATAAAAAACGTTACAGTAACAAGAATATAGTGACAAGTAATGTAGTAAAGTGGAACAAGTGGAAATTAAAATAGTGACTAGATATGATGAAATAGTGAATAGATATGATAAATAAAGATAATGAATATAAGAGTGGTTACAGAATATAATAAACTTAAAATAGTGATAGATAAAAATAAAATTGTAGATGATGAACAGAAATTCAAATAGTGACAGATATAATAATTAAAGAATACGAATATAAAATAGAGAAAATGTCCAGAAAGGAGATTTATGGCCTACTGAAGATGGCCTACATTGTAGGCCGAAACGTCGGCACACAATAAATAAGTTACACTTATTTAGGTGTTTTTATTGACTGCACCCCCAACTATTTCTTCCTTACATTTCTATTTATAATGTTTATTTGTCTTTTTACTTTATTCATATTTTTTCTTTTGTGTTATGTTTTTGTTAAAAATAAAGAAATAAATAATCTGAAGTTATACTTTAATGAAACATACAAAAATAATCATGTAAAAAACTTCTAAATACACTGATCAATTACTACAACCATGTGTGCAGATCTGAAAACATAACTTGTCATATATTGCCTATTATATTACTATCTCTTCAATTTATATTTTTACCATTAATTATTTCATATCAAAACTCTCTAAAATATTACTAGGCTTCTGGTAGTATACACATTTAATTCGAAAATACAATGCAATGGAGTTGATAAGGATGAATAAATAAATAATTATTAGAGGCAGATGGAAATTAGAAACGATATTTGTCAATGTCATTCGATTATTCAGAAAATAAATGATTTCTATTAGGAAAATAAGAATCAAAAAAGACAAGAAGCAAGGACCTGGGAATTGTAGCAATTGTAGCGGATACCGAGAATCAATTGCGTCAAGCAAAATGCATATACGGACCAGTTGGCCATGACTCTAACGGGTCGGAAAGTGTTTTCTCAGCCCAGTTACATAATTCGTGTATTCAATTTGAAATTGTAATTACTGGTAATTGATTTTGTCGGAGATGTGTGAAATACCAGTTTTGGAAACTGATTTAGAATTAGATAGTGACCTACATAACAGCCATACACACGCAATGTTATTGGCCAAGTCAGCAATTAGCCCTAGGTCATCGCACAAGAGCAATGAGTCTTACACTCAATAATACATTCTTGTCGCTTTCTCAAAGTTCCTTTTCTTCGTCAAACAGAATAATTTGTGGACATAAACATCGATATACATTGTAAATACATTGAGGTAAATATAAAATTAATAGTTAAGTTTTAAGCACAGCTCGCCGTTTCAGGCTATTTCAACATTTACTAGACAAACGCTCTAATCTCCCAATTAATTACAAAAGACTCATAAACATGCCTATCATTAGACCTAGAATATGGAAGATAGGGAGCCAAGAATAAAACACCTAACAATCCATAAAATTGTTAAGATGGCTCACTTAAACATTTGATAGTTCAACAAACGGCGACTTGTTTGTTTTTATTATCCAAAAAATGAAAAAAATTTCGGCTTTCGATGCTAAAATTTTACTATTGTGATTGCGAAATTAAAAAAAAAAAAAAAGTATCGGATGATATATTTTTATAAATATATATCTATATTTTTTCAACATCGATAGAACGACCACTATCTCATGCGTTGAAAATTTGACTACTCTTGCAGTGGAAACGAAACTATAGGAAATGAAAAGTAACAGTACGTTTCTTTCATAATTCGAAATTCTCCGTCGGTTTCATTATAATTGTAGATTAATTAAAACATGGCTCCTTTTAATTTTTGCAATGGGAACTGTAGATATCCTGTTGCCTATATTGCTTTTTAAAACGAAATAGTGAATGGCTTTTGCTGTATGGGGGATTTTAAAGGACAACTCCATAGCTGATAGCAGTTCGTTTATACATTATAGGAATTCAACAAAACAACTTATAGATTAGTACTTAACTTTCGAAACTGTTAGTAATTGTGTTATACTTAATGAAAGAAAACAAAAATAAATGAAATTGAAAACTTATGATAATAACAACACAAATTAATAAATGATTTCTAAAGGAGACAGCAGTGATAGCCATAAACCCTCGCGTTTCAATTAATGTACAGTTATAATGGAACCGCCAGAGAATATGAAATCAATGTTTTAATTTTTCTCTACAATTTACAATTTATTTACAAGATATTTGAACTGTTTAATTCCCACAGATATCGTGTAGCAGTAAAACAGTGATCAGATGCAGAGGAAACGAAATATGTGACAATGGCCTAGGAATGTCAAACAATCTATATTAAAACTATATTAAAAAAAAATATATATATATATATATATATATATATATATATATATATATATATATTCATAGGAACACTCTGAGTGAAGAATTGGAATGTTGTTTTATAATGTGTAAATAATAAAATGACATTCAATCGAATACCTGCCTAAGCCGCCCCAAGAGGCCAATACTATCTTTAATATTATTAATATTAAATTAATAATAATAATTACACTTCAACTACTGTAGTGTGGTATACGGGGGCCTCTCGAAAATGCTTGAGAGCCGCTTAAAAAGAATAATGAACTGCGCTTTAAGATTTGTCCTTGGTACTCCGAGGCGATCCCGGGTGTCACATCACTATGATGAGTTAAAGTGGCTCTTCCCTCCCATCCGTAGACAATATTTCCTTAGCGTTTTTCTATACCAATCCATCAACTCGCAACACCCTTCATATATCTATAGTCTCCTCCCATTCAAATCCTCTGTCCAGCAGCACAAAACAAGATCTCGCCTTTCCGATTTCTACATTCCTTCCCACAGAACTAAGGCATTCGAGCGCTCCTTCCTCGCCCGCTCCACCACTGTATGGAATTCAATCCCTCCTTTCATTCGCCATTCCTCTTCACTAGCTACATTTAAATCCCTGCTTTTCCATCATCTCTTGGCATCTCAAAAAGTCGCTCTCCAAGCAGGTCAAACGTCCGTACGTCAGTATTGTAAACTCGATCCCGCTACCCTTTTGTTTTGTTTATTTTTCCAACAACAAAGATGATACCGACTTTTTAAATATATTATCGCATGCTATGCTAATCAATTATTTTAGTTAGCAATTTCGTCATTAACTATTGTATTAATATTATTAATCATTATTTTGTTAATATAAATACATTTATTTTCGACAATTAGTTAAAAAGCAGTCAAGTTCTTCGTACTTTATTTATTTATTTTCTTAGCTATTTCTATTTTTACAATGTTTTATCACACTTGATTATTTCATGATTTGTGTTATTATGTAGCCTTCTGGCCAGATGAATTTTATGTTTTTTTTATTTGTTCATTATTGTTATTCTAAAGGGACTTAGTCCCAGAATAAAGTTTATTTTCTATTCTATTCTATTCTATTCTATTCTAATATTATCATTTATTTATCCTTACTATCTATGAAATATTAATCTTTTAATAGAATTTGTTAGCTTTATTAATGTAAAGTTTTCAATCGGGTAGTTTTCTTATAAAT
Source organism: Arma custos (assembly GCA_037127475.1). Classification (NCBI taxonomy): domain Eukaryota; kingdom Metazoa; phylum Arthropoda; class Insecta; order Hemiptera; family Pentatomidae; genus Arma; species Arma custos. The sequence continues at coordinate 17,010,990 of CM073761.1, read as the reverse complement.
GTAGTTGAACGATTGGTAAAGCAGTAAATACAGGGAGCGGAGTAAAAGAGAAGATAAGGAAAATAGGTCGCTTGCTCCAGGCTCCAGGCTCCATCCCTCTCCTTCAATTCTCAGTTCAACTTCGTAATTCTATCTCATTTCATCTTTTCTTCGTCATGGAATTCATAAATCTTTTAAATCATTTTTAATTAATGGAAGGATTTTTAACATTTAAATGTTGGTATTTTTTTCAAGAGTTTCCTCCACCAAAAATTTCAAGAATTGCAAAATACAGCATTGTGATAAGGATGTGAAAAGCTGTAGAATATCTAACTCTTTTTATTATTTTCGGTTTTAAATAATTGAGACTATACCATTAAATTTTGACGATATAAAAATCTATACCCGAACGATGGGTAAGTTTCCCAAAATTTCCTTCAAAAAAGTAAGCAGGACCTTTTAAATCTGATTTATATCGAGAAATGGAAATAAAATTTCGATTTGCTAAAAAAATATCGTTCATTTTTTCGATATTGACATCCCAAACGTTAACTAACCCCTTCCTAATTCATACGCCCTAATTAATCCTAATTGGCCATAGTCAATTATATTCCGCCTGGTCTGGGCTTGATAGGTTACCTTTAACTTTTTAAAAGTAAATAAACTGAAAACGTGATCTACTGATTTCACTTGAAATAGTCATTTAAAGTAAACATTTATTTCGACAAAATCGACTAATTTCAATTGCCAAAACTAATTCATTTCGACTTAACACATTTAAATAATTTTCTGAAAAAGACTCAAACAAACTCGATTAAACTCGAAGGAATGAACTATATAATCTTTTAATTTAAATAATCATAAAGCAGAAATATTTTCTGAGGTTTAAAACCACTTTACGGAAAGAAGAATAGTTATGTAAATAATATAGAGTAGCATCTTTGGTATCATGATGAATAGCAATAATATTATTAATAAGTAATATTATAATATAACGAAAAGTAATATCTAATGTAAAGCCATAAACTTTTATGGAGAGTGACCAAAAATGCATATTTAAACTTAAGTTTTAACCTTTTCAAGAGTGTGGAATTTCCATAGAAACCAAAGAGACAATTTGATTTTTTTTTTCTTTCTTTTGCAATCTCTACAATCCAAAATCCTTCGTAAAATCCTCAATGCTCCTTATTTTGTTAAGAATAAAGTCATCCATAACGACCTTAATGTCCCAATTGTAGCTGATTTGGCCCGAACCCGGTATCTATCCTTTCATAACAAACTTCATTCCCACTCAAACCCTCTAGTTTCAAACCTAGCTTCCTCTTCAATTCCCGACAATCCTCCGAGGCGTCTGAAAAGAAGATGGCCTCGTGACCTTCTAAGCTGAACTTTTTATTTGAGTACTGCCACTGGGTAGTTTCTCTACTTGTCTGTGTCTCTGGACATGATTTATCTTTCATTATATTTCCTTGATGTATTCTGTATACAGTTGTAAGTTTCAATAAATATATTTTTAAAAAAAGTTCTAATTCGGTCTAAATCAAATCACAAGTTTGGGCCGAGACGTGGGGTTCAGAATATAAATATTAATGTTACGGGCGCCGGCAGGAAGACGGGAGCAAGAGGATTAGCGGCTTAAATCCGTCGGCGGGAGAAGTTAAAATAGGATTAGGACTGTTCTAGATCGTCTCCTTTTGTCGGCAAAGGATTAAGAATATTCCGGAATTGTCTCGCCCCTCCGTGTTCTAGAATGTTCGGCCTTGCCTATAAAAAGACTTCCCTCACCTCGAGTCAGTCAGTCTTAGCCTGAGAGTAGACCACGCAAGATCTGTGATAAGTGTAATAAGTGAGTGACAGTGTGATAAACTAGTCAGTGTTGAACCGGCCAGTGTAATAAGTGTATCAGTGAACTGTAACAGTCTCGCGAGTGTAATAAACTGTTTCTGTATGTTACTGTGTGTCAGTTTGTGATACTTGAAGAATCTTACGGTCGGTGGACTAGTGAACTGTAAGTGTTAATTATTAGTTATAAATTGTAGTGTAATATATTCATAGAAACTATTGTAAATAGTTAAGCTATCTATAATTAGTAATATCTAATATTATTGTAATAATTAAATAGGAATTAGGCCTAGATAATAAATATTTAGAATATTGTTATTATAAATTTATATTAGTTCAATAATTTAATTGTTAATAGTTTAATTGTATCCTTTTTATCATTTTGTTAATAAATATTAGCATCTTTAATTAAGCAATTGTTTAATTCATTTTAATACCCAGTAGCCCGTAAGATTAACATCATTTCATCCTGATTTCATTTTTTAAATATCCGAATCAATTCTCCACAAACGGCAATCGGATTTGTTGCATTACTGTTTTCACCATTTCTCTCGTGATAACACCAGAAAATTGCTGGCATCTGTTGCAGTTGAGCAGGTACGAGGAATGTTGCCAGGTTTCATCTTAATAGTTTGGACGAGAGGCTGTTATGACTTGATCCCCTGATGTCTTAGAGGACTGCCCCTGCCCTTCACCAGGTTAAGTAGGTCACTTCCGAGTATTGATCCTGAGGACTGCGGCGAATGCCCTTCCACCGAGCTCAGTTCACACGCTTAATTCTCTGCCAAAACTTTTCAAATCTCTCCTTCATGGTTTTACACACTGGAAATATCATATACAATGAAGAAGGGTACTCCGCTACCACAGAGGAGTCCTTCGCGAAACCTGTAACAGCTTGGTTTGCCGTAACTATAGGTTCTACTAGCGCACTACTATATATTAAACTATATGAGACTAACTTGTGATTTTTATTATAGTGTTTATAAATAAAGAAAAAACAGAAAAATGGTCAACACCTGGAAAGAAAATGCGTCTCCATCGGTAGAAGCTCATAATTGCCTGATTACTCCGGACTATGCTCTGGGGCACAGCACTTTTAAGGAGGGGGCAGTATTACGGTCACATAGTGTTACGGAACTAGTAATAAGTGATTGTCAGTGTAATAAACCGTTTCTGTGTATTAATGTGTGTCAGTTTGTCATATTTGGAGAATCTTACGGTCGGTGGACTTTAATTAGTGAACTGTAAGTGTTAATTTGTAGTAGTTCATTAGTTCTTGTAATTTTATGGTATTTGTACAAGTTTATGTAAATAGTTAGGCTATTTAGTATTAGTAATATCTTATATTATTTTAGTAATTAAATAAGCCTAGGTTATAATAAATATTTAGAATATTGTTATTGTATAGTTATATTAGTTTAATAATTTAATTGTTAATATTTTAATTAAACCACTGCTAAATTAAAGATACTAATATTTATTAATAAAATGATAAAAAGAATATAATTAAACTATTAACAATTAAATTATTAAACTAATATAACTATACAATAACAATATTCTAAATATTTATTATAACCTAGGCTTATTTAATTACTAAAATAATATAAGATATTACTAATACTAAATAGCTTAACTATTTACATAAACTTGTACAAATACCATAAAATTACAACTACTACTTAACTAATTAACACTTACAGTTCACTAATTAAAGTCCACCGACCGTAAGATATGACAAACTGACACACATTAATACACAGAAACGGTTTATTACACTAACACTCACTTATCACTAGTTCATCACAGTGCCCGGTCTGCTCTCCGACTGGCCCACGGAAAAGCAGTTAATATCAAAAGGTAATGAGAAGGCTGGGAATACATGCGTTACATTTGGCTGCAGCGAGGCAAGGTGGTCCAATAGCGGGCGAGTTCTAATTGATGATTATCATTTCTATTGTTCGGGGAGGGGGGGGGCGGAAACGGTTTGGCTGTAAATTTCCATCTCGAAATAAATACTGCAATTACCGGATTTGTCCCTGTTTCTAACTGCTTTGTTGAAAATTAAAGCAAAAACCGCCAATCCAAATACAATACAGGAGTTCGCCCAAAAAGTTAGTAATTACGAACAGGATATCGAAAGACTCTACGAAGTACTCCAGAATAAAATTAAATGCTTAAATCAGGAGAAATAAATATAATTAAATAGGGAGACCTCGATGCGAAGGACGGAAGAGGAGTCAGTGAAGGGATAACTGGAAATTACGGATCAGGAACAAGAAACAATCGTTGAGGCAGACTTATTTAGTTCTCCCAAGAAAATCAGTTGACAGTTATGAACACTCAATTTAAACTACCAACCAGGAGGCTATAGACTTGGAGATCATTAGCATCCCAGCAATACAATATCGATGTGAGATGGATGTATTTATGTTTCACCGACTTCGAAAATTCCTTGGACAGGGTGCGACATTGAAAACACTTAGAAATATTAAAACAAGAAAATTTAGATTACAAAGACATCCATTGATAAAAAACCTGAATGAAAATCAGAAGTCATCCGTCCGCATTGATGGTCAATTATCAGAAAACTTTCGCACAAGAAGTGCGAGACAGAGATGCATTATGTCATCCTCATTATGCCGACTCGGAGCAATTGTTGTATGAGGCTATATATGAATTTGAAGATGGAATAACCATAAATGGTGAAATAATAAATAACCTGCGATATGCGGACAACACGGTGCTCCTAGTCTGGAAGGTCATCAGCGTCTCATAGACAACGTATCTGGCAGCATGCAATAACTATGGAATCAAGACGAACCATAAGAAACAAAAAACATGATTATCTGTAAAAAGGTAATTGATGTCGAATTTCATTCAAATAATCACTCCCTGAAAAGAACCGATGAAATTATCTGGGATCTAAAATTATTGATAACTGGGATAACTCAAATGAAAACAGGTCTCGAATAGAAAAGGCAAGCAATGCCTTTAACCAACTCAGAAACGTGCTATGCAATCTAAAAATAGATTCACGAGAGTATCTTTTCAGGAAAGAAAGCACACTACAATGAATGGCCATGTGATGCGAAATAAAAAGTACGGTATAATAGAGTCGATGATACAGGGTAAGATTGAAGTAGAGAATGGTCCAGGTATCGCGCGTCACTCCTGTTTAAAAAACCTGACGCAATAGGTAGGACTAACATCGATAGAATTGTTTCCTGCAGCGCTCAGTAAAATGAAATGGGCCGTTATAATCGCCATTATCCGAAGAAGACAAGCAGCACTTTTAGAAGAAGAAGAATATCAAGATAGAAAGTCTATTGCAATGTTTAAAGTTTGTTAACCAATTCCATAGCTTAATAAAGAAAATAAATGTTTATTTTAAAGCTGTTAAGAATTTGCTGAGTAACAAGATACTTTCCATAATCACAATACATACTAGCAGAGGTAGTCCCATGATGTTGGCTAAGTCCCATCACCTGCTTTTAGTCCTCAGCTAAAATAGCTTTCCCTAATAGCTCAAAGAGAGAGAGAGATAACATAATAAAATATTACTTTATGTGGGGTAATAAAGCCTGTTCAATATTACTAATCTATTGCGGTTCACATTCATCTATGTGTTCCAATCAAAAGTAGCAAGATAAAATCGGCTCTTAGGCCAATAACGATAATAAAGTATGTTTGTAGACAACCTTAAAGTCCAATAATTTTCTAAAGTAATAAATTCCTATAAACAAAATTTCGCAGAAAATTTGCCCTTTTCCTAGTTCAACTCAAATTTTTTCATGGTGGCTGCCGGACTGTAGCAGGTTGTGCAAATCTTATCGGTCATAGCAATTTTATCAAAATTCGATATCTCGGGCAATTATATCTTCTTTGTTTTTATTGTAACTAATCTTATCTATGTGAGTAAATGGGAAATGAATATGCTCGAAGATAATCGAAATTCTAAAATCTTTTTAATGATGTCACGAGAAGGGTATAACAAAAGATATCTATGAATATGTTTATATAAATGTATGATTTATGCATATTATTCATAGAAAACCTTGAGTTAGTTTTTCCAAACCGCTGCTACGAGTATCAACGCAACAAAGCTGAACCAAGACACAGTAGACCGAATAGTTATCTAGTTTACTAAGTCTGAAAATGTAGACGCGGATATGGTGTGAGAAGATTTATGGTACAAGGTATAACCGACTTTTCGTTATAACTAAAAGGAATTAAAAGTCTCAAACAATTTCAAGAAAGTCTCTGCAACAAAACCGATAGTGACAAGACAGATCAAAATGCAATGGGTTGAGCTAACAGCACAAGATGAGACTTTTTCTGTGATATCAGTAAGCGTTGGGCTTGAAGAAGGAAAACATGTGGGATTGTTTCCGTGATTGAAGTTTTTAATTGATAGAAGAGAACTTGAAACTCCTCAAAGATTTTAAAGAAAATGCAAGTATGATAACTCACAAACATTTCTTGAGCAAAAACTGTAAATGAGTACCAATACTCACTAATTTTATTATCTGACTTCAAACTACAAAATAATTTGTTCGAATTAAGCAAACAAAAAATATTGTTTACCGTTTTTTTCCAGAGGACATTACCCGTGGCCACGTGACCCTCAGGCTATTGGAGGCAATCCACACTCACCGGGGCCATTCACATTCATCACATCATCAAAAGAGTAAGTGGTTATTGCAGAATGTAAAAAATAACCTTCCGGAGTTTTGTCGGCATAGTAGAAATACAAACAATGGGTTTCTGGATGACATGGTGACCCTGAAATCCGTATCCATCTGCGTAACCCAATATCTAAACCAATTAGTTCCTAAATTCCTAAAATCAAATAATGAAAAGGCTAAGGCGGTGGGTCACAATAGTATCCAATACTTCTAAAGCGAAAATGCGTTATTCTGAACAATAGATCAATGAATGCTACTACACTTAAATAATATATAAATTAGTGACGAATCGAAATTGAAGTAGACAATTAGCAAGCGTATAAAAACAAATTTTATCACATGGAAACGGTAGATACAACGGTTCTAATTATCAATTAAAGTGGTTTTTGCTATCATGGAGGGCAAACCTTATTTATTAATATATGTATATTTAAGTGAATTTTTAATATACCTAATGGAAAGTGGAATACAACTATAAAAGACTGGGGCGTTATCAGTTCATCCTTTCAACCTTATCTCTTGGAATATGTGTCAAACAACTGCTTTTTATCCATTGGATTTATTACAATCATTATTCAAACACCTAACTAAAAGACCTAACACTAAACGACATCATTAGTCGACCCGCTCATCAATATCGCTCAAAAGATAAACAAAATCCAACGAGTCCCTTTGAGTTAAGGTCAGTGCCTTAATTATAGTTGTAAATTTAATAACTAGTGATTTAATTAGACTACAGATGTCGACTTCCGGCCGCTCGAGAAATTTGCAACCTTGAAGGGCTCCAATTCAGTCCAAGTTCTGGCCGGCAACAGTAATAATTTTAAATAATACTGGATCACAAGAAATACAAGTAATAATTGCAATAGATACGAATTTTAATATTGAATTAATAGAAGTTTGCTACGACTAATATTCAATACCACATAGCAGCGGACTGAGAACGGGCACACTACCAAACCAAAACAGCAGTTCTGTTTAATGAATATTTAGTAATGATGTTGAATAATGAAGAAGTTAATATCAAAATATTTCCAATGATTTAATTGAGGATTACGAAAGAAAATAAGCACACACAGTTGCTTAAAAATGTAATTAAATTAAAGAAATATGTTCTTAATTTAACATGATGCATTCAATTATGGAATAAAGTTACCTTTGCGGCGGCCAAAAGGCCCTATGAAGGTATGGTCTTTACCGATGATGTTTTCATCAACAAAGTGAATTAGTTGCTCAGTTTCCTCCTCGCACCTGCCGGAAGTAGGGTCTTGAGGCTTGAGGACGTAGCCTTGCGACAGCTCTCCAAATGTGCTGGTGCTTGTCATTGTTTCAATTACTTTTTAACATAGTTATTAACAAATAACAATTCGAAATGTGACTAATTAAAAACTATAACTACTAGGAAAAAATTTACAAACTAAAACATCTTTTTTAAACTACTAATAAAGGAAAATTTAGGTAAAAGATCGTAGAAAACACGTCGAATCAACTGTGAGAAGAAAATGATGGAGTACTACACAAGAGAACCGCTGCGGAAGCACTGGCTCTGCAGCCTTCCCCCACCACCTACCCCCCCCCCTCTTGTTTGCCTCAGATGTAAACATGCACGAGTTTATAATATTGCAATCGTTATAAAATCTGCAAATTATAAATTTGTATTTATCCGATGGCTCCTCATCGAGGCACTCATTAAAAATTAAAGTCTGGCAAAAAAGTTATTTTCTAAATAATAAAAGTCATTCGGGTACCGTAAATTTAGTAATTTGTTTGTTGTTGTTTATTCATTTGATGTAACTTTATGGTGCTACAGCTAATCGGACAATGCTACATTGAGAGTGCTGATTTCACCAATCCAGGCTTGATGAGGATAGAGATCTTTCACGAGTACCTGGCATCGCTCAGGCTTGGGATCTGCATTTAACGACCTTTCCGAAGGACGGCAGAACCAAGTAATTTTTACTCCAATTAAAAATGCTAAGGCCACATGCCGGGCCGTAAACTCGCGATCTTGGGCATAGTAGGTTGCTATAGAACCATTAGACTCCTGTGAAATTGTAAGTTCTCAAGGATAATTCTTAAAAAACAAAAAGTTAACTATTCTTCTCGTTCCTATCGTGTGTCGCGTACCGAAGTTAGTCTAGTGGTAGGTGCTCTAGCTGTGAAGGTGACTATCGGGAATACTGTCGAATATTCCTGGGGAACAAATTATTAAACTTTATTCATTATAGATCACAGTTGAGATAATAATAACAGCCTTTATCAGAACCGGAAGAGGAGATGGGGAAGTGTGGTGGGGAGAAGGAAGTTCCCCCACCTGACTGAGGATCTTCGTCATTGCAGGTTCAAATAACACTCAAGTCCGTAAAAAAGTCCAATACAAGCCGAGCCTAGGACACGATAACATTAAGAGGCCAAGGGTAGCCGGGTCGAACGCAAAACAACTATAATAATAACTCTGAGAGAACAAAAAAATATAACAGAAGAGCAAAGTAGGTCAGGATGACAAAAGGCGAGCTAAGCGAGCTGGGTAGTGGCAGAACAGAAGTGGCTTCTCCTCTGCGCGCTCGAAATAGACATGACTTTTAACGCAGGTTATTTACTAAATTGTCAGCCTAAACTAAATGTATAAACAATAATTATCAAAATTGTTGAAACAGAAAAATGAATATACTAATGTTAATTGAAGGCTTACTAGTTTTATCCAGAATTGGATTGTAATTAATAATTAATTATTTTTTAATTTAATTAAATGAGTAGAAATTGGTCTGGTTGTGATAAATCAAAAATCAACAAACAAATAGTAAAACCTTATATTTAACTGTGTGCCAATTAGCCACGAAATTAGTACGAATCGATTCAAGGTAAAGAATACCTAATGAGGCAAAGATGCTCATCAAAGATCGTACATCAGGCATTGGCTCAAAAATACAAATTAATAGCTAGCCATCAGCCGTACTACAGATGCCAGAAACAGGCAATATTAGAAAAAATAGACATCAAATTATATTGGGATAAAGCTATGATGACTGATGATAATACCCCCCACAACAGATCTGATACACTGCTCATAGACAAAAAAAGTCGCCATCATCGAAGTTGCGGTGCCTGCTGATGATAATGTTTTTAGAATATCAAGCGAAAAAAAATCGTAAAAACCAAGAGCTGTGCGAGGAATTAAGACAACTTTATCGATTGGTGGAAGTTGCAGTATAAGTACGACCGATTATCGTATCCTGCAATGGTTTGATTCCTGGGAAAACAATCGAATTTATGAAGGCGCTCGAAATAAGCTGGGAACTTGAAGAAGTGCAGAAAACGGTTATGCGGGGAGCTGCCAGCATCGTTAGATAATTCCTCAACATTCCAAATTAATTATAAAATGAAGCATAGCCTTGACTCTGGTCCGTGTTGGTCCAAACCATATTTATCCGGCATAAGCCGAGAAATCCAAAATAATAATATAATTAGAGTAATGTATCGATACTATCGGTTGAAAACTATCAATCTATTGCTAAGGTTTCGATAGCTCCTTCCTTTTTTTCCAAACCTATTCAATAAAGAATTTCAACTAATTTAATTCAATTCAATCACCTACTTACTATTTGAAATTTGCAGGATTATAAATTATAAGATTATATTACAAAGATGAGAAAAAAAAACTAATTTATTTGAATATTAAAAAAATCTTTAACATTTATATGTTTACAATAACAATGAACAAATCAAATCTTCAGAAAAGAAAATCAACGAAATAGTCAATTTCAAGAGTCAAGTGTGCTCCTTGAGTCGCATATTTGCCGAAAGAAAAACTAGTATTTGTGCTTTCCTTTGGCTTATCTTGTCCGTTGTTCTAAAATAACTTTCCCGGGCAAAGAAAATACAGGTTCGGAGGGTACTTCTTGGCTACAGTTGGTTGTATTCACTTGACAGTTCTTTTTCTCTCCAGAATTTTAATGGTCGTGCTTCGACCATTCGACAATGAGTGTTGCTGTATGTAATTGTTAATTGTGATCTGCAGTACATTTTATCAGTTACATGTCTTCATCTTTTTTATCGTTGAACGTGAATGAGAACGCTGCTACAGAGTTCCTTATATGCAGAGGGTTCCTGAATGTGCGATTCGGGTGTTGATGTCAATGTGAAATCGTCTGCACTTTTCATCTGCTCCTCCAAGCTAATAGTAGCGTTCTTGAATAAAGCTAACGCATTTTATTGCCATGTGTGTGCGTTTTTAGTATTTAAATTACTTAAAAATGCCTTCTTCCACCTTGGGTCCAGTAGAGTCGCCAAAGCAGGAATTGTTCTTTTTTCGTAGGGGAACTACCGGCTGGATACACTGTCAGCTAATAAATCAAGAAATTTCATGCCTGTATCGGTTTGGACTATATTTCTCATTAATCGTAATTCCTTGTTCAAGCCATAAACTAAAGGGATAATTAATGATACAGTAACGTACTGTTCCCCCGAAATATCCTCGGTTATTTTTGAAAGGTCTCCAGAATTGTTACCAAGTCGTAAATGATTTTTATTTCCTCTGCAGTGAAATAACTTGCACGTGTAGAATCCAGCTTTGTAAGGGCTGAATTCAATGGGTCCCCGATATCCAGTATACATTTCAGCATAAAAAATCTGCTGTTCCAACGAGTTCCTACGTCTTGGATCACCATTAAAATAGCTTTGTTCTGTTTTACTTGTTCAGTCCTGAAAATTTCTCTCGTGCGACATTGCTAGATTTAAAAGCTATCACGATTGCCTTAGCTTTTTCAACAATTTTTACAATAGGCTCAGATTTCAAAGCATCATGCACAGTTAGTTGCGCACAGTTGTGTGCGCTAAACAGTTCATATGTTTAATTTTGCAAGCGCGTTATCATGTTAGTTGCATTGTCTGAAACAATGCAAACTACTTTATCTTTGATTTCCTGTTCGGTAAATGTATCATCGAGTGGGTGAGAAATGTTTACTGCTGTGTGGGGTTCCGGCATGTATGCAGTTTTCAAAATGCTGGTTTTCAACCCCCATTCTTTATTGATGTAATGAATGGTAATGGATATATAAGAGCTCCCAGTGATCCACGTGTACATATCTGTGGTAGCACTGAGGTATTCCGCATTTTTAAGTTCTTCCACAAGAAGACCCTTAACTTCATCATACAAAGCCGAAACCACCGACTTGGATAAAACTTTACGATCAGGAAGTGGATACCATGTGTCTCTTCTACGGAACATCTTCCCAAGGAAAGGAAGATGTTCCCTAAAGTCTTTTTTGGTCAACTGTGTTGAAATGTCCTCACAGAGCATTTCAACTACTCCTGAGTCCAGTTCTTTTTTTTTTTAAATTGGTTTTAAAATACTTGGTGATGGGGGTGGAAACTCATAATATGTTGTTATGTCTCTAGTTCTAGATTGATCTGACTTACTTTAACCAGCCTCTCCAAAAGAAAACGTTGCTGTACATTTCGAGGTAGGTTTGTAAACATCTCGATGCCGTGTCATGAGATGGTCTCTCAGATTGGACGTATTAGAACTTGTTTAAAAGTTAATTTGCATAACAAGCCCTTTGCACTTTTTTCTTCTTCTTTAATGAAAAAGTTCCATACATCTGATTTTTGTGGCATATTGGCACTACTCGACTACTGAACGGAATCTTAATCTGAATCTGAAGCAAAACTTAACTAACAATTACTAGAAAGAGGTACGAGGCAGGTTAGGGAAACGAAAAGAAAACGCTATACTAAATTTTCGAAGAATAATAGAAAAAGATGCCTAATTAAAGAGGAAGTTGAGGTTATAAAAACCTAGAAGAGTCAATGCTCAATGCTCAATAACGTGAATTTGGTTTGTTTGCACAAGTGTGTCCTACCCAACATAGCGGAGAATCAACTAATGACACGTCCAGTGCGACATCAAAGTTACATAGAAGAGAACCCCAGGGCATGTTCCCACTTAGTCTGCCTAAGGACTACTGGCGAAATTCAAAGTGAATAACTGATTTTCGTTCAACTGCATAAGTCGTGTTGATTGGAATAATTACGGACTCAATGATATTTATTTATTATTTCTGTCGATTTCCGCTGGTTACGGTCGTATACGATATGAACGAAACCCAAGGTATCCTTACCAATTGGGATAGGGCCTAAAACAAGTAATTTGATTAACAAAAAAATATTAGTAAAGTATTACTAATTTTATTAGTTGATAGCGGTGGATCTAATACAATTTGTCCGCTCCCTGCTTCCTCAAGAGATATGCAAACCTTTGAAAGGAAATATAAATAAAATTACACCAATTTAAATAAAAGTCGAGTTCGGACTTGAACGTTGATTTAAATTATTACTGCTTTAATTAAACCAGCTGTCGACGTTGTTAAGCTTGCTCAAGAGGTAAATTTTAAATTCATTTTTGTTCAACAGCTTTCCAGGGATTAAGGAGCTAGATAACTACAACAATTTAAAGTAATCTCAATAATGTATTTTTAATAAATCCGCTGTCAAATTGTTGTCCTCCTCAAGGACCACACTCAACACATCGATCGTAAACACGTTACCACAGCAAAGTTGACTGTTTGTCGAGTTCCTACAGTAACAAAGAAGCGATTACTTGTTTCCATCGTGCATTAGCATACTATTGAAGGTGTTGTGCATTCCCTGTCCAATAATGTATACTTCTAGAATTATTTTAGAAAAGGAAAAGAAGGAAAGAGAAAAATTGCAAAGGATGAGGATGCTAGAGGAAGAGAGAAAGATAAGAATTTTCAATCCTAAACAACGAATGATAGGGGTGATTTGTTTTATAAATATTTTGATTATTTAATTATATTATGTTAATAAATTTGAAACTATTCGTTCCATTTATTTAATACACATGCGGTTATCATTTGATATAAATCCATTTAAATATTTTACTGATGGTAACATTAATAGACCGATAAAGTAGAAAAAAGAAGCTATGGTCGTCAATGTATTTTTAATTCTTGATTTTATAATACAAAGTGTTAAATCTATTTTAATTAAAATATATGTTGAAAATAATAGCGAAACCCGAAATAAAAATTGTGAACGTATATAACATACAAGTGGATATTACAAACATGGCATTGTCGATTTCGATGAAGCGTTGTTGGTTAAATAACCAGAAAATTATTACAGAAGTGTCTGAGAGTTTTTTAAAATACAGGCTTAGTTGAGAGAAAGAAAATTATAATTTTCAATTCGAGTTTGTATATTGTTACAGGAGGTAGATAAAAAAAAAATTTTACTGCATTTGCTGACGCTGGAAAGACTAGAGTGGAAAGGGATTAACTAAGTGAGAGTTTCCAAAGGATTCGGCATTTGTATCTCGGATCGGGCGAGGCAGAAAGGGCTCATTGAGTTTCGCCAGCTTAATAATAGACTGTGTCCAATTGCGGATAATCATCTCATAGTATTGTATGTCTAAAGCTTCTGCGAGCTGCGTCGCGCTTCCTTTCCAGGCCTTGAATATATATATATATATATATATATATATATATATATATATATATATATATATATATATATATATATATATATATATATATATATATATATATATATATAGCTTTTAGTAAAAATATTAAATAGCACACAGTTTTATCATTTATCAGTTATTTCGCTAATTTATCATAAAATGTTATATTGCAATAGCTATAATCAATGATTAAATAATCTATTTTTAGGAACAGCAGTTTATTTAATTGTTGAATCATATTAGATTATACATATATTATTATTTATGAATTAATTAAATTAGCATAATACGAGCTTAGACTTTAGTTTAAAGAAGGACTGAAACTTGAACTAAAACATAATATATATATATATATATATATATATATATATATATATATATATATATATATATATATATATTGAAGCAGTAGCCCACCTTATAACAATAGTAGCATTGTTTACATGCTGAAGTAGAATTAAGATCTACAAAACCCAGGTCCGATCCATAACTCCCCCCTCCAGTTTACGGCAAGCGTCGTAAACTTACTAACAAGGCACTGTCCGCGGGAGTGACCGGATGACCTGTGTATCATATAAAGCTCAATCCTGTACATCAAATAAAATGACAAAAAGAAATAGTTCTCACTGGATAATTATAATACAGAAAAGAATGTTTTGACAATTGGTAACCTTATTCTAGAAAAAAAAACAAAAAAAAAACTAAATTATATAAAAGAAAAGAAAGGATTTAGATGTTAACACGATTGCTACAAATATACTGACTCTATTGAAGCAGTAGCCCGCCTTATAACAATAGTAGCATTAAATACTCTTAGTAGCATTGTTTACATGCTGAAGTAGGATTAAGATCTAACAATACCCAGGTCTGACCCTTACTTACTTTTACAGGTTTTTTCCCTCAATGGGTTGCCTGGTTAAGTCAGAGCGTCCCTCCACTTTTCTCTGTTCCGCCAGTCATCCTCCTCAAGTCCGCTGCCGGCCATCTCCTCCTCCACGCAGTCCTTCCACCGGGTTCGGGGTCTTCCTCTTCTTCGTCTGCCTGGCTGTTCCCACAGCAAAAGTCTCTTCGGCCATCTACGTTCTGGCATCCGCTGGCAGTGTCCGTACCATCGCAGTCTGTTCCTTCCAATCCTCTCCGGAACTCCTTCGGTCACGCCCAGCCTGTCTCTAACATCTTCATTTCTGATTCTATCCTAACTTTTTTTGTTTGTGTTTTTTTTTAATGATGAAACAAAAATGAAAAGACCTTTAAGTTATTTACTCTTGTCAAAATTGGTACTTGTTCGTGAAACATGAAAATTATAGCTTTATCTATTCATATAAGATTCTGTTGTAATTAACTCTTATCTAGTTCGAGGAAGTATTTTTTTAAACAACAAAATTACTTTGTGTTTCTATAATATATTATACATCATTTTACAGATTGATGTGAAGGAATTAGAAAAGCAATTGAATGAGAAGAAGGCACAGAGTGATCTGGAAAAAGCGATTGAAAATAAATACTACCAAAGCAAAATGTATGCGCTCAACGAAGCTGATAAAATGGAAAAAAAAATAGTTGAGGTAAGAGTGTTATTAGCCACAGATCTAGTTTGCGGGTCCTGGGCGATATTATATTTACATGTATATACAAATTCGTAAGTGCAAAAAAACACCTGTATGTAAATACAAATTTATCTTTAATAATGAAGTAATGAGTAGCTTTTTTAATTTTTCAAGGCCGAAGAGCTCTGGGTGGTGACAGTTTTGTACACAGCATTGACTCGTATTACTGTTGACGATTAAGAACAGTATTTGATTTAAAATTATATTTTATTTAAAACTAAATAAGTAGTATATTATTAGGATAGCCAGTTTATAATCTAAATCGAGCCACTTGATAAAGATTGAAAGGAAATTACATAAGATAAGAGTGTTCAGTCGTTGTATTTCTCAACCATGGTGGTGGTACTCATGTTAATGATTACCATATAATTAATAGGCCTGTGTGGAAGGCAAGGGTTCCTGTATATTTTTGATTTAACACAACAACTTTTTTATAATATGTTTTTGACAGCTTATTCATTAAACGATTTTACAGGGTAAAGAATATGGCAGAGCTCCCTCCGCAAGGGTCCCCCAGTATTACGTCACAACGCCTATGAAATATTATCAGCTAGTATTAATTTTGTCATAAATAACAAATGTTAGTGATAATTGAGAAAACTGTGTAAGGAATATATTTGCAAACATATTAAAGTCGTTAAAACGATATCTGAAACGAACGAATTGATAAAAATGACCGGGTGAATTTTAAAATTAAAAAAAAAATTGTTTCATTAGAATTTAACAAGATTTATGGTAATAATAAAAAAAGCTTGATTCTACATAAAACATGTTTGTCGAACCTATTAATACTGAGAAAAAAATCCTCAATAATGAAAGGTGTCCGGCTTTTTTACCCAAACGTCCGGGCAAACTGGCTGGTCTGTTCGGCTTGTTACGGGCTACTGGGTATTAACAATGAATTAAGCTATTCCTTAATCAAAGATACTAATATTTATTTACAAAAGTGATAAAAGAATACAATTAAACTATTAACAATTACTAACAAAGAAACTAAACAAAGCAATTACTAACAAATTGATTATTAACTGAAATAAATTTACAACAACAATATTTTAGATATTTATAATCTAGGCCTAACTTCTATTTAATTATTACAATAATATAAGATATTATTATTACTAAATAGCTTAACTATTTACATAAGCTTGTACAAAGCACATAAAATTACAACTGCTACTTAACTAATTAATTACTACTAATTAACACTTACAATTCACTAATTAAAGTCCACCGAGCGTAAGAATCTCTGAATATAACAAACTGTCACACAATTACACTCACAAACTGTCACTGACTTATTACACTGGCTTATCACTTATCACTGTTTCCTATGTTAACCGTACCGTGTGCTTTAACACTCTGACTCTACTCGCGCTGAGATGCTGTTTATATACAGAATGACAGATCTAGATCATACGGGAAGGATCTCGAAGTTTCGCGGAAAGGCCTCTTTCATCTCTGCCGACAAGGGGGCTTTGTTCTCTTCCAGGAATCGCCAATTCCCGCGCTCGTAACAGGCTATTAGGTTTGGCTACATGACGACCCCATGTATAGGCAATCTCCTTGTATAGACTAAGTTACCGTGAGTAAATGTAAGTCTGTTGCATCAATTGTATATCAATAACCTATTTCATTTCATATTATAGTGCTATTATTTCAAAGTCGTGCTACATTCCTAAATGAAATATAAACCTCGACGTCTCAAATGTAATCCATTCTATTTCAAATGCAACCACATATCATGTAATTAAAAATATAATTGAAATTTTTTAATCATTTAATGTCTAAATAATTCAGGAGTATTTGTTGACTAATCTTGCAAATGGAGGTTGTGGAGCCACGACACTGGCGCCTGACGCTGGAGGAGGCAACTGACACCGACTGGCTGATGTTATGAGCTAACTACAATATACATATTTACCTTAATAGTGATGCTAAATGCCGACCGTTTAATCGATGTATGCCGGCTGGAGGATGAGATACAGGTCCTCAAGCCCCTGCTCATCATTAATTAATAGCGATAATCATTTGTGGCTTATTAAAAATATTAGTATTATTATCATCACAGAATAACTTCATGAATAACTTAACCTGAATATGCTAATACTTGAAATATAACTTCTTCCAGTTGAAATGGAAGAGTTATATTTATAATAGAGAAAGCATGAATTATTATTACTTTTTCAATATTAAATGATAATTAAGTTTCGACGCGATTTATTAATGGCTTTTTCTAAAATTGCAGACTAGAATAAAAGTTAATCAAGAAATAAATGAGTACAGAAAAAAATTTCAGAAGAAAAATATAGAAGATGAAAATGAAAAAAACGGAATGAAATACCAAACAGAGCCAGGGATATCATCAGGATTATTGTGTAATACCTTTTCTTTCTTTTTTAAATAATGATTATTAACTTTTATTAATTTTATAAAAAATACTTTTTCTAATTTATATTCATTCAAATTTATATTAATTTCAATATTTCAATATTTTTCATGGAATTGTAATTATTGCATTGATAATCAAGCCAGAGAAACTCGCCCTCGCTCAATACACAAACACACACACACACAAACGAAATTCATTCCCAGCCATATTTGAAATACCTGGGAGTTCTCATCGATGCACGTCTCCAGTTTAACGTACATACGGAGTATATCAGCGCCAAAGCGGCAAGAATTACTTCATTATGGACGCGCCTTATGCCGAGAATATTGGAGGACCCAAAGTCGCAGAAAGCTCCTGGCAACTGTTGTCTCCTCAATTTTTTTTATATGGAGCTCCAATCTGGAAAGAAGCCATGTCCACCGCATCGTACAGGAGACAGATGGTCTCAGTGTATCGAAGAGGTTTATTGAGAGTGACAAGTGCTTTTCGGACTGTTTCTTACGAAGCTGTATGGGTAATTGCGCGCATGCATCCGGTCGAGATGGTAGTGGAAGAGAGAAACAGATGGTACAATCGTAGTTCTCGAGTATCAAGAGAGGAAGAAAGGAAACCTGCCATCGTACATTGGCAACAGCGCTGGAATTCGTCTAATACCGGAAGGTGCACCTACAGGTTGGTGTCTGACATAGGTTCGAAGTATGATCGTCGACATGGAGAGGTGGATTTTTATCTTACACAACTATTGTCTGGACATGGATGCTTTAGAGCCTACCAGTACAGATTTAAACTCGACGACAGTGCTGAATGCCCAACGTGTATGGCGATAGAGGAAAAAGCAGAGCATGTCTTTTTTGAATGTACCCACTTCACTGAAGAGAGAAGGGAATTGGAGCTGGCTTGTAAACAGAAGGTGACTCCAGAAAATTTAGTGAGCTGCATGCTAAAGTCGCATGAACAGTGTACAGCCGTGAAAAAACTGGCCACAGGGGTCCTCAAAAGACTGAGAGAGGAGGAAAGGACAAGGATAGAAAATAAGAAGTAGAAGACTGGTGCCTTCTTGAAGAAGAAGAATTTGTGACAAGAAGCTACAAGATGGAAATGGCCATGAGGCGGCACACAGCCATTCCCCTCCATGAAGTAATGCCTAACGGCGGTCCCATGGAGTGTGGAAAACAGGTGTAGGGAGGTGGTTTTAGTGGGTAAAAATCCCACACACGGATAGGTACGGGCCTATCCGCTTCTTTTGAAGATTTCCACCTGCCCACGTAAAAAAACACACAAAAAAAACAGATATTGGTACGTTTGCATACAGTAAGGTTCATAGAAAACACGATTTTTATACCATACCTTAGACCGAGTTAAAACCTGTACCACAACAACCAATAAACGGCATTGGATTCAATACATGGTAGGAACTATACTCCTGAATTTACTATACTTCCTGAATTTTAGTATATGAAAATTAGTACAGTTCTGAGATCGGGTTACAGTTTCTACAAATCACTGAATAAAGTCAGTTTTGATATTTTACTTTTACTTTACCAGGTCTTAATCACTAGTCAAATATTATTTTAATTTCCAAATGATATTAAAGACTTCCTATTTTAATTGTATTGAACGTTTACTTCTTAAACTTAGACTAAAAAAAAACAAAATTTATTTATATAGATGAACATTGAATTTAACTTGTTGAAGTTCATTACAGTCTAAAATAAATTTGTGGTGTGTTTGACGAGTTACCACGAACTGGCACTTACATTTGCCCTGAAGATGGTCTACATCGTAGGCCGAAACGTTGGCACAATTAAAAAATTAGTTTCACCTATTTTGTGTTATCTTTGGATGCACCCCCTGACCAATTCAATCCATCACTCTAATAATGATATATAATAAATAAATAAATAATTTATTTTGTTCTGTATAATTGTTATTTTCTTAATAATCGTTATTAAAATCTGTTCCTTTTCTATCACAGCTTTCATGGTGAAGATAACGGAGCTCATAAGAGAAAACAATTGCAAATACAGCAACAAAGAATTTGGTTGCAGCAGCAAATAACAGAAAAAAAACAATTATCCAAGGAAGTATGTTTTTCAGAAAAACTGCACAGTGATTCATTAAGAGCACGTGAAAACCGGGAGTTGAACTTGGAGAATCTAGAAAAGGAATGTAGGAAACAGATGGAATTGGTCGTGAAAGATTACAACGAATCTTTGGTAAATTGCTGTTAGCTCAGTGGTTGTTTGAACACTTTGTCGATTTCCATAATAGTGTTATTTAATTAAATTAATCGGTTCATTGTATATTATATTAACAATATTTAACAGTTATATTAAGAGTTAACAATTGCAGATATCGAATAGCAAGAATCCATGAATCTAGACCGATTTGTCACCGCCTTGAACCCGACCCAAATCCGGTGGAGGAAAGGACACTGGTGTATCAGCTCTAAAAGCTACAGCTCCTTTCCGTGGGATTTTCCCACAAGCAATACATTTCTTGCGAGATGATCACCTCGCGCGGCCAAAATTCTTCATGATCTATAAATCAAACCGAAAATAAAATAAATGTATATACATATATAAAAAAAATTACCGTTTTTCAAACAAATATTAATATTATTATTTCTTTGATATAAACTACAATTAATAATCAAAGTATAGTCCATTGTTATCTATCGTAATTAGTCATCTGCTAGCCAATAGTTCCATTCCACGCTGATACCATTCCTTAGGATGGCTGAACCGCAATTTCAACTTCCCCGAAATTAAAAAAAATGTTCCCTTGAACAAAATGGGCCACGGATCGAAACAAGTAATAACCCGATGGTATGAGGTCTGGACTACATTGTGAATGAGGCAGGAGTTAGAACCCATAAAGTTCTTTAAACTTTTCTTTGATTCGACGGGAAGTATGAGGACGAGAATTATCTTGTTGGAATAAAATTATTTTTGCTTGATCAAAGCAGGATAACGCTCTGATAACTTCGCGGACAATCATTCCAGTTGTTCACAGTAGAGTTCAAAATTCATAGAGCATCAATCAAGAACAAATTCTTGAAGAATAACACCTTCATAATTAAAAAAAAACGCATGGATTTTTTTTTTCAAATTGCCCCTTTGCACCAACCGGAAAAGAAGTTTGACCGCGATCTAGCCATTGCTCGCGGGTATTCGTATTTCACCAGTAAACCCACTATTCATCACAGGTGACAATCCGGT
This sequence comes from Arma custos, assembly GCA_037127475.1. Taxonomy (NCBI): domain Eukaryota; kingdom Metazoa; phylum Arthropoda; class Insecta; order Hemiptera; family Pentatomidae; genus Arma; species Arma custos. The sequence goes on along the minus strand of CM073761.1, from coordinate 16,989,775 downwards.
AAAATCTCATATCAGAAGGGTTTTTCAATTTTTTTTTACAAAATTCTAACCTCTTAGCTGATTGCTGAAGAGTAAGATCCTGAAGGATCGTTTTTACATTCCCAATGGAGCATAGATGGCGATTAACAGTATCAATCAACACACAGCACTCCCTGGCAAGTTGGCGAGTACTTGTAGATGGATTTGACTCAACAGCTTCATGCAGAACCTCATCAATATCCATTAGTGTTCGCCCGGAGCCCTTCTCCGGGGCAAGCAATGTTTATATAATCCTTTCCTACTCGAACTCGGCGATGCAAAATTTAAATAACTTAATAATTTAATTAACCCCTCGTTGTTTCTTGCCTCACTATATTTTCTTATAGAACTCCATTTGTTGGCATATATCTGGCTCAAATACTTTCAAAAACTTTAAAGCAAGACATACTCCCAAAAGAATTCATCATTATTTCGTCAAAATGATCTAACTATAAGTGATAAAAAAAACTTTTGAAATGAATTAATAGTTCTAATGGCGCTTACTAAAAAAATGAAGAATAGGAAAAAAAGCTAACTAGAACTCGTTTGATGTTTTGAATGAAAACCAGATAGGCTGTGGTATCTTTTCTGTTATTTTATTTAAAGCCCCTTTGAATAATGTTCTAATTTTTTTTTTCATATCATTTGTTTAATATATAAAAAAGTGGGTATGTTAAAATTATATTATTGTTTTGCAAATTTAAATACATCACTTATCTTTTCAGGCAAAGGAACTGAGTTTTAAAAGAGCATTAAATAATAAAAAGGAGCGCGAAGACATGGAAAGGGATACTTTGAATGCAATGACTAGTGATTTGCTTACTGAAAACCCTGATGTTGCTCGAAGTAACTTGGGTTTTAAAAAAATCATACAATATCACTATAAAGGAATGTCAGAAAGGGAAAAAAATGAAATACGAAAGGCACAAATGGAGCAAATAAGAGAAAAACAGGTATTCCACATCCTTAAATTCTTTACATTAATTATGATTCAAGTGCGAGTTTAATCAGTTGAAAACATTCACTATAACCGTCAATAACAAAATTAATATAAGGTCATTCGATAGTTTAGTAATAATTTAGTTTAATTTCCTCTATGTGACAGTTATAATATTATTTCATTACTGTTAAACAATATTTATATTTTCACCCAAAAGTTTAAAATGTGAGATAACTGAATTAATGCATTTGTATCCAAATAATATATTGGCTTAAAAATGTTTATATAAAAATAATCGATACAAAAAACATCTCTGTAGGTTTCAATAAATGAGTTTAAAATAATATTAATTAAAAAAATGTTAATTGAAATAATCTGCTATCGAACATGTGCACAATTAAATATATTGAAATTTCTTTTACAGATCAGTTTAAATACAGAAAATATCTATAATCGAAAGTGGGACAATTTTTATAAAGAAATGGACCGCATCCAACTTGTTAATGATGCGCTCTACAAAACTGAAGAACGGTAAGAAAACTAAAGATGTTTAGTTCCATGTTATTGTTAGATTGAATGTTTCTATTCTTATACAAATTTTTTTTCTTTTTTTTTCTCTAAAAGTATTAAATTTTAGAGATAACTCTATTTTCTCTTGAATTGTTGAAATCCGTAGTGCCCAAAGAGAAAAGAGATTATGCTGTTTTCTTGAAAAAAAAAATCCTCAAAGATTGGGAAGTAGGCATTATTGTCCCAATATTTAAGAAACGGTAAAAAAAAAACAACAACGGCTTTTGTGAAATCACATGATGATGTGAATTAAGCTTGTGAAGGACCTATCAAGCCCCGCCCCCCCCCCCCCCCCCGCGGCAGCCCTGAAGAAGACCTACAAAGTAGGTCGAAACGTTGGCTACTTAATAAAGATTTCTCCAATTCTAAGAAAAATTCATTGACCTCCACCCGGACCATTTTCTTCCGCATATATTATCAAGGTCAACTAATATCATTCAATATGTAGAGGTTTATATTGGAACATGTCCAATTATCAGTTCGTGATCCCTGATTGAGAACTGTTATGTGTTTTACGTACAAGAGCAACAGCAATGTTGGAGCTACAATCAAGGCTTTAGGTATCTTAAAGAGCAGTGCTCGGACCTAGACAATAGATTTGATTTCATTTTTTAGCGAAAAGAACTAAAGCAATAATATTTGAGAAAGTAACTTGGCTGGGTTGTGAACTACAGTCGATAGTTTAGAGCAGTTATAGTTGACGGTGCTGTGAACTATTTACCTTTTTAAATAGTACAACATATAACCGATACATGGTAATGCATCAGTACAGCATAAGAATTCAAACTTTACCCAATATCACAAAAAAATAATCGCAACTAAAGTGATCTCCTCTTTTACTAGGTTTATTCCAATATCTATTTAAAAGCGTAGTGCAGTGTTTTTCATTCCACACTGTATGCATTATGAATGATAAGACAGATTTAGCAGGATCCTGGAATAAACCTATTTATTCCATATCCTATTGAAAAAATTGTGATTATTTATTCCTTACCATTAAGAAATGCATTTATAGCTATATATAAAGATATTTTTTTAGGGAAAATTACCGACTGTTGATGGAGAAAAATAAGCTACTTAGTTTGAATTCAAAAGCGAACGCTTTACATAGGAGAAGAGAATGTTCCTCTAATTATTCTACACCAGAATTTCTAAAACAATTTAATAAAACATCAAGATAGCTATTTGTAAATGAATCAGCTTACTACTATTTAATATAGTTTCATCATATTGATTGTGTAATTTTGTATCCCAATTCATTGAAATCGGTATTTATATATTTTTTCTTACCTGGATATTAGTGTTACAAAAATACATTAAAGGATAATAGCCTTATCTAAGTTCATTGTTAAAAAAAACAAACAGACGTAAAATTAATCGGATTTTTCCAGAACTCATGACGAAGCGAAGGGTGACGAATACGTTAAATCTAATGTTAAAACAGCTTAAAAAAATATAATTTATTATAATGCAATTGGGAAAAACCACAATGCAAAGCCTTATGTTTCAAAAATACACCCACTTACCAGTCGACGTTTCGCCTATTCAGGCATTATCAAGACACCAAAAACAAAAAAGGGGGTTATGTGAATCACATCTCGAAGAAAAAGGTGCAATACATCCCAACGATCAACAGCCCAAACAGGCTCCAAACATGAGACAGCACCCCACCACCAAGACGTTCAACATACAACTCAGTTGTATCACGAGATGTGATTCACATGACCCCCTTTTTTGTTTTTGGTGTCTTGATAATGCCTGAATAGGTGAAACGTCGACTGGTAAGTGGGTGTATTTTTGAAACATAAGGCTTTGCATTGTGGTTTTTCCCAATTGCATTATAATAAATAATAGTGTTTCTTTTTGAGTTTTTGGCTCTATTTTAGTAAAAAATATAATGTTATAATTAGGGATGCACTGGAGCCATTGAGAACACGCAAATGACAAGGAAACGGAGATGGTAGGGTTTCTGGCAAAGGTTTAAAGAAGAGGCTAAGGAATACATCGATTTATGCTCAATGATAATCAGAAAAGACGAAATTCACGAGTAAATAAAGGCCCAGTAAAAGCAGGAACCGTAAACTGTTCTTTACGAATGTGAGCGTTAACGTTGAAAGGCACACTGTCTAAATATAGGCTAAATAAGGCAATGCGAAGAATACTTGGTCCGAAAGGGAATTCAGAATTTAGGAGATTGCACAGTGTAATTGATATGAAAGAGTCTGGAAGGTTGAGATGGATTTGTAAAGTTTTTGCTAAGTAAGGAACGAATTAGGAAATAGTTAATAAGCTCAGAGCTGACTGGTAAGCGTCCGAAGTCCACCCCTAAGCAGTCGTTGGGGTCTGTGGGGCCTTGTCATCACTTCATGATTGCCAGGAGAGGACCGGAACAGGGATGACCATCGGACCAACCAAATGAGACGAACAATAAATAGTTAGGTAAAAAAAAGTGTTTGTATTTCAGAAATACGCGCATCTATTCGTCATTTTTTTTTAAATATTTTATTTTTAATTATTTAATATAAAATTGTTAAGTCATTGGTAATTTAAACTAGCATATAAATTTTGAAGCAAAAAACCATTCTCCAGCCCAATTATTTATTTTTTTATTTACTATAAAGACGTTTCGACCCCTTGGGTCATTCTCAATTTCTTAAATGTCTATCATGATTCATACAATATGTCTGTAATTCAACCATATAAATTTATTAACATCAACAACAACAAAACTATTAATAATTATATTAAAATTGTCCAAAAAAAACTGAAAAATTCAAGTATAGATACCTCATATGGAACGTCTATAATATAAAAATTATTGGAGATACATTCTTCTCCATGGTCATTATTGCTCTGCATTATACTTTGGACTGCACTTATTCTTAAACACCTTGATTGGTAAGTCATTGGTAATTTAAACTAGCATATAAATTGAACTTGCACTTTATTTAAACCATTACTAAAGTTAGTTTTTTATATGCCAGATAAGCGCGACCTTTAATCTTTGCATAAGCTTTTACTTTTCTATTTCTTGCATATATTTATTTTATTTCAGCGTGCTAGTTATTTTATGTCATTATAGGTCAAAACAAGTTCTTTTAATTCGAATAATGGTTTGGACGCGAAAGCTGTGCTAAATGCAATTATGTATGATACGGATTATAAGATTGTTCAAAATAAAACGACACTCCTAGAAATAATTTTTAAGTATAATTTTATAATTCTAGTAATTTTTAAAATGTAATTTAATTTATAATATTTATATTTTATTTATAATTTATAATTCTTTCTGATTTCCTTAAGAATCTGTATAAAAAAAACAAAAAAAAAACTGTTCTATATAACGTGTTTATTTTTAATTTATATTTTTTGAGAAACGCAAGTAAACTGAACTTGTAAATTCTTCAAAAATACAAAAGTTCTAAAATAGTTAGTTTTTTTATTTTCACTCTATTCTTCATTGATCGCATTTTCTTTTTTTTTTTTACTGAAATTTAAAAAAGATAGCATATATTCGTTGATTCTGGGAAATGCAAGAAGGTTAATATAAGAAAGTAATAACAGGCAATAAAATATTTTAAATATTTTATTTTGTATTTTTAATGAGCATAAAGCAAGAATTCATTCCGCAAAAAACAATGCTCTCCTCGTCGTATTGACTAAGATTGGTCTAGAAACTGAAATAGTAGTGTGGACGCTAGACGAGACTAATCCGGCTGCTCCTAGACCGTTGCTGAGACGGGCTAAGGTTTGTCTCGTCTATTGCTTAGCAAATGTCTAGTGTGGACGTAGCTTTGTAAGTAGTTTATAAGTTTTCTTAAATATTTGTAATTTAAGGAAAAAGTGTGCCAGGTAGGCCCCACTTTGTGTTTTAAACCAAGACAGTTATCTGCAACGAGTTTAACCTGTATCGTTTATAAGAAAAAAGGGGAAACCAATTATCAGGGTTTGAAAATTAATAAGAAAGTAAAAAAGAAATTAAAGTTTTTAAAATGAGTGAATTAAACATAAAGAATAATATGGAAGGATAAGGTATATTATTTAGGAAAAAGACAGCGGACGTAAATGTAAATATTATAAAATAAATGTAGAAATAAGATAGAAGTGTTTTTATTTTTTCTAGAACCTTTCTAGGTCATTTGACCTCTCAGTTTCTCCCCCTTTTTCCATAGTTCAATTCCTCTCATAGTTCAGTACATTTCTAGTTCTTTTGAAAAATAAACTGTGTAGTTCATTTGAAACCAGTTCATTCATAGTCTAGGTATTCAACATTTTGTATAACCAAAATGCACGAAACATCGCATTCGTTCCTGATATATTTTAGCATAAATATGAAAAATTGATATTGAAGCCGAAGACACAAGTTTCGACAAGAATTATGAAGACGCACTTTCTGATTTATAGAAAAAGTAATTGATTAATTGACAACTATCAGAATGGATTCAGGTTGGGAAGATCAACTATCGAACATATCTTCACGACCACAGGGACATGCTGGAGAAAATCTTTGAATGGAATGTTGACCTGAACCAGCGTTTCGTAGACTGTAGAAAGACAAACGGCAGTACCAAATAAACGATCTGTGTGGAAACCTAATAAACCTAAACTATCCCTGAACTCATCAGAATGGTTTGGTTCAACTTACAGCATATTTCTCCTTGGATCTTGACTAAACCTCTGCTAGTCAAGATACCAGAACTCTCCCCAGACTTCACAATGCAAAAAGAATAGAAACAGGGAAACCCCATATCTTCAGTCTTATTTAACATGGAACTAGGAATGATTCTTAGGGCAATGCGAACAGGAACGTAGGATTTATTTATATCAGATAGACTCAACACCAAAACAAAATATAGATAGTGTCGACGAAGTTACAAACTTTAAAAGTACCTCGGCACGATAGTCACATAAAAGAATGAAACAGAAGCAGAGATAATAATAAGTGCTATTGGACAATCAATGAAATTCTTCCAAATCGAAATATATCCTGAGGTTTCGAATTACGAATGTATAAGACCTTCTTCCAACCAATGGTGTGACCTATGGTAGTTAGACTTGGACCCTTACATAGCTACAAAAGTTAAATTTATGGATTCTTGATATCTGGAGAACATCTTAGGGCCACCCTGCCTAAATAAAGTAGATGCCTTTAATTAAGGAAAACACCAAGCGGTTGAGTACGATTTCAGCCAGATCGCCCCCCCCCCCGTGCAGCCTTCGGCTTAAATCAGTGCATATATGCATATATAAATCAGTGCTCTGCGTCATGTACTGAACGATGGAGATAGCAGAAAGACTAAAATTAAGTATTACCCAATCATACCATCTCTAATAGAAAGAAACTTATGTTAAAACTATAAAGTAATAAATGAGATGAACCTTAAAAACGCTAGAGTATTAACGGAAATGCAATAGTGTTATCATGTGGAATTGTCGTAATTAACTGCTTTAAATGCCTATTCATAAAAATTATAATTCTTTAAATTGATATTGTGGAGAGCGCTGAGTTTCTGTGCTGTAGATCCCGAGTTCAAGCCCAGCTGTGGCAGATAAGCTTACAATTGGGGCCCGATTTATAATAAATAATACGGGCAGTAAGGCAAAAATCGAAATTTATTTGCATCTGTTGGATTTTTAAAATCCCTTGAGCGATCGTAACCCTGAAAAATAGAAGCATTAATATTTTAAATTATATCGAATTAAAGCAGCGATAACTTAAATAATTACAATGGATGCTAATTTTACAGTTGAACTAATTGTGCTACTCGGAATCCATTAGCTATCCATAGTGGTGCACTATTAATTGTTAAAAAGGCATACTCTTGAGTTATGCAAACATTTTTTTTAATTTCAGTTAATATCAAAGAAATCTTTAAAAATTAATTTTCTTTATAAAGTTGTGTAAGGGTGGAATCATTTCTTTATAGACACCGTGTTTGGGAATGATTGTCGACGGTTGTAGTTTTATGGTGATTTAATTTTGGATGTCCTTAAGATATGAAGATTTTGAGAAATATATTAAATACATTTCTAAAATGTTAAAAATAAAACATTACATAAATTAAGTAACTCTAACTAAAACGGTGTGTATACCTAAACTTTTTAAAATCGATTTCGGAGAATCTATTGATAAAGAGCAGGTTATCTACTGTAATCATTTTTTGTCACATCCCCTCTTCTTGTTTGAGTAAAATAGTTGTTCCTTGGAAGTTTGTTGGTGTTTGTTTGTTTTTACCTTTTGATAATATTGGACCTGATATTTTACTTCTTGAAAAGTGTTTATATGATCAATTACATGCCGTCGTTTTGTTTGATGGGGAAAAACACGAAAACTATAACCAAACTGTGCCCTTTGTGTGAAATACAGGTACTGCTCTATTTTCTTATTGAATTCTTTAATGTTTTTTTTTTTCTATTGTACGTCCATAGTTAAGGAATAAAGAGGTTCATAATTTAAAACAAATTAATGGTATCTGATAGCTATGGATGTTACTTACTATGCAGATATTACTATTAATAATGTTGGATTATATTAATTATGGTGCTTTCTTTATCTTCTTAAAAATAAAAAGTATACATTTTTTCATTATTTATGAGGTTGTTATGTAAGAAGCCTAATCAAAAATCCATCAGGTATTTTAAAAATATCTGTGTTTTAATGCATGTATATTATCCTTTATCCCATGATTATGGCAAATTTGAACATACCTTAAATGAATTTCAAGGATTTAATTGAATTAGGGAGTAAAAAATCCTTTGTTATGCCCTCCTTCGGAAGGGTCAACCCTGTACGGGAACTTTTTAACTCTTTAAATTTAGGACTCCCACTGTAGCATCCCCCATTAGCCATAGTTTTCCCATAGCAGGATGAAGTGGCGTTAAATAAACAATCAATGAAATAGAATAGGAAAAATAAACATTTATTCCGGGACTATGAAACTTTAGAATAACAATGTTGCATTTAAAAAAAAGTGTTTCATAATGTTGTATTTAAAAAAAAAATGTGTTTTACAATGTTGCATGTAAAAAAAAATGAATGAACATACGTTCTAGAGTAGGCAAATAAAATCTCATATATCACAATAAAAAAAAAAATTTGTTTGGTAATATATTAAAATTAATAATAAAAAGAAATGAGATGAAAAAAAATTAAGATAAATATTCTGCAAAAAGCATAACATTATGATCTGACATCTGCAGAGAAAATAAATTTTATCTTCGAACCTTAATGAGAAATATACAAATAGGACAGTAGGTAACAACTAATATTAAAATTTATTGAGTGTTTATATTGTATGGAATTTGGTAAATGTGATCAAGAAATAATATATTGTTCAATTGATGACTAAAATTAATGCTTGGCATAATCTTGATATTAGATTTTGTCCTAGAAATTGACATATATTAATTAAAATCACTTCTGAAATCCCCATTGACAAATAACAATGAATTAGTAAACAAATTTCTGAAACAAAACAACTCAAATTCTTAAAGAATATTTAAAAATTCTAGAACTCACATAATGCTGTTTGACATCCTGTAAAAGCACAAAGCTATTCTTGATAGATACCGTAAACCGGGGTGAATAGAAACGAAACTTCATTTTTTTATGTATAATTTATTTCCTACATAACTATGGGTAAATTGTGGCAACTATTATCTTTTTTTAAGTTGCTATACTTTAGGCTGAAAGGGAATTAATGGTTTGTTTGGTTAGCAGCACAGGTTCCTGTTTGAATGTCTTGTTGAATTTTACCACACGATTTTTGTGTTTTCTTATCCACTTTGATTTTTCCAGGTAAGTCATAATACGTAGTGTTCTTCAAAGTAAATAGCTGTATAAAGCATAGTTTAATTATTAATATGAAAGATTAAGGCTTACTTTATTACTTTAACAATATTATTTTAAAAATTATTCATATTTTTTAGGTTAGGTTTTCAGAATTTATGGGGTGAATAGAAACACATAATTTTTAGTATTCGAAATGCACTTTCTGACATACAGAAGGGACTAAGCCTTCGGAAGTCTGCTGAGAAACATGGTTTGCATTATAGTATTATATATCGACACTTGAAAAGAGGTCTCAATATGAAGAAACATGGTGGTCAGACAGCTTTAACTCTCGAAGAAGAACAACTGTTTGTTGAAAGGCTGAAGATATGTGGCGAATGGGGCTATCCTATTGACACTACAACTCTACGACTCCTTGTAAAAGACTTCTTAGACCGAAGAGGGAAAGAAGTTAAGAGGTTTAAAGATAACCTCCCTGGCCGTGAGAATGTGTCAGAGCTGGTGTGACACCAGAAACAATTCAGAAGAACAATGAAGCTGTTGACAATAGTTTCTAAGAGCTCCTTCAGAGTCTGAGACAATATCAGACTCCTAAGATAAAAAAAAAACAGAACAAAAGTTAAGGTAAAACCCGGCAAAAGTATCGGTGTTGAGGACTTTGTCGACGTCGATGAGAACTTAAATCCCCAAACTTCACTTTCTAGTGTCCAAAACCCACATTCCTCCAAACAAGTTCAGCCAAATAAAATAAATAAGTAGTGTGTAGAGTTATCATGAGAAGATGAAGACGACTTTTCACTGCAGGATAGTAACTCTTAAAATCCCCCTGATCTAGATGAAAGTACTGACAGGGCCTCAGGCGAAAACCTCGTCAACAATGAACATGACTACATGTTAGTCAAAGTTTTTGGGAAAACAAAAGCATCTTTTAGATGTTATATATGCAAGGTTGCTTACCTTGAAGACGATGGTATCATTGGAACATTTTTGAAAAGAGTTCAACAAACTAACAAGTTTACCATAACTGAAGAAGAATCTCTTGTCTCCAGAAACGACATCATCCTAAATCTAACCTCCCCAGTATTGTGCTCAAGTGCGCGATTCAAAGGCATGATATTTTTCAAAGATGACCTGTCTGATTTCACAGTTTATTAATCATAATTTAATCTTGTTAAATACGGTAATTGTCTACCTATTCAATTTCTTTACTTACAGTTATGTAACTTCTTTTGTTATGTACTGAAATAAATCGTTATGTTAAGAAATAAATTTGTATTTGTCCATTTACAAATTAAAAATACCATATTTAACTGTTTCCATTCACCCTCGATTCGTTTCAATAGAAAAAACATGAAATCGAAGTACTGTTTCTATTCACCACCATGTTTTAATTTTTTTTTCTTTAAAATTAAATTAAAAAAAAATTAAATACTATAAACAAATAGGTTCAACAGAGACCTGTGTTCGGTAAAAAAATTGTGTATCTAGAATAACTACAAATATCCAAAATTTCAAACCAAAGTTGAAAATTGTTTCTATTCACCCCGTTTTACGGTAGGCACAGGGTAGGGTCATCATTCCTATGCCCAATCTTCGTGAGTCGCCTCTACAAGAGTGTCTGGTCTCACATCTCTAGATCTTAATTATCACGAGACCAACAAGGGGCTATTATTAGTGAGACAATGTGATTTTCACTTCCTTTAAAGCTACTAAAGGGCTCCCATGTATTTGGTACATCTCCCATAGGGTCAATCTCCAATTCATCATATAATTTGGGGTTCTCATAATTAGTGTAAGAGCAGAGGGTGATTATAATTTCCATATTATTATATTCATTAGTTTTTAAAAATATTTTTTTAATTTTTACCATGATAATATTTTAAAATTTGTCTTTAGGTAGCTGTAGCCTGCAAAAGCTGCCCAGGCTGTAAACATTCATTTCATAGTACTAAACGATTGTCTTTAGCTCAAGCTTTACATTACACTGAATCTTTTGCTCTAGTTAGCAGAAGAAGAACAGAAAGAGTTAAAAGAGAAAAACCTAATTACTATGATTCTTCAGAGTTTGAAAAAAAAGTTTCCAAAGTAAGTTTGTTTTCTGTATTATTTCAGAGGAAATAGTATTTATGCTGATTAGTATAATTTTTTTTTCAAAATATGTTGGTATAAAATGATAAAAAATAAATTTTGAGATAGAAAAAACAAAAAAACATTTGTGGGAAGTTAAATAATTTATTTTTGGTTATATTGTTGAATGACTGTTAGAATCTTCATTTCATTTGTTCCTAATTTCTATTTAAATATGTCTGTTTAAAATACATTTTTGGAATGGCGGGAGAAATCATTTAACTTAGTTTAAGTGGTTCTATTTTATTTCAAATAATTAAGTTCAGTCAAATATTTAACCGGATGGGTACTTGAGCATTGCCCGACATCATCTTATTTTCTTGAGTCTTCTATTTCAAACCCTGGTATAAATTCAAATACACAATTTAATACATACAAGGTTTATAACAAAACAATAATTTGTAAATTAGTACATAATTATTTAATTTGATATTCTGGAGTGATTTTATTGTCTTTGATTGATGTTTCTTTTTTGAAATTTTCAATGTTTTAGAGATTTATGGTTTTGTGTTTCAATTTTTCAAATTGTATTCTAGTAATTATTTTATGTTTAAGTCTAAGAAGATGGCCTCGAGACCTTCTACTATAAAACTTCATTGGAGTGCTATCAATGGATAGTTTCTCCACAAGTGATTTTTTTTTGTTCATGTCCTTTGTTCATACAGCCAATTTACTTGATGTAATGTTATTACAGTTGTAAATATCAATTAAAAAAAAAAAAAAAAAAAAAAGTTTAAGTCTGTACAATTTTTCGCTTGTTTTTATCAATAAAAACAGTAATTTATTTATTACTATGTATCATATTATAAAACGCTCCTCCACACTGAAGGGCACAATAGGAGGAAGAGAAAGAAGAAGAAGAATATTATAAATGATATAATATTATGTATTTTATCAAAAAATACAAGTGTCAAAAATATCTGGTACCTGGGACAGCTTCTTCCCCTCCATATGCTGCCCTGACTTCAAGTTTTTACTTTTGAACAGAGAAGGGCAAGCAGATTATGCTATATCTCCCCTATGACCATGGATAAATTATAAAATGACTCATCACCAGTAATGTAATAATATTTTGTCAATTAATAGGACTGCCTCTAACAGTCTTATAGTCTTGCCAGTTGGTTCTATCTTGCAAAGCTTTCTCCAGTCTTGGTCACTGAATAGGGCTCTTGCATCTTCAGACACATCATCCGTCCACTTCATCAATCATCATGCGATTCAATGAATGTTCCATAAGTGCCACATGACTTGCCCAACACAGATGTCCCAGTTTTATCTTGACAACATCTGGGCATTTGAAAAAGTTTTACAGCATTCTCACATCGTCTCCATTCTTTACTAAGTTTTATGGGTCCAAATATCTTTCTAAGGACATTCCTCTCAAAAGCTTGTAGCCGTTTCTGCCTTTGTCAAAGCCCACGCCTCTGAGCCAGGATTTATAACTGGACGAATGAGTGTTATATATATTTTTATCTTTATTGCCTTTGAGAGTTACTTGCTTTAACGGTGCTTTCCTAGCCTATAATAACATCTGTTGGCAACAGTGATTCATTTTTAATTTCTTGCCGTTTGTTATTTTGTGAGTTAATCTCGGTCCCTAAGTAAGCGAAGTTTTCGACATATTGGAATCTATACTGGCCTGCTTCAATAAAATCTTATTTTTCTTCTACCCCTCCAACTCTCATATACTTTGTCTTCTGTTCATAGACAATATCTGCTACACAGGGATCTGCCTTCCTGGATTCCTGAATTCTTAATAGCTTTTTTCTCCTAAGGTTGAAGAGAAGGCTGGTGAGAGCATCTCCGTGCATCGCCTTGTGTTTGATTCGAATTCTTCATGGATCAGATCTGCACTTTTATTAAGTATTTTGACCCTTTCATGATCATTCTCACAACAAAACTGAATTATAACTTTTACATCTTCTTAAAATCATTGACATAGAATAAGTAGCAACCAAAATAACAGTAGGTAATTCTTTTTTACTTTATAGGCGTTCTACGGGTTGCCTCAACTTGTCAGAGCATAGCTCCATGCCTCTTGATCCATCCAATTCTCTTCCTGGAGACCTCAACCAGCCATCTCCTTCTGAACTCCCTCCATCCAACTGCTTCTGGACCGTCCGTCAACTATTATTCAACACAAATTTTTATTCACACAGAAGGGTCAAGAATTAATTTCACAGTAAATCATAAAATTTGATAATGACTGGCTCATTTTTCTCTCCAGATTTGGAATGAATTTCATTATCACCATGATAGTTACCGTTTAGCAGTTTGTACCTAGATTTATAGTTCTTATGTAGCATTGAAATTTTTCACATAAACAAAATAGATTGATTTTTCTGTGATTTTTTGTTTTTTTCATTCAGACTATTTAAGGATCATGTTTGCTTAATTTGGATTCTCTCCACTAAACATTGTCATTTTAGCCCTTTGTTGCTCCTTCCTTTCTTCTGTCTATAATTTTTTCTGTCCGGATTTGATTGTTTATTTCTTACTGGAAATCTTCTTTTGTAAATATTTTTTTTTTATTTTGTCTCTCTCCTTTATTACACCTTTTGTGATTCCTTAAATTTTATGATCTTTATAAAGTTCTGTGAACCATTTAGATTCGGTTTTTCTATTATTAAATTGATGAATATGTTTTTAGTCATTCTTTTACCATACAATAAATATGACCAAAAAATCTTAATATCCTGTTTTTTTATTGTTATTGCAGATTATTTGTTAATTTATCTTCTTAAGGATTTTCTTTTTTTATATCTGATTTATTGAAAAAAAATATTTTTTGGACTTAAAATTATTTAAATTCTTAATTAATTTAACATGTGCATCTTTTACCCCTAGAAAAGACATGAAAGGAATTCAATAGATCATCGGGAAGACCATTGTCGTCCTCAACTTCAAACATTTAAAAAGAAAAGAAAGAAAAAAATCATGAAATCTATGAAGGAGGAGGATGAGGAAATAGCTATTACTTTAACTAATGACAAAATGAAGCAATGTTCAATAATACTAGCTGAATTGAATAGGAAAATGTATACAACTACCTGGAGAAGGTAAATTTCAACATCTTCATTATTTTTGTACATTCCTAATTCCCTTTACATTTGCTTTAGCTATCTAGCTATAGATTTTGATATCATAGTGACATATTTAACCTAACATATATTTTCTCAAATGATTATCAATGACTTAGTAATATATTTTTCTCTATATATTATATTTTAGATGTAATGTAACCCTGTATGTTTCCTATATTGACTTTTTTAATGATTTTGTCATCTTCAACAGGCAGCAAACACTTGATGCATTGAATCAGGGATCTCCCGACTTTATGCCCTGTGGGTCTTAGGCTTTGGAAGCAGAAGATGAGATGTGTATATATATTATACATATTATATTATATATAAAAAACTAACTGTGCTAATCCTACTTGAGTTTTTAAAGCTTTTGATTCCTTGGGCCATTCTATCCTTTTTGCTAAATTAAAATAATTTTCTTTCTTTATCAGCTCTATTTGCTGGTTCCAATCTTTCCTCTCTGACAGTTCTCAAGCAGTTTCCATACCTAATCAATCCCTTTCCTCACTCTTTCCTCAGGAGTGGCATAGGGCTCAAGCATTTATCCTCTTCTTTTCAACTACTACATCAATGATCTTCCTAAATCTATTCACCACTGTTACTACCATCTACATGTTGATGACTTCCAAATTCATTTGTCATTTCCTCGTTTTGAGCTATTAATTGCATTCGCCAGTATTCAGGAATACCTAGATTGGATCAGTGCTTCAGCAAAGCTAAGCAAACTGGAGTATGGATGGATGGAAAACTCAGTTCATTGTTTTAGGTTCCGATTCCCTCATTATATCCATCCACACCCTCCCAACATTAATCTCAAACAATGATCCAATCATTTTCACCTCCTCAGTTGAAAACTTAGGTATTTTGTTTTGTTTTTTAGCGCGAAAAGACCTTAACGACCACGCGAACATCATGCTTAGGTTTTCCTCCTCAACTTCCTCTTCCTCCACACTTCCCTCATGAGCTCCGCATGTCTGAAATTTATTTCCCCTGACCACATACAACCCCTTTTTGGGCGTTCTTTGTCCACTTTATATTGTTTAGTGACTTTCTATAGGTTTCTCTATCCTGACAGTCTGAGTCCTTCAGTCCTGCTGAATCCATGTCGACCCTGATCTGCTTGAAAAAATTCGTTGTGTTCTTGCGCTGGTGGAATCGCCGGAAGATTTCCCAATTTAACCTTTCCGGGCTCATCCTCATCATGTGTCCATAGAATTTAAGTCTTCTTACTCTGATGTCGGTCTCATGGCTTTTGTTGTTACTGTATAATTCTTTGTTGGACTTTAGCCTGTATCTTTCGGGTTTCTTTTTGGGCTCGTAGATTTTCCTATGGATTTTTCTTTCCATATTCAGAAGCTTTTCCACGATAGAGAGACAGGAGGTCTCTGTCCCATATAGTATCACGGTGTTATAGTGTCGGACTTTGACTTTGATGGATAAGTTCGTTTTGTTGTAGAAGTTCCTGAGGTCGATACACAATCTCTGCAGTTTGGCGACTTTTCCTTTGAAGGTTTCTCGGCCCGAACGGTTATTGCAGATGACTTCTCCTAGGTATCTGAATTTTTGGGCTACCTAATCTTTCCACATATGGTGTCGACCGTCTTTTTCTTGTAAATGTAATCCGTGGTCATTAGTTCTGTCTTTTCAGAAGAGATTTGTAGGCCCGTTTTCCTGGCTATCCTTGATAGGGCATTTATCTGAGTGACCGCCTCTTCCCCCGTTTCCGCGAAGAGGGCGAGATCGTCTGCATAGGTGAGACACTTTACTTTTTCGTGGTCATTCTTTGTTCCTAGGATCGCTCCGGAGTCATTTTTCTTCCACAGTCCTCTCATGATCTTATCCAGTACTGCATTGAATAGTACCGGGGATAATCCATCTCCCTGCCTGAGTCCCATTTTGATCCGGAACGGTTTGCTGATGTGTCCTTGGTATTTGACTTTCGACTCGGTCTCCGACAGGATCAGTCCTATCAGCCTCCTGGTTTTCTGGTCGACCCCATATTCCTTGAGTATGCGAGTAAGGTCTCCCTGTCCACCGAGTAGTACACCTTTTTGAAGTCGACGAACGAGATGAACTGGTTTTTCCTGCTCTTGGTTCTGTAGTATCTGATCAGGAGCTTAAGGTTCAGGATATGTTCTCGGCATGATCTGTTTTTCCTGAATCCCCTCTGATATTCCCCGATCTTCGGGTCCACTTGTGGGTACAACCTGTTCAGGAGTGCTTTGGAGAGAATTTTGTATGTTACCGGTAGTAGGGGTATCCCTCTTTAGTTGTTCACATTGGATTTATCCCCTTTCTAGTGTAGTGGGTGTATCAGGGCAGTTTTCCATTCCTTCGGGATTCTTTCTTCACTCCAGACACCCATCAACATTTTCATGACTCTTTTCCTGAAATCTTCCCCAGTTAGTTTCCACATTTCCGCGAGAACCCCATCTTCTCCCACCACTTTGTTTTTCAGGGACGTGATGATCTCGTCCAGTTCTTCATCGTTCGGTGGGTATGACTCCGCATTCAGAGGGTTGTTGTCGACTGTTGCCAGTTTCTCACTTGGTTCTTCACAGTTCAACAGTTCTTCAAAATAATTCGCAAATTCGTCACAGATTTCTTCTTTGTTTTGTGCCTGGAGTTTTCCTTTCCTCTTTAGAACCATACCAGAGGGTGTGAACCCTTTGATTTTCTGCTTGCAGTTCTTGTAAAAGAGGCTGGTGTTGTTCTTCCTGAAGTTTATTTCCATTTCCATAAGTTGTTCATTGAGGAAGCTCCTTCTCCTTTTCCTCATTATTTGATGTGCGTTTTTCCTTTTTTCTCAAATTCTTCACGGTTTTCCTTAGTTTTATTTTGGTTCCATTTTATCCATGCATCAAACCTGTCCTTTATCGCTACCTCACATTTGGTATTTCACCATTCTTCCCAGGCGTGAGTTTTTCAGTGAGGCCCACCATTTTCTCAGTTACTTCTTCCCGATTATTTGGTATCTTTAAGTTTTTCCCGAAGATTTCCCAGTACATTCCAACCAGACTTTCCCTGTCTATTCTTTTCACTTGGTTCCCGTTGTTTGGTAGACCCTTTTTGCCGGATACATCTTTATTTTTATTTGTGAGGGATAGTGATCCGAGGTAACGTTTATTGCTTTCCTGACTTTGACATTCTGAATTTCTGCATGAAATCTTAGGCATTACTATTGACCAAAACGCTTTTCTGGAAACCACACATTGCCTAAATATCCCGACGGTCATTAAATTCCTTGAAGTTATTCCATCTTTCTCGACATCTTACACAACCTTCCCATAAGCTCCTCATATAATCTCTCATCTTCCCCCACTTTGACTTCTGTGGTGTGGGATATGTGCTTGAGGACAGATTAAAGCGAATTATGAACTGATCTCTAAGATTTGCCCTTAGTACCCCGAGGCGGTCTTGCGTGCCACCTTAATGATGAGTTAAAGTGGCTTTTCCCTCCCTTTTGTAGACAATATTTCCTCTGAGCATTTTTATACCAAACCATTAACTCTCAACATCCTTCATATATCTACAGTCTTCTCCAATTAAAATCCTCAATCCTGCACCAAGAAACAAGATCTCGCCTTTCTGATCTCTATACTCGTTTCTACAGAACCAAAACATTCGAGCGCTCTTTTCTTGCCCACTCCACCACCATGTGGAATTCGATACCTCCTATCATCCGCCATACTTCTTCACTGTCTTCAATTAAATCCTCACTTTTCCAACATCTCCTGGCCTACCAAAAGGATGCTCTCTAAGCATAGCATAGCAATTCATTTTGCTTAAATGAATCAGTATTGAATAATTGATTTTGTTGCTTAGTTGTTTTTGTTTCTTTTTCATAAAGAAGATGTACATAATGTAAAGAAATTATTGCATGCTAGCTCATGCATTTAACTGTTATTAATTTATTTATTATCTATAATTGGTTAATATCTTTTCACGATTCATACTTTTTAAATTTTATTATTTATTTTATTTGTATTTTTTGGCACATTTTAAATACTTTATGATTTGTATTATTATTATTTAGCCTTCTGACCAGATTTATATTGTTTCTTTTTCTGTTCATATTTGATACTCTTAAGGGACTTTGTCCCAGAATGAAGTTACTTTTCTTTTCTATTCTATTCTCTGTGCATATTATTATACATATAAATTGGAGAAGACCAAGGTAATAGTAAGAGGGTATAATCACTCCCGTAACACTATTTCCCATGTTACATCCCTCTTTATACAATTCTCTTGATAACAATCCTGCCAAACCCTTAAAAACTTCGGAACCAAATTTAGAGCTCCCAATGTAGTGTTGTCTGATTAGCCATAGCAGCATAAAATGGTGTTAAATGAGCAAACAGCAACAACCTCAGAACCACCCTTTCCTGGTAAAACCATATCTTAGAAATCTAATGTCAAACCTTCTCCACCTTAAAGCATCTAAATTAGCTTCATCACCCAATCCCATTTGAAACCCATGTACATGAAGTTGTTTCCTTAATTTAACCTCACTTGGGCTTTGCTGTACAGTGTACGATGGTTTCTTTGGAGATGTCGAGACAAAACTAAAATGGTTAATCAATTTGCTTTGTACTTATCATCTTTGGGATCCTAAGAGAAACCCATATCATCCATTGGATGACATCCAATGCTCATCCCTGTGGACCTCTACCTTCTTCCATTCTTATAGCCTTCCGACCTTTAAATCCCACATACTTTCTAACCACACAGTTGCTAAATAATAGACAATAGTTGTTCAGTTTGATCAAAACTTATAAATAGATAAAAACTTATTGGATAACAGATATGTTTAATGATTTTTAATTTTGTCTTTCACACATTACAATGTTGCATCATTTTAAAGAAAATATAAGATTGGTGTTATTGGATGTTCCTTTCTTTTTTTTCCTCACAAAATTATTATATGTATGAATATTTATTACGTTTTCCATTATTATAATTATTGTTAAATATTTGTTCTCTTCCCTTTAATTTACTGTTTGGAGTTAATTAATAATTTATTTCCATTTAATTGATTAAATTATAATTGTATTTTACTCTAAGACTCTTTAGTCCATATTTCATATATTGTATTATTATTCTATTGAGAATTGTTTGTATTTGATCATCTGTCCCCACTCTCTTTGGTCGGGGTTTTGGTTTATCGTCTTTTTGGGTTGTATTTTCTATCAGTATTCTTAAGTAATTCTTGTGTGGTACTATTTCTATAATGCCTATTTTGTTAATATCTTACTCTACTGCTTCTTACCACCCTACAGTTTTCTTCAGTTTATTAAAGTAATTTAAAATTTTCTTTGTAATCCGTGTTTTTTCCTTTCTTTTTAAAAGTCCATACAATCTTAGTTGTCTCTTCCTCATTGTATCTGTTGTTCTTCCTGTATTTTTATATAAATCTTCATATCACCTTTCAGTCCATTTATTTTCATTATTTTTTCATGACCTACTAGTATTTCTCTCTTTTTTCTAGTTCTCTTAGTTCACCTTAACTAATCGAAATTAGACAATCCACTCTGATCGATATGTTGCTTGTGTCCTAATAACTGAATTATAATTTCTAATGTTCACTTGGATGGGTATCAATTTCTTATTGTAGTAGTTTTGCATAATTGCAATTTGCTCAAATGGTGAGTTAAATTTTTAACTTAATTGGGATTAAGAATTTGGATGAGCTTGCCTACGTGGTGTTTTCTTGGGATGGGAAAACATTTATTCTGGTACACTCACTTTTTGAGAAATGTACGATTTCAGTAGTTGTCTGGCTTATTACATTACTTATAAAATTTTGGAACTAAAGATTGATATATGCTATTGTTTCAGGGTCAAACTGAAAATTTGAACTAAGGACCTCAAAACAACAAAAATATGGAAGTATGTCCGCAAACACTTTATTTAGGAGTTATAACATCTAACAATAAAATAAAATAAATAAATTTAAAAACTTATTTTGTTAATTCCAGCTATTTTATTCATCAAATGTAAACATTAACATTCATATCGAATGTTGTTTAAAATGATTTCCTTAGCTGGTATATGCCCTTACTTCTTTACGAAGAAGGATAATTCAATCTTGTGAAACAATAACACATATCCAGTGCCGTTCTGACACTGCTGTTGAAGAAAGAAGCTGAACCTGTCTTAATGCTCAAGGAGATCACTTTAAACAACATTTAATATGAATGTTAATGTTTACATTTAATGAATAAAGTAGTTGGAACAAACAAAATAGGTTTCATTTATTTACTATGCCTAAATAATTCATAAGAATGAAAATCTTTAAGTGTGAATATCTCCTAAACAAAGTGTTTGCGGACATACTTCCATAGGGATTTTTTTCTTGTTTGGGGTCCTTAGTTCAAATTTTCAGTTTGGCTACTTAACCCTGGAACACCCTGTATATCTGTATCACTGGTGAACAATCAGTTAAGTTGAATTTTGTGCAAAATGAGTTAAATGTACTGAGGGTAATGTAATTGTGTTTGAAACAATTTTTTGGGGGGGGTGTATTATTTTATTAAATGATGACTATGAAAAAAATAAAAGAATCCCACTCTAAACAAAAATCGGATACACAAAGTCTAAATATGTGTTATTGAAATTTAATAAACTCTTAATAACAAAATAAAAATAATAATAATCCCTATTAAATTGATTAAATAATGATAAAACAATGTAATAAAAACTGCTGATCCTCATTCACACCAACTGAAATAGAACAAATCCAACATTAAACATTTCAGCAAACAGGCACAAATTTTCATCAATTTAGACTAGGGTGCTATTAAATATAATTCTCTAAAAGCCATTTTTTCACTGTTAGGGCATGATTATATGAATAATGTAGTTTTGAATCAGCTAGGGTATATTTCCTTCGGAAACCATATCAATTCATTAGACTTATCAGTTTTATCTTTTGTGCATCAGAAAGTTTCATATATACTACACTGTTTGATAATGAGAGGTTTTAGAGTTTTGAAAGTAGGATCTCATTATTAACTGAGTCAAAGGCTTTGGATAAATTGAAAAAAACAAGCAATTTTCAACATGGCAATGGAATACTTAGAATGAATTACAGATTAGTGAGGATTGAGGAAAGCCTTTTGCTCAAGAAGTTATTAAGCTGCGATTTGACTGTTCTTTCACATAGTTTTGATAAGTTTGAGAGGTTAACGATAGGTATGAATTCATACATGCTGTAAGTTTTACAATGCAATGAAAATAAACTTTGGCAGACTTGATCTGGCCCATGGGTCACAGTTTGGAGACTCCTATATTGAATTATAACCAATGTCAATGTTTATTATTATTAAGAGAATTATGGAAAAATGTAATGCTTATTATTTTGTGGATATTTATTTTATTTTAAATTAATTCATGCATATTTTTGAAATAGTTATTGTTGGTATTATTTGGAATATAATATTTTAAATTATTTCATTTAAATTTTTATAAATGACATGTTATGTTCTCTGAACAATATGTTAATTGTTTCTCTATAGTTTTAATTTACAAACTAAAATATTTAAAATTAATTTTAGGAAAATTTGTAGTAATAATGGTTTTATTTATACATGTCAATTGAAGAATTTAGTGTTTTCATTTTTTAGAATTTTGTATTTTATGTTAGACCTTACACTCAAATGGTCTTGTGAAAGAACTGCATTAGAAGTTAACAGTGATTTAATGTGTTACAAATGTCCATGATAGTAAAATTATGTTCATTGTGATCATACTCAAAGTAGTTCCTATTTCCAATCTATCCCACCTGTTCTTCCAGAAAGTCAAATATTGTCATTCACTTTTCATTTATATTACTAAATTTGGTGATTATAATTGTTTGCTGCTGTTATTGTAGGAATTATGTAATTTTTTAATGTACTTATATCATGCAATAAAAACAATTAAAATAAAATATAAAAATGTTAAAACAAATTTGGAGTAAACAAAAAAGGAGGAATAATAATAAAAAGAATAGTTATGAATTGAATTCATATATTAAGTAAGTTGGAGAAATAAATAGAATGGTCTTCCATCTATTTCCAAAAAAAAAATGCAAGACTAATAATTTAAGACCACAGTGTTAAAACGAGGTAACGAGTTGAAAAATTTGGTTACAGCAGTTTATGATTGATTATTGATTTTGATGGTGAACACAATGTGGTCAAAACAGTATAAAAACGAGTTCAAACGGCTTAAACAAGGAAATCTAGTTCATTCAAGCAAGGCATAGGGAAGATCTAGGTGAGGTGGCTTCCCTAAGTTGGGCTTCAATCCCTCCTCCAACATCCAAACATCCTCTTCATTGTGAGATTGACAAGACCAGCAATCCACATGGATTTTACTTAAATTATTATATTATTTCCAGGTAAATTTCGCTATCCTGAACATTTATAAAAAAGTGAGTTACCTTGTTTTTTCCTGTAGTCTTCAATTGGAATAACTGCAACTAGACAATTGTAGCTTGCTTTCCCAACATAGATCTCTATTTTAAAAATTCCACATAATTTTCTACTAAATATGATTTGGACGTAATTTATTAAAAATAAAATTTGATATAAGATACACTCCAATTTACAATGCTATAAGTAGCTATTAAAAAGAAACTCTTTATTTTGATTTTGTTTACAAAATTTTAGTAAATAACGTTGTATGTAAATGCATTTAATCTTTTTTGTTTGTTTGATTTGGCCTATTTTTTTTTTTATTGACTTAAAATTTTGTACATGATGTTATTCTATAGAGACAACAATTGATTAGACATTAATGTTTAGTGTTTTCGTCTAACATAAGAGGTTATACTTCTTTGGCCACAAAAATCGATTTAACAGCTGTTAGAGAGACTTGAAAACTATACTTTTAAAAAGATATATGCTATGTTATGTTGACTTGGTTCTGGGCCCAGATTGTTTGTTAGTTAAGACCCTTGCGCAAGTAATTGTAAATAAGAAATATTCAGTAAGTTAATCTTTTGTGTTTAGTTTTTTTTTTTTCAATTTTGGTTACTTTATGCATGTTATTTGTTTTGTTGTTAAGTTTAATGTTAAGTATTGTGCACTTACTAAAGGTTAAAGATTATTTATTTTTACATTGAGTATTTCTCTGTATATTATTTTGATTCAAGTGAAAAATCAACAAAGAATAAAAATACATATTATAAATGAAATAGAGCTGTTATTTATACGTTTATCCTTTATGAATACACCACGAGGTTACAAATGCAACAACGAGCTCACCTCGAGACGTCACTGTTCATACCTGGCCAGAAAAAACGCTGTGTGACCAACCGCCTCGAGGTTCGTATCCCGGGATGACTGAGCCCATGCAGACGGTGAAAAATCTCTTCCCTCATGGACTCAGGTAGGGCCACGCCTGATGGGTAGAGGTCTCACAGAGGACTAATGCTTCTGTACCGGGAGGCTTGATCCAACGGAGCTGAAGACGAGTGTTCTTTAGTAGTTCCGCAATTGCTGGATCCTTCTGCTCATTTGCCATGAGTGTAGTCCTCGGTCGACACTATGTCTTCTATCCTCGAGAGTGCGTCGGCTACAGGATTCTTTTCCCCCAGGTATGTGGCGGATGTCAGTGGTGAACTGGCTGATGAAATTTACCAGCCGAATCCGCATGGGCATCGCAGTTTCAGGCTTCTGGTAAAAAACATATTCCAGCGGCTTGAGGTCCGTCCAAATCGTGAAATGTCGTCCAGGTAATGCTGTCAGTGCAATGTCATCAAGTAATGCCGGAAGTGCTGGATCGATCGGTGGATAGCCAGCAATTCCCTATCGTAGGTGGTATTTCTTCTGGGCTGGAGCGAACGCTTTGGAGAAAGATCCAAGAGGTCGCCACCCTTCCATCCTTCTGCTGCAATACTGCTCCCATGGCAGTACTGGAGGCGTCACATACCTTTTTTTTTTTTTTATCAACCTTTCCTGCCAACGGCATACAGTTTTTTTGCCATGAATGGGGGTTCACTACTCATGGCAACTTCTTACCAATATTTTTAAAACCTTTATTGAACCGGAACTATGGTGTAGCCCGGTGCACGGTTGTACACCTTAGGGCTACAACTTATCCTTTCCTCGTCTTTTTCCTCTCTTTTAACCCTCGTCCTCGGAATCCTCCATAGGTTGGTCCGGCGGTCTTCCCGGTGGCCTTCCTCTCCTCGTAATCGTGAAGTGGGCCGGTCCTACGGCCTCTCTCCATCCGTATACTAACTCCCTGAAGCTTGTGTAGTTCTCCTCCTCCACAAGCTCAGGGAACACGTCTTCGGTTATCACGTATATTCCGGTCTTTGTGGACAACCTCGTCCTCAGGGCGTCGTATGCGATGCAGGATGCTACCACGTGCTCGGCAGTCTCCGGGACTCCGCAGCTGAGGCAATGGGGGTCCAGGTCATATCCATGTTGTGCTAGTTTCCATATGAAACCCCCATGACCCGTGAGGATTTGTGACATCCAATAATCGGGAAGGACCCACTTGGCCTTTAATCTTGATTCGACGGTGGGGAAGTATTTCCTAAGTGTGCTCCCTTTTTCGGATGTCACCCATCGTCCATTCCATTCAGCCAGTGAGTCCTTCCTTAACTCATCTCTCCATTCGTTGGGGTTCCCCTGGATCCTCACTTGTAGTGTCTCCGGGAGAGCTGCCAAGCCTCTTCTCTTGACTTCAAACTTGATAGCATCTTCTCTCAGCAGGAGGTCAAGGGGCATACCTCCCGCTAAGATCTGCACCGCCTGAGGCGTCACATACCAGGACGAGCTCAGCATTCTCCTTCGGGTGTCCAAGTACCGCCGCGTTCTGGATTGCGGTTTTCCAGCGTTCAAATGCTGAAGTGCCCTCAACATCCCAGTCCATCGGCCTCTTGTCGTTCTTCTTCGCTCCAGCCAGGAACCTGTTCAAAGGAGCTTGCATACCCGCCGTCCTGGGTATGCAACGGCGATAGAAGTTAAACATACCCAGAAAACGTCGCAGGTCCCTTATTGTATCTGGCCTAGGATCGGAAGTAATGGCTTCCACCTTCGAAGGAAGAGCGCTGACACCAGATCCATTCACTGTGTGGCCCAAAAATTCGACTTCCTGGCGAGCAAACACACTTCGCCAGGTTTACAGTGAGGCCATTGTCCTCGAGACGACGCAGGATTTCCTCCACATGTGTTATGTGCTATTCTTCGTCTCTTGAGCCGATGATTATATCACCGAGGTACCACCACGCGAAATCTACATCTCTAAGCACCCGATCCAGAAATCGCTGAAATGTTTGTGATGCGTTCCTCAAACCAAAACACATGCGGAGGAACTCGAACAAACCGAAGGGTGTGATCACAGCCGTCTTCGGGATGTCTTTCTCAGCCACCGGAATTTGGTAATATGCACGGTTGAGGTCAAGCGTTGTAAAGATCTTTTTTCCGTGCATATTAACATTAACGTTAGCCAAGTTAGGCACCGCATATCTATCGGGGTACTTGCGCAACAATGTAGTGTACCACTCCCCGGCAGGTACCGAACAAACTGGGCACTGGCCCCCTCACTAACCTTCCACGCGTAGTAGCCCTGTCCGCTGGTCTACTAGATGACATCCGGACAGATTTACCATCACATTATAATGAAAAAGTAGATCTGCGCTGATGATGGGGTGACTCACTTCAGCCACCACAAATCTCCACGACATCTTCCTACGGAGCCCTAAGTCGAGGTTTAAGACAATGGTCCCGTATGACGGAATGGGCGTTCCGTTTGCCGCATAAAGCCTGTACTCTTGGGAAGGCTTCGCTCTGCAAGTCTTCACCGGGAAGACAGATAAGGTGGCTCCAGTATCCACCAGATATCTGACCCCGGACTTCTTGTCGGTAATGAAAAGTTGGCGGTTGGAGATCTCAGCGACTGAATCCGCCTCGTTCGTCGCTGCGACTAGTTTAACGCTCCAGCCGGCTTCCAGTCGCAGGGTTGACGGTTGCTTTTTCCTTAAACCGTTTGTGGTAAAAGCAAAGCGGCCGAGCGCTTTTACTTCTGTGCCCACGATCCTGACTGGGCGTCCTATTTCTTGGCCGACTTGGCCTGGCCCCTATCTGCGCCTTAGGCGCCGCTATCTCCACGGTCAGTCGATTTATCGCCTCTACAATGTCGCTTGGTCCGGGAGAAGAAGGCCCCGGTCTAGGTTGCGGGGCAACTGCGTGATTAGCCATGATATGGTTACAAGAGGGCTGTAACTCGGCGATCTTGTCCGCTAGTCGACCTAGCTTCGTCACATCCGTATGCTCCGTGGCGGCTAAAGCGGCTTGCATGCCCTCAGGTAGTCCGCGAAGCCATAAAGAGCTGAGCATCACTTCTGGGACCTGTTCTCCGGCTAGCTGTTGCATCTCCCGGAGAAACATGGATGGTTTTTGATCGCCTTTTCTTCGAGTAAATTTTTGATCCTCGCGTTATCGGATTGGCCGAAATCTGCCAGTAGGCGCTCTTTAAGCCTTTGGTAGGGGTTTTCTGGCGGATTACGAGCCAGGTCAGCAATTTGTAGGACCGTGGCGTCGTCGAGTTGGGCGATCACCATGTCAAATTTCGTCGTCGATTTAATTATTTTGCAGGTCCTGAACACCGCTTCGAGCTGGATGAACCATAGGTCCGGTGCTTCTTTAAAAAAAATAGGTAGCCGGGTTAAAACATTTTGCATGGACGCCGACTCCACCTCCGCCTTTTCTTCAACCGTCTCCACATCGAATGACAATAGATCGTCTATATTTCCTCTACTGTTCATTCTCTTAACCTTATTATTTCAAACGGAGGTTAAGAGAAGCACAAAACAAGGAGAAAAAAATATGTATTTTTACTCACCAAATTACGTCAATCACGTCTATTACGTCGATCACGTCGGGGTCACCACTTTAAAGAGCTAAGCTTCTAATAAAACTTTATTTCAGGATTATTAACAATTGTCAATTTATATCATACAATGTGGCTTTTTACAATGTTTTAGGATCGTCTATTTTAGATTATCAACGGCTGGAGGCAGGTTACGCATGGATTTGCCACTGTAATACAAATAAATAAAAACTATGCAATAATGAACTAAAAAATTAATATTAATTAATGTTGGTCAAGTAATAACTATTGAATGCAATAAATTAAATTAAATGGTTGAGGCAGTGGCAAACCCATTTCACACAAAAACCTCATTGGTCACCCGGCTGTTTATAACCTTCACTATGCTATTTTACTCCCGTTACAATATTAACCGAACATACTTCCTGGGAAGGTTGCTCTAAGGTATGCACTGTAAATGACTTTATGTTAAGTATATGGGTTTAGTTTACTGTTTAGGTAAGTATGCATAGTGTACTAAACTGTGGAGGTGTTAAGCACGTAACAATTACCCCTAGCAGGATGGAATTCCTCTTAGTATGCCATAAGTGATTGTTCATTGACTAGACATGATACCAGAATATTACTCATTGCTGTAAAAGTAGGTGAGGGGAAAGTAGAGAAGAGTTGAGATTCATTAGGAATGGAATGATACTACTTGATTAGGATAAAATGCTAGTAGTGAAAAAAGTACAATATATACAATTAAAAATACAAGTTGATAACAAACAATTCTATAAACAAGCATGTAAAAATATAAAACTAACCATTGACAGAATTAAAATATTAACAAGAATAAAAATGTACGAGATGAAGTAAACTTAGGTATTCGATTCGGAAAAAGAAAATAAACGAGAAAAAAAATAAAAGTTAAATGAGATTGTACTACTCTTATAGAATATAATCGAACATGAATATAAAAGGTAATGTAGAATGTTTGATTTATTACCACGCGCAAATTAGTAAATAAAAAGAAAATTTAAACAAAAACAAAATGAGTAACATAAATAAAATGATGTCTTTATTTACAGTAAACAAATTTTTTTAAAAATATTTATTTAAATGAAATCGTAACACCGCCAGTTAGTGCATTGCTAATACCCCTAATTGATGTTGGATGAACCACAGTCAGTCCCCAGCCTGGATAAAGGAGGAGGTTTGAGCATGAGGGATAGGCGACCTGGCCTATATAAAAAATGTTCAATCTAGAATCTGCCGTAAAAGAACGCTGAAGGTTAAAAATATGATGGTATTCCTCAGAGACCCGTTCAAATAGGGGGGGGTTCCACCCTACTCCCAGTCTTGAAAATGGTTCGATGAAGAAGAATTATCAAGAACCTGTACCTAGTATGTGCAGAGTATATTATATCCGGGTGAGAGTAGCACGTTGTAATGAGTATTAGAGAAATATGATGTTGATGTGGTAGCATTATAATATAGGGTGATACTGAAATGGTTTCGTTTGAAAAGTATTTTTAATAAATAGTGGCTCTAAGGAGAATCAGAATGTAAGCGGGTTTATGATAAATAATGTACTACCATTATTGGGATTCTGTGATTCACAGAAGTTTAACAGATGATGTCCATTATCTATGCTTATTTTATGTATTGTACATATTTTATGTGCCGTTTCTCTCTTCCAACTTTAGCATTCCAACTTAAAGTTACCTGCGAAGATCTTAATATCTGCTCTTGGGCATGTATTTATTATTGATTTTCAAGCAAGTCATAGAACTCTTCTTATATTGTTCCTCAGAGGACTCAGTTCGTGAATGATAACTAATCAAGGTATGGTTAAAGAATCTACCGTTTATCCTAAGCAGAGTCGTGGGCTAACTGGTTTGAAGTTCTTGATCAAATGTTTACACCTAGCAGAAACTACAAACCACGTTCCATAGGTATGTAATCTGTCTTTACGCCTATAGTAGGTGGTGCACAATTGCCATTCCAACTAATTTCCTGGATTACAGTTATACCGCTCCAGCCGCTGCATAAGTTGTTAAAGTGAACTTGAACTCCGTATGACCAGATCTGCGTTGTATCTTCCTTAATAGTCCAGCATGATTACTTTGAGGTTCCTTACTAACTCTTTTAACAGGAGAGAGTTACTAACGCAGCTTTCTCCGGTTCAGATGGAGAGGCTGCCTCCTTGAAGACATCTAACTTGCTTTCCCATCCGGGATGGGATCCTTGGAAAGGTGTATAATGTTATTGACCTTGGTCTGTAGTGTGTGGTGAGTGCAGTGTGCTGTATGTGTGTTGATGTGAGCGTCAGTATCTGGAGTTTCCCAGTTTCCCCAATCTGGAGGACCAGAGGCTGGCTGCGGTGCGGTACTTAGAGGGGGAGAGCAGAGGCTGGCTCCGGTGCGGTACTTAGAGGGGGCAATGGCTCTGCCGCTTCCCTATACACTATCTATTACTGTTCTGAAAAAAATATGAAGTATGGTTATTAGAATGATCCTAATATTCCAGATTATATCCGAATAAATACAGAACTAGCCATCATGCTAGTTCTGTATTTATTCGAACTAAGCTAAAATCCTAGAGGAAATTCAAGTGCGTGAAAAGATTTGGTTGAGAAAATTCTTCAGGAAATCTTGATGATATTTTCATTTTTCCACGTATATTTAGGCCTTTATATTATAATATAATATAAAAATTATACTTTAATAACAAAATATATTTCTCATAATATACTAGAAATACCCCCTGTCTTCCAACGGCTGACCAATCAGCACAGTATTGCTTAGATATATTGAGTATTTTGTATAAAATAAAATTTGAATTTTGTTTATTTACTTTAGTTTTATTTTATTAAATTAAAACAATTATATTTGTCCGGAAAAAAATGCTCTTTAAAATACCCCACCATGAAAACAAAGAAGGCTGTAGAAGAAGTGCTGCCAACTTTGAAGCTTTTTCACCTTCTCCATCTCCTTTAGATGGTCATCGATAGTTTATTTGCTTATTCCCAGCTATTTCTCGAACAGTTGTTCTGGGAATTTCTTCCACCAAAGCTCGGAGAACATCGTCATCAAGGGCAGAACTTCTTCCACGGGCGTTTTCGGCTTCAAGGCTCATGTTTCCGTCTCGAAATTCCTGGAACCACCGTTAAACAGTGCACTCAATACTGCCTTCGTCGATATTTCTGGTCGTTTGAGCTCGTAAAACAAAATTAGACGAAATCACGCTTTGGCATTTTAGTAAAAACTGAACTATTTCCAAGTAGCAAAATGTTACAATTGTAAACAAACATTGATGGAGGATTAATAAGTGTTTACATATATAAAAATCAAAACTCCAACAAGCATAAACAGTTAACTATTTGGAGAGGTATTTTAAAGAAACCCCTGCATTATTTTCTGGATAACCCAATTGTTTATAAGGAAAATGGCTTAATTTTATTTCTCCCTATATAAAAATACAAAACCTAAAATCGAAATTGGCTTGTTTTATTTTTTAAACCGATACCTTCCATTTTTCCCATTCAGATTCAAGACCACTGAAATATTTTGTGTTTTGGCATAAAAAACGTTTTGGTTTGGGTCTCTCGGAACAATTCCGAAAAGCTGTATATATATATATATATATATATATATATATATATATATATATATATTTTTTTTTTTAATTTATTTTCATTGTATTTATTTCTCTTCATAAAAAACATGGTAATATTTCTTGTATATAAAAAGAAGAAAAGATAGTAAGAAGAATTAGGAATTGTAATGTAGTTTTTAAGTATGTACTTAAGACAAACAAATTGTAATGTACAGTATGTCCGATATGGATTGATAAGTATGCTGCGTATTATGGCAATCCAATGTAGTTGGACAGCACTGCTGAAAATTAAAGCATTTCTCTGTCTCTCTCTCTCTCTCTCTCTCTCTCTCTCTCTCTCTCTCTCTCTACAAAACATACAAATCTCATAAAGATAAAGGGATAATAGTGTCCCAGGAACCGACCCTATGGCATAAACCTACAGGTCACGTAACCGCCCTGTAACAATGTAAGCTTATAGCAGTAAATAAGAAATTAATGTTAAAAATGAATACTACTCAATGAAAATATTTTCGATTTGGCCATGATAATTACTTGTTTATTAAAACTGTTACTTAAATATACTTTGTATAAGCTTCACCAACCGGGTATACTGGTTATATTAAAACATAATGGGGCTGAATAGATCGAAGGTTGGTGATTTAATTATATCAGTTTTAAGTTGTTTAACGGTTAAGCTCAAGGATCGGGTTGAGAAGCGTTTTATTGTTTTAACATTTTAAAAAAATTGTTAAATAAAAGCTTATTTTTGAAGGATTGTATGGGAGGAAAGGAAGGGCCAAGATAATGGGTAATGCATTGACATGCGCGCTTCAGTAGCACCAGAGAGCCCGCTTCAGTACCCGCCAACTCTCCTGGTAGGATCTGTCACTTCTCCATCCTCTACCACTGTCGTAAGTTTTTTCTACTGTCATCATTATATGTCGATTATTAACTATATTGAAAAAGACATGCAGAAATTCTCGTGAATTAAAAAAAAATATATATAATAGTTTAGTTTTATGATTTAAAGTATATTATATTCATCGCTTTAAATTAAAATTATAACCTTAAAAAGTTAAGTCAAAAATAATTTCAATTTAACAGACAATTATTCGTATGAGGTAAGAATAAAAGCATTGCAATAACTGCGTATATATGTCCATAGTCTTCTAAAACATTAAAGTACATGTAAAAACGAAATTAAAAAATAAATTTAAGGTTTACGGTACTTAAAAAAAACAACTAAAAAATTAAATAAATAATTGACATGGACTGATATTAGGAGAACTAAATGACTGATATAGTTTTATTTCTATTGTGTTGTTGAAAGTTTAAACTGAGTGTGTGTGTTTAGCATTATTAAATTCAGAGATGTTGATAAGATAATAAGATTTATTTCTTCTCTTATTAAATTACTTTTGTCGTAGTTTTTTATAATTCTTATTCTAACCAATATGGTTGACTGATTTTTTTCCCGAAACTTTGAGACTACATGTTATGTTAAACATGGAAATTATTTTGAACAAATTTTAGCTTTAATAGAATCAATTTAATTCGGAACGATATAAACGAAAAAATCGAAAATATTTTATTTGGAAATATCAGCGTTAAAAATAATTTGAATATAGTCACTTTCTGTTTTATTAGTTGATTGAAATTGCGATAGGTATTTGTTAAACTTTTGAAAGACAATTCTATAAACTGATTCGATTAAGCCTATGCCTCATGTATTTACTCTATATAATGACAACTTATTATATCGTATTATCGTATTCTAATAAAAATGTATTGAATAATAATTGGTTGATTATTTATTCCCCTATACATATTCAGTTATTAAACCGTTAAAATATCATGTATTACCCTCACATGATTTTGCATATTATAGATTGTTGTACCTAAAATCAAAATTTTTTAAAACCATTTTTAAATTATGACACTTCTTAAAGCAACATTATTCCTACACACTACAATTTTTTTTTATTTGAGAATATAACATCAAAAATTAACAGAATAATATATTTTTATTCATATGTAATTAGTGACACCATAATGTGCCATTGTGGTCATCACGGCATATTACAATTTGGATCATTAGCATTTTGTACCTAAAAAGTGATTATTATATATTGACAATAACATTATATTATAATAAGAATATGTGTTTCATTGATTTATTAAAGTAATAATTAATATTGAGTGAGAGTAAAAACTGATTTTTATATGTGTAGTATTGAACTTCCTCATCGTTCTATGTTAACAAAAGAATAAGGTCCCCATCAAAGAAAAAATAAAATTTTAGTAAAGCATAAATTTATCAAAAGAAACCTATAAAAAGTCGCTGAACGATATAAAGGTCTTCGTGGACACAGAACGCCCAAAAAGGGGTTGAGGAAAGGAAGCGCAGACACGCGGAGCTCATGAGGGAAGTAAGGAGAAAGATGAAGTTGAGGAGGAAAACCTAAACATGATATGTATTCGCGTGGTCTTTAAACCATTTTCGCGCTCAAAAAAAAAATGGAAAAACACTCGCTTGCTTTCTGCTAAAAAACCTTTGTTTTACCTCTTAAACTTTATTTTGAGTTTTGTCCCAAAGAAAGCAGCACATGTTATTATTTTATTTATGTTCTAAAATTTTACTAGTGAAACCGAACAGAAAATGTATTTGTATGAGATTAAAATAGTTGACTGGATGATCTAATGTAAAGGAGATAGTTGGGGGGTGCAGTCAATAAGAACACAGAATAAGTGAAGTACTTATATTATGTGCCGACGTTTCGACCTACAGTGTAGGTCATCTTCAGGGCTAACAGAGAAACAAACAGAACAAAAAATGTAAAAAAATATAAAAAATGTACAGTAACAATAATATGGTGACAAGTAATGTAGAAAAATAAAATAGTGGCAGATATGAAGATAGAAGATAACGAATATAAAAAAGAGCCAGATTATAATAAAATAAAGATATAGACAGATTAAAAAAATTAATGATAATGAAAAGGAATTAAACTAGTGGCAGATATAATAAAATTAAGATAAAGACAAATATAACAAAATTATTGAAATAGTGACAGATATAATTATTGAAATAGTAACAGAATATAATAAAATTAAGAAGAAGACAGATATAACAAAATTATTGTTAATGAAAAGAAAATGAAAATAATGGCAGATATAATAAAGTAAGACAGATTTAATAAAATTAAAGAAAATGAGCAGAAATGATAAATTATAAATAACGCATATAAAATAAAAAATAGAAAATAAATGTACAGAATGGATAGTATAGTACAAAATAATAATATAAAGGAAAATCAAAAGGAGGAGTTAAACAAAAGAAAAAAAAATGAGGATATTTACATATACAGAAAGGTTGGAATATGAAGAATAAAGAAAAAACTAGTAAAATAAAGGTATAAAATGTATGATAACGGACTTGATGATGTTACAAGTTACAGAAAAGTATGGAACTATATGTACAATAACAAATGTGAATAATAGAAATACTATTGTACAATAACAACAGTGTACAATGACTGTTTTGAAAAAATAGTTGATAGGAATAGAATATGAAAAGTTAAAATAAGTGAAAACTCTTGTACAGTAACAATAGTGAACAATGTCTGTTTGAAAAAAAGTAGATGGGCTTAATGAATTTGAAAAATTAAAATAGGTGTTTAAAAATATGAATTAATAAATAATAATAATAAATAAATTTATTTTCTATATTTTATTTTATATGCGTTATTTATAATTTATCATTTCTGCTCATATCTTTAATTTTATTAAATCTGTCTTACTTTATTATATCTGCCATTATTTTCATTTTCTTTTCATTAACAATAATTTTGTTATATCTGTCTTCTTCTTAATTTTATTATATTCTGTCACTATTTCAATAATTATATCTGTCACTATTTCAATAATTTTGTTATATTTGTCTTTATCTTAATTTTATTATATCTGCCACTAGTTTAATTCCTTTTCATTATCATTAATTTTTTTAATCTGTCTATATCTTTATTTTATTATAATCTGGCTCTTTTTTATATTCGTTATCTTCTATCTTCATATCTGCCACTATTTTATTTTTCTACATTACTTGTCACCATATTATTGTTACTGTACATTTTTTATATTTTTTTACATTTTTTGTTCTGTTTGTTTCTCTGTTAGCCCTGAAGATGACCTACACTGTAGGTCGAAACGTCGGCACATAATATAAGTACTTCACTTATTCTGTGTTCTTATTGACTGCACCCCCCAACTATCTCCTTTACACAGAAAATGTATTTGTTGTTTGTTATTGTGATAACTAATTTATTTTGAATGATTTCAGAAAACTCGATAAGAAAATTTTATCGGAACGCATTTTTTCCTAACAATTATTCATTTAATCTAAAGTCTTAAATTCCCGAGCTATTCTCCTATCTACTCGCGGACCACAAGCCTAGTTTGTTTAAACACAGTAAACGAAAATTCAACAAATCACGATGGAAAGAGCATCTAGCACCTTACTCGTTTCAAGCCGTCCACAATAAGGGAAATGTAATGGCTAACTGACTATCGCGGGACCTGCAGGTAAACACGATCGGTCAAAAAGGCCCTTCCGCCGAGCCCTTCGCGCTACGGCATTTGCAAGACTGGTCGTCCTGGACTGCACCAGATTTCCGAGAGCTGCTCGATTGTGTCGGATTGGCTTCGTGAATTGTCGGAGGTCGACGATATTATTAACGATAAACGCGCCCAGATCATATTCGTTAAAGCAAGGATCGGGAATCAAAACCAACGCGCGTACTTACGAAAGGTTTTCCGTGGTAGTTGTACGCACTCCGGTTAAGGTGGGGGACGAGGACCTGGAACACGTTTTTTTTTTCTCGAAATTTGCACGTCCTGGCCATAGTTACCATGTTTACGTCGGGAATAAGGTCCTCACCGACAATTATGGTGACAAGAACGGATAGGGATGGTGTATCCGTAGGTAGGTGCTTATGGCTGATTGAAACGATTTCTGATCAGACGATGTAGCGTCAAGTTGTTATATACCAACAAGAGGACAATTCGAATCATCACGGTGTCTAGAAGACTTTACGCACGCTCAAACAAATTTATTTCTGGAAGTCCATGGGCAAAGTACGTTTCACTACCACCGGTGGCGGAACAGGCAGTCCCTCCCACAGTGTTTCGCTCTTCGCTTAATAATATAATTGTTTGTGCTAAACACCTCACTAGGATTCGCCTTTCGTGAACATATGTTTATCAAAATATTATTTATTTCTTATCAGATAGCTTTACACCCTAATGATAAAGAAAAAAAAATGCTCACGGTATGTATGTATATGTATAACCTTTAGGTTGTTCAAAACATCTTCGTTTACTTTTTTTCAAACGTCTTTTTTTTAATTGTACGCCACTAGTACCATAGTAGCACTTGACACGTAAGTAATTTGGTGCTTTAATTTTTTTCGCAAAATCTATTACTGAAACAATAGACTGATTACGACAAATGAACACAATTACTTTTCACATTTCTCTTTTTTCGACTTCATATCTCCCACTCAGTGGCGGGGTGGGACAATTCGGTGGTTACCGTGGGTTATAAGGAAGCCCAGCTAAATCTCAAATAATGTTTAATAAATTATGTTGGCGTTGTATTCTAATTGTTTTCTATTATTTTATTATACAGTCAAATTATATAGAATAAATTAAAAATACACACTTATGATTAGAATACTGTCATTAAGATTGAATTAATGATTGCAATGATTTGAATTATTATAAAAACAGCTCCCCCCACACACATATACATATATATTTCTTCATTCACTCACAGAGATATCTATGTGTGTATATATAAAAACATACATCTGTGAGTTCAGTTTATTGTATTTATTTAATTTATTGATCCATTATTTTAAGATTCGTCTAGAAAAAAAGGTTGTTATTATACTTTGTTATCCCATAATTTTAATCATCTCTTGTCATGTAACTCTTCTATACCATACTATTAAATAGTGCCATTATGTTGTTTATATTCTATTATACATTTCTATAATTCATCCACTTCATGTATTTTATAATTCAATTTCCCATCTATTATAACTTTTCTACAATTATCACTTTATCTGCCATAGCACTTCCACAATTTATCAGTAAACTGTTCCATATTTCAACTTTAAATAATACCAATATGTCATTTATTCTATACTAGCTTATGCCCGCGGCTTCGCTCGCATAGAATTTGGACTACCGCATAAAGTTTCTTGACAGTGCTTTTTAACAATAATTTAAAATAATAAATAATTTAATAATTTAAATAATTTAATTGTTTTCACTACAGATTACTCGTACAAAATTCCAGATGTCTAACTTCAAAACTGACGGATTCCATACAACCTTTGAATCCTTATTATAATAAGGGTGGAATTATCCAAACTTCTTTCTTAAATCATACAAAGGACCTATCTGCAAATTTCAAGATGATAAATTCCTGATTTTCCTTTAATTATCCACTATTATGGATTCTCCACAGTACCTATAAAACTGTCGGGGGTGGGGAGGGGAACGTGCCCCCGTGAGCCCCCCTAAATCCGCGCTTGCTATAGTCCATGTGTTATTCTGATGTATAACCTATATTACTGTAAAGTTCCATCCAAATCCGTTCAGTAGTTTTTGCGTGAAAGAGAGACAAACATACAAACTTTCACATTTATAATATTAGTAAGATTAGTAGTATATCCAAACAAATAGTTTCACTCTTGTTCTTTCTGATATTTTAACAACTATGATCATGTTATTTTCCTTTAATTATGTACTATACTGGATTCTCCACAGTTCCTATATAACTGTGGGGGGGCACCTGCCCCCGTGCGCCCCCCTAAATCCGCGCTTGCTATAGCCCATGTGTTATTCTGATGTATAACCTATATTACTGTAAAGTTTCATCCAAATCCGTTCAGTTGTTTTTGCGTGAAAGAGAGACAAACATACAAACTTTCACATTTATAATATTAGTAAGATTTTACAACTACATTTCCATTATCTATTTCAATTTATGTATCCTTTCCAATATTTCATCAACAATTTTTATGCATCAATATTCCCATTATTTCTTAATGTATTTCTCCATCACTATTAGATTTATTGATATATTATTTCTTCATATCCACTATTTCTTATTTGTATTTCTCCATATCTATTAGAATTATTTGTATTACCTTCTTTATTTTCATTACCGTATTTTTATTTTTTATTATCTTATGATTTATTTTTATTACTTTTACTATTTTATTCTTTATTAGTTATTTGTTACTACTCTACATTTATTCACTTTGCTTTGTATATTTATCTAAGTGTCCCCCCCAATCTTTATGTTTTACCACTCAAATACCTTGATGCCTATAAATTTTAATATTTACCATATATAATTTAAATTTGTCTATATTTTGTATATTCAGCCCTGAAAAAGACCTGCAATGTGGGTCGAAATGTTATCTTTCCAATTAACAGTTCTCCCTACTTAAAATAATTTTATTTACCTCCCCTTGGACCATTTCTTCCTCATATATATATATATATATATATATATACATACATACATATACACACACACACACACACACACACACACACACACACACACACAGAGATGATCGTTGCCACTTTGTTTCCTGAATAAGAGGAATTAGGGCAGACAGTGTACCTTCCCCTACTTGATGTAACAGCGGTATCGGCTGAAGAGCTTAGTGACATCTGCCGCTGCCTTCAGATGGGAAAATCCCCTGGCCTAGATGGCATTCAGAATTTGGCGCTGAAGGCAGCAATGGAAGCCCGACCAGACCTCTTTCTGGATGTCTTCAATTCCTGCTTACGCGAGGGATCCTTTCCCCCGCCATGGAAAAGGCAACGCCTGGTTTTGATCCCGAACAGCAAGGAAAGAGCATCAGAACTTGGGTATATCGACCGATTTGCCTGTTGGATACAACTGGGAGGCTTTGGAGAAGATAATGGCAAATAGGCTGCAAG
Source organism: Arma custos (assembly GCA_037127475.1). NCBI lineage: Eukaryota > Metazoa > Arthropoda > Insecta > Hemiptera > Pentatomidae > Arma > Arma custos. The sequence goes on along the minus strand of CM073761.1, from coordinate 16,950,810 downwards.
AATTCAAAGAAGGAGGAGCAGGCCTCTCCAGGAACCAATGTGGCTTCCGGAAAACAAGTTCCATGGTAGACGCTATTGCATTGGTGGTGGAAAGGGCCAAGAAGGCTGTAGCAGGGAAGGCGCTAAGTGCTATTGTGCAATAGTCACGACAGATGTAAAGAACACCTTTAACACAGCGGATGGAGCTGTATTCTGGATGCTCTAATGGCAATGAATGTCCCTGGATACCTCAGGATTATAATCTGTGATTACTTCAGGGACAGGACCTTGATAACCTGAAGGTTTAAGGTGACTGGGGGTGTACCCCAGGGATCATTGCTTGGACCCCTCCAGTGGAAGTTATGTACGACGGAGTCCTTAGGCTTAAACTACCAGAGGGTGCTGAAATTGTGGGCTTTTCTGATGATATCGTTGTGGTGGTAAAGGTAAAGTACAAAGAAGAGCTCGTGCTAAATTGTGTTGCATTGACTCGAGATTGGCTAGCGTCTGTAGGATTGCAGCTAGCAGATGATAAAACAGAGGTCCTTCTTGTCAGTAGCAGGAAAAGACGAGAAAGTATCACCTTGAGAGCGGGTAGGCAAGTTATCCAGTCCAAGCCTTCCTTGACTTATCTCGGGGTGAGAATCGATGATCGGCTCCGGTTCAAGGACCATATTCAGGGGGTTAGTGATAAAGCACTGTCACGATTAATGTCCAACGTAGGCGGACCCAGGAACATCCGCAAGCTGCTGATATCAAGTGTGGTCCCATCCATTCTGCCCTACGCAGCTGCGATATGGAAGGATGCGTTGGACACTGCTGCTTATAGAAGACCGATGGTGTCGGTATATCGACGGTGTGCGCTAAGAATGATCAGCGCTTTTCGTACAGTATCATACGAAGCGGCCTGCGTGGTGGCCAGGATGCCTCCGATTGAGCTGATCGCTGAAAAGAGGAGGCGCTCTTTAACAGTGCTGACCCCATTCCCAGAGACGAATTAAGAAAGCAGACAGTTAGGGAGTCTGTTAGACAGTTAGAGTGGCAACGTCGTTGGGAAATGGCATTCAGTGGAAGATGGACGCACAGGTTGGTGCCCCAAATTGAGGCTTGGGTGAATACGAACCACGGGGAGGTCGACTATTACATCACCCAGTTTCTCACAGGGCATGGTTGATTTCGAGTCTACCACCATAGGTTTAAGCTCCATGATACAGGTGTATGTACATTCTGCCAAGGAGCGGAGGAGAGCGCTGAGCAGTGTCTGCGGCTCAGATCCCACTGCAGATAATGTTGTCAACCTTATGCTGATCAATCAGGATTATTGGATGGCAGGCCAAAGGTTAGCAGCACAGGTGCTACAAAAGCTAAGAAAGGAAGAGAAAGAAAGATGAACCAGTAGGTTGCTGAAATCAATGAGGCGGCACTCAACCATTCCCCTCCACGAAGAAATGCCTAATGGCGGTCCCGTGGAGTGTGGAAAACAGGTGTAGGAAGGTGGTTTTAGTGGGTAAAAATCCCACACACGGATAGGTACGGGCCTAACCGTGAAGATTCCCACCTGCCCACGTAAACACACACACACACACACACACACACACGCGCGCGCACGCACACACACACACACACACACACACACACACACACACACACACATATATATATATATATATATATATATGAATAATAAAAGGTCAACTATTATTATTCAATATAGTTAATATGGTGTTTTGCTTCCATTGAAGAAAAAAGAAAGAAAACATTTTAAAATAATTGTTTATATAATGTAATATAATAAGGAAAATATTGGGTCCCTTTATCACCAGGGAGTGATATAATTTTGGATCAACTATCAACAAAAGGGAGCCTTCACTATTGATGCCTTTGAACAATTAATAATCGTTTATGTAATAGAAATATGGAAAGCACGTGGCTCTTAGTTTCCAACCACCCATCTATTCGTTTATACGAAACGATATGGATAATACAATTTAGATTATTTTAGGTATAATTAGGTATTAGACGGAATTAGAAGGAAGAAAGAATCACTAAATAATGAAGAAAAATTCAAACAATACCATCAGTGATTTACACTTATTTTAAAAAAATATCTAATTTTAATTATCTTGTTTTTGTTACTGGAGTACATCTTTCTTAGTCAATCATTCAAGTGAGTAAATTAAAACCTTTTTCCAGTCATATATTATTTTTCTTTATTTAAAAACGTTTCAACAATAATATGTCATTCTCAATTTACATTTCTTATAAGTCCAATGTACCAATTTATAAAAAAATTTTAGAGAATAGTTTTAAATTAAATAACGTTAAAGGACTTATAAGAAATGTAAATTGAGAATGACATATTATTGTTGAAACGTTTTTAAATAAAGAAAAATAATATATGACTGGAAAAAGGTTTTAATTTACTCACTTGAATGATTGACTAATAAAAAATATCTAACTAGATGAGTGAACAGCTACATCCTACTAATCCTACTATTCTACTAATATTACAAATGCGAAAGTTTAGAGTAAAGGTTACAGTAAATAACCGCGATTAGCTACTGACCATATGTTGGAGGTTATATTGAAGTACTTTTTAATAAAAACCTCAATCCTTATTCCTAGTCCTTCGATCCTACCTCTCTGATCGCTACTTCCAAGTGCGCTGTGGTAACGAATACTCCAATCTTTACCCAATTCAAGCTGGAGTCCCCCAGGGTAGCGTCCTGGATCCTATCCTATACATATTGTACACCGCTGATATCCCAACTACTCCTGAAACCTTCCTTGCAACGTTCGCAGATGACACAGCCATCCTATCATCTCATCCAGATCCTGAAATGGCTTCCTTTTGTCCTCGACCTCATCCCTACTAAATTCTCAAACTTTCACCAAAACCTTGTCTGTCATCCCAATCCCCTGGCTCAGTTATTATCCAGTTCCACACATCCTTACAATCCACCCCGCAGCATAAACCGGCAATGGCCCCGAGACTTGTTATAATAATGCTATTTGGAGTACTGGCACTGGCCAGATTCTCCACTCACGACCTGTGTGTGTGTGTGTGTGAGCGCCCACAACCAGCTTCCATTGGAGTTTATTCCAGTGACGCGGCTGGAAAAGGAGGCAAGGGCCTTCTGAACTCCTGCTTTGCCCTCATTCCTGGGGAAGAAGCTTAGTTCGGGGACCCAGGTAAATTGTAAATAGGATTTGAATGTGTACATTATTTTATTTATTTTTATTATTTTTATCTAGACTTTATTTTATTTTCATTTTTGCTTCAATTTCCTTTTATTTTATATATGTTGCATATGTATATATTTATTACATTCACTTATTTTATTTTGTTTATACCACTTTTTTGTTTTGTTATGGAATGGTTGTAGCTACATAGCATCATTACTTATTGCCCATAAGTGGCAGATTGTAATGTCTGAATAAAGTGTTTATAAAAAAAAAAAACAAAAAAAAAAACAACTTTTTAATAATGAAATAGTACTGAATACTTTGATCTATTAAATTTGTGTAATTTATTTATTATTAACAGCACCATGAAAAAAATGAATCAATGTTAAATTTTAAATGCATTATATAATATTAAATATTTATAATATTAAATTTTAATGTGTAAAAATCTCATGTCACGATGTTTCTTCGGGCTAATCTCCGAAACTACTGAACGGATTTCTATGAAATTTCGCACAGATATGTTACATTGTCCAACTTTAAAAATAGGCCATATTTTATTTCAATTAATGACCGCGATATTTTTATAGCAATATTTTTATTTTACACATGATCATTTATTTAAGTTTATTCGCACATATACGTATATTCGTTATAGAAGCGTTATTACTTTTTTTTAAATTTAATATTAATTAATTTTTTTCATTATGCTGTTAATAAATTACACAAATTTAATAGATCAAAGTGTTCAGTACTATTTCATTATTAACCCCCTAAGGTACAGGCTCGAGTTAATTCGAGCCCGCGAAGCGGTCCAAACTGTGCACACTCGAGATAATTCGAGCTGTCTTGTATTTTATGCTGCTGTAATTTTCACACTTGAATATATTCGAGAATTTAAATTAAATTAAAAAAAATTGTTTATTTTTTTCGTTTTTTTTTTAAACGTGCACTAAGGGGTTAAAAAGTTCTTCGATACAACAGATTCTCAATATAACCTCCAACATATGGTTAGTAGCTAATCGCGGTGTGTTAGTAAATAGATTGTTTTCATTAGATTATTATAATTTTGTTAGGTTAAGAATAGCGGTTAGTTTTAAGTATAACTAATTCGATTCTCGAAGCGGTTTATTACTTAATACAGTAGGCATAATTATTTACTATATTTTAGTATTTAGTTTGAAATTTACTACCCATTTTGTTTTAATTAATACTTATAAAAATTCAGCGAAAGCATAAGTCTAATATTTGGATACAATTTGGAAGCCCTTTGTTTTAGGGAAATACGGCAGAACAACGTCTGCCGGGACAGCTAGTTCCTTCAAAATGACACATGACAAAAAGGAAGTATATTGCAGTAGGTGTAGGACCGCCAAAACTAAAAATACATCGATAAATTACCTACATATGTGTATTAGTAACCTGATTGTCTAACACACCCAACGGTCAACACACAACAGAAACCACTGAACTTAGCATCTTGAAATTTGCAGATAAGTTCTTTGTGTAGCTTAAATGAGCACTAAGAAAGGAATTTGGACAATTCCACCCCCAAGGGCCCCCCTTAATATAATAGGGGTTCAAAGATTGTATGGAATCCGTCAATTTTGAAGTTAGACATGTGAACTTTTAGATGTACGAGTGAGTAACTTATAGTCACAAAAAATTAAATTTTGTATTTATAATGATCTGTCACGAAACTGTATGTGGCAGACCAAATTTCACGCGAGCGAAGCCGCTGGCAAAAACTAGTATATATATATATATATATATATATATATATATATATCGATTGATTAAATTAAGAAGGCGGAAGAATAAATTATAGCGGATTCAAACGAAAGACAAATGATATTTACAAAAAACAATTTTATTCTCGGGAGTGTTGTACGATTTACAAGTCATTTTATAATTTTGCGACTTAGATTGGGTCAGTCACAGTAAAATCCCTTCGCAAAGTTAAAAATGAAACGCATACTTTTTATTATATTATATTTATGTTTTAATTTTAGTCTAATATTAAATTATTTATTTCATTTTATTACATAATTTCCTTATTTCTTTCTTTATTTTCTCTCTTAACCTCTATAGAACTGAAATATAGACGAGCCTTTTGGTCCCCCATCCTGTCCCATCCGAAGTCTATTTATTTACCTACTAAAAAAGGAATGAAAATTGGTCTGGGGACGGATTAACTTTTCCATCGATTAAAATATTCACTAAATGGTATAAAACAAAATGCCTACATGATAGTAAGATGAGACGATCAAAGATCTGTCTCTCTTTTGACAACAGAGAAGCAATAATTCACCTTCTGAACACGAAACCTAATTCTCGTTCCCAGTAATGCTTACCCGAACCTTTTTAATCAATTCTGATTGATCTAAATTCGACGAGTCTAAAGCATCTTCTTTTGTTACTTACAATTTAATTTACAATACCAAACTCCATTCATTGTACAGAATATATATACACAGGGTGTCCCGAATTTAAATGGCAAAACTTCAGGAACTTATAGGGGACTGAAACACTAAGACAAAAAGTCCTTTAGAGATTTGCTCGTTTTTGCTTAGTTTTAGAGAAAATCGCAAAAAAAGAAACAAAACAAGTTTTCATTTTTATACTTATTTATTTACATTTATATTTATGTTATGTTCTTTTTAATGTAAATGTTGCTCGAAATGTTGTCCTCTTGCACCAATGCAAGCATTACATCTAGCACTCACTTGATAAATTGCAGCTAAACATTGTTCTGATGATATTTGGTGCACTGCATCTATGATTCGGTCTCTTAATTGCTCTCTTGAGTTGATTGACACCGAATAAACTTTCTGCTTCAAGGTCCCCCATACGAAAAAATCCATGGGTGTCATGTCAGGTGATCTGGGTGGCCAAGGTACTACTCCTCCACGTCCAATCCATCGTTGTGGATAATTTATATCCAGCCAAGCTCGAGCAACTCTGCTATAATGAGCTGGACATGCATCGAGTTAGAACCACACTTCAATCCGCTGTTGTAAGGGAATGTCATCTAAATAATTAGAAAAGTCGTTCTCCAAAAAATGTGTAAATGTGATACCATTCAATCTTCCAGGTAAAAAATATGGTCCCACCAGTAATCCGTTCCAAATTCCAAGCCAAACGTTAGTAGCAAATTCATGCTGAAACCTATTTTCTTTAATAGCTCTGGGATTTTTTAGAGCCCATACATGATAATTTATTTGATTAACAATTCCTCCTCTTGTAAAGGTAACTTCATCGGTCCATATAATTTTTAATGGAAATGAATTATCATCGCGAATTTTTTCAAGAAACCAGTTACTAAAATTCAATCTCTTGACATAATCTTGAGGTAATAAATTCTGAAATTTTTGAAGATGGTATGGGTAGCGATTATCACCTTTCAAAGTTCGCCATATTGCTTGCCACGATATTGATAATGCAGCAGATGCTAGTCTCAGAATTGTTATCGAAGTGGCTTTGGACACAATTTCTTCTCCAATAATCTGCTATTACTGCTGTCTGGAATTGGTCGCCTTTATTACCTATTAAGAATGACCCAGTCTCACTTAGTCTATTAAAAGTTAACGAAAAGACTCGTCGATTCGGCACTCTTCTATTTGGAAATCGGCGCGCATACTCCCGCACCGCTTCTAAAGCATTACCGTTACAGAAACCATACACAAAAATCATATCAGCGTATTCAACATTAGAATATGTATGCGGCATTGTGGCTGATGCTATTCACACAAAAATATCTGAGTAACTGGCTGAAGACTGATTTAGGTATTATAATCCTAGAAGGAAGCCAAAATGTAAACAAATAAAAGAATGTAAAGGATACCATTAAGTGTTTACATATCTCACTGCCTAGCCTGACAAACTTTGAAAGGTGATAATCGCCTATAACATTTTTGTTTTGTTTCTTTTTTTTCGATTTTCTCTAAAACTAAGCAAAACCGAGCAAATTTCGAAATTTCGAATAATTTAATTGTTAATTGTATTCTTTTTATCACTTTTGTTAATAAATATTAGTATCTTTAATTTAGCAGTAGTTGAATTCATTTTAACACCCAGTAGCCCGTAACAATACAATATATATATATATATATATATGTATATATCTTACTAATATTATAAATGTGAATGTTTATCTCTCTTTCACGCAAAAACTACTGAACGGATTTGGATGAAACTTAAGAGTAATATAGGTTATACACCAGAATAACACATGAGCTAAAGTAAGCGCGGATTTAGGGGAGTACACGGGGACCCGAGCCCTCCCCCCGACAGTTTTATAGGTACTGTGGATAATCCATTATAGTACATAATTAAAGGTAAATCATATGATAGTAGTTGTTAAATACCAGAAAGAACATAAGTGAAACTATTTGTTTTGATATCCTACTAATCTTACTGATCTTACCTATATTATAAATGTGAAAGTTTGTATGTTTGTCTCTCTTTCACGCAAAAACTACTGGACGGATTCGGATGAGCTTGACAGTAATATAGGTTATACATCAGAATAACTCATAGGCTATAGCAAGCGCGGATTTAGAGGGGTGCGCACGGAGCATGTCCCCCCCCACCTCGACTGTTTTTTAGGTATTGTGGAGAATCCATTACAGGACATAATTAAAGGTAAATGCAATGATAATAGTAGTTAAAATAAGAGAAAGAACATGAGTGAAACTATTTGGTTTGATATCCTACTAATATTATACATGCTAATGTTTGTATTTATGTTTGTTACTCATTCACGCAAAAACTACTGAACGGATTTGGATGAAACTTATTGAGTAAAATAGGTTATACATCATAGGCTACAGCAAGGGCAGATTTATGTGGGGGCACCGGGCATGTGCCCCTCCCGTTATAGTACATAATTAAAGGCAAATCAGGAACTTAGCACCTTGAAATTTGTAGAGAGGTTCCTGGTGTAGTTTAAGAAAGAAATTTGGATAATTCCACCCAATGGTTTCCACTTTAATATAATAGGGGTTTTAAGGTTGTATATAATCCGTAAGTTTTGAAGTTAGACATGTGAAATTAGGTATCGAGTAACTAATATTTTTAAAAAATAATTAAATTATTTATTTGAAATGATCTTTTACGAAACTTTATGTGGCAGACCAAATTCCACGAGAGCGAAGCCGCGGGGATAAGCTAGTATATATATATATATATATATATATATATATATATATATATATATATATAAGGTCAACTATTATTATTCAACTGGCTCATTGGATTTATAAAGTCTAAGTAAGATATTTTTCAGAATCGTAAAAAGTACTTGGCATCTGGCCAAAATATTCTAGAATAAACAGTTATCATCACGCCATATCTAAGAAAAATAACTTCTACCCTTTGCCTGGTAGCTGTACCTACCATGACTAGAAATCATTTATCGCGGATTGAATGAAACATTTTTTCCATGCCTGTATGGCTAAGGGTGACAAACAGCTCGCGTCACTTATGGCCTTTACGTTAGTCCTTTTCCTCCTCAAAATTCCTATTTTATAAAACTCTTTTATGGAACTGTAGACCTGATGACATGTTATACGGACATGAACTGCTTTGAAATGTATGAAGACCAAGCCTTCATTCAAGAATGATATGCACTCAGAAGTCTGGACCGAGGTAGGCGAACCCATCTCACGCAAACGGTAAACCATGTCTGAATAAAATGTGAGATGATATATTACAATTGTAGGATTGCAGCCACAATATCTCGATAAATGCTGCAAAAAGACCTATTATACTTATTGTGTATATGCCATTTAATTGCTTTACCTTTTCCTATTACTTGTTTTAAGGAGGCTTAAACTAATTAAATAAGCACACAAAATCAAAGTATGAACGCAACTATATTTTAAACTAATGAACAATGAATCTCCATATTGGATTCTATAAACAATCGATATCTTAAAAATGACAGCGTTGCCACACAGGGGATAAATTATTAAACTAACATAGATTTATACAACATTACTTTCGATAGTCATTTTGTCCTTTGATAAACTCACCATCACCACATTTTAGCAGCTCATCAGGGATTGCTTCAATATCCATGGCCTTGCTATTTTTGAATTTACAAATGGGATCGTCCTTAGTAAAAGTAAATGGATCCAGATTCAATTCTAGTTGCTCCATCCATCTATCTGGCTTCTATTGATTTTTTCTCCTTATAAAGTTTTTCTTCTTCTTAAATATATATATATATATATATATATATATATATATTTAATAACCGTTATGTATCAAAGAAACTATGCACGATTATCTCTTTCATTTCGCCAAAATTACATGTCGTCGTGAAACTGAAAGAGCCGGTCGTTAATTCGAATTATAACCGATCTCTAGGATGATAATAAATAGTATCCTATGTCGTTTTTCGGATTAAAGAGTACTATTATTCAACTTTCTATTCCATGTTATGTCTATTACGACTTTACAGTCAGACTGTTTTCCTTCAAACTGTTTCTTGTTTGAAGAAAAACAAGAAAATTTAAAATTAATCTCTGGAACGCAGAGATTAGTTCATTACGGAAAAGATGAAGAATGCATTGGCTTAATCTATCAAAGGTGCTTAGAATACCTAAAAAAGAAAGGGAGAAGATCTGAAATCAACATAAATATATTTTTAAATTTAAACTATCTAAATCATCTATGAAAACCATAATTGGACAGAAACCCCAACCCCGTGTTTGTCGAGAGAGTCAGGACTTGGAGTAAGGGAATAATTGATACTTGAAAGGAGCTAGGAAAGGGAATTTACGAATAGAAATATGTAAAGAGTTGCAAAAGAGGAAAAGGACGAATAAGAAAGGATTTGCCGGAAAGAAAGAAAGTCTTATGTGAAAGAATATAAATATAGATGGGTCCTCATGTTCAAAGGGTGGTCATTGTAAAGGCGAAAGGAGTTCAATAATGTAGTGCGTATTTTTGTCGAAAAAAGTAATGCCTTCCGAGGGAAGGATAAAGTCATTTTAAGTAGTAAAACAAAGGAAAGAAATGATAGAATATTATTGAGGAAGAAAATGGTCCTTCAATGGTTTTTGTCTTGTTTTATTTCTTTCATCTTCGTCTTGAAATTGTGAAGGTGAGAATTTTTGTCTTATTAGTCACCAAACTAAGCTCTTTGTCCTCTCAGGATTTTAATATATTTCTATAGGATTTTCTTTTATCATTGGACAAGCTCAATTAATCTCTTTAAATTGCAGTTTTCCAGTTCCTTCCTCTCCATTTTTATTTTGGTGTAACTGTTTCTCATATTTTCTCCTTTAGTTTTTTTACCTAATGATTGCTTAATATGATGTTAAGAATCTTACTCTTCTTGAATGCTCTATGTAATTCATAGAACCAGGGTTTCTTCTGGTATCTTAGACCTGGTATCTTGGTTTAATCTGCTTGAATTATTGCTTTTTGAGAGTCATACCTGGACTCCTTAATATTTTGACAAGCATCAGAGCTTCCAAGATACATAAAGAAGTACTTTCAGCTTAGCCAAGAAACATAAAATAGGAAGATACATGTAAAAAAGTGAAGTTATATTAATTGAAACATGAAATATACTAATGGTTTTGTTAAATTTTACTGATGTTTATTGTATATAATATATTTTTGTATTTGGTTAATATATAATAATATAAATATGATAAACACGTTCATTCATTCAATAAGAATTTTGAATTAGTTTATTTACAAAAAAAAACATAAACAGTTTACAATAATTTAATTTATGGATCTTATGTACTTATCCCTATTTTTGTATTTTTGAAGAAATGTAAAAATATGTACAAGAAAGATGTTTTTAATGAAATTAATATTGAACTATTATTTATATTCTCTGTCTCCATTAAAATGTTTTATTTATTTTAACATCCGGACTTGTTAATGTAAATTTTTGAATCATCCTGAAACAAGAGATATTTCCCATCGACGAAAAGTTTAGGTTATCCATTTTTTAAAATAAAGCAAAAAAAATATATTTGAAAGGAGATCTTCGCAATTACTATCCTTATTTAATTTAAAAAGTATCGTCTGACAATTATTAAAAAAATTACAAGTTTATTATTAACTATCACTTCCGCTTCTATCCTGTAAGCAAAAGTTGGGACTAATCGGAAAGCGTGGAGCTGAACTAAAATAATTTTTATATTGTGAAAAAACCCTCCATAATGATCTCAACATTCCTTTCGTCCTCGATCTCATCCCTACTAAATTTTCAAACTTTCACCAAAACCTTGCCTGTCATCCCAACCCCCTGGCTCAGTCATTATCCAGTTCCACGCATCCATATAACCCACCCCGCCGCCTAAACCGGCAATGGCCTCGAGACCTGATATAATAATGTTATTTGGAGTACTGGCACTGGCCAGATTCTCCACTCACGACCTGTGTGTGTGTGAAGCTCCCTTAACTAGCTTCCATTGGTGTTTAATGCCAGTGACGCGGCTGGGAAAGGGGTCTGGGGCCTCCCGGACTCCTGCTTTGCCCTCATTCATGAGGAAGAAGCCCCAGGCAAATTGTAAATAGAGTATGAATGTGTACAGTATATTTCTTTTATTTTTTATTTATTATTATTATATTTTTTTTATTATATATATATATATATATATATATATATATATATATATATATATATTTTTTTTACTTTATTTTTGTATATATTTTTTTGCTTGTATATATTTATTTATACATTTATTTTGTTTATATCATTGATTTTTTATGGAATGATTGTAAGCTACATAGCACCATTACTTATTGCCCACAAGAGCCAGATTGTAATGCTTCAATAAAGTGTTTTCTTCTATCTCTATATTGTGAAATAACAAAAAATACAATTTAATTTTTTTTTACATACATATATATATATATATATATATATATATATATATATATATATATATATATATATATATAAAAGTAATTAGTATTTTTGTTTTATTAATAGTAAGAGCGTTTAGTAGAAAGTTCTATTGGGACCTCTTAGCGTGGTGATCGCTTGATGGTGTTTTCGGAAATAAATGTAACCTCCTGGTGTGTATATATATATATATATATATATATATATATATATAATTAATTGTGTAGATGTATATATAATTAATTACCGTTGTGTATCAAATAACAGTAATGTATCAAAGAAAAAGAAAACATTACCTCTTTCACGATCGCCAAGTATTTTTCATAAAACGCTCATCGCCAAAATTGCATGTCGTGAAACTGAAAGAGCCAGTCGTTAATTCGAATTATAACTGATCTATAGGATGATAGTAAATATGGTATGTTGTTTTTCGATTTTGAGAGTACTATTATTCAACTTTCTATCTCATGTTATCTCTAATTACGACTTTCCAGCTCGACTGTTTTCCTTCAAACTGTTTCTTATCGATTGATATGGGTGTTATTTGTAATGCTTGATTAGTTTTTATTTTTGTTTTATCATGTTTTTATTCGAACTATGAAACTATGCTGTAGAGAGGAGTGCTTCATATTCATCATTTTTTTATAATGATAAAGATATTTACAACTGTATTACAATAATACAACAAGTAAATAGGATAAGTGATACATAATGACAAGTAGAGAAACTACCCACTGCTAGTACTCAAATCACAAGGTCAACAAAGAAGGCCACGTGGCCATTTTCTTGTCAGACGCCTCGGAGGATTATCGGGAATTGAAAAGAAAGCTAGGTTTGAAACTAGAGGGTTTGAGTGGTAATGAAGTTTGTTATGAAAGGATAGATACCGGGTTCGGGCCAAATCAGCAACAAATGGGACATTAAGGTCGTTATGGATGATTTTATTCTTAACAAAATAAGGAGCATTGAGGATTTTACTAAGAATTTAGGATCTTAGGGATTGGAGCCCCAAAGCTCTATTCCGGAAGTCCAAATAGGTCGTATGATGGTCATGTAGATGAGTCTTATTATTCCTGTATTGATATTCTAAAAGGGTTTGTCCCAGAATAAATAAAGCCTTTATTATTATTAATATTATAAAAAAGTGGGAGATATTTGATTAAAAAAATAAGTATTTTGTGTACTATTGAAAACCCCCGTCCTATCCCTAGTAATTATGTGTATAATTTAAATCATATCAACCACCAAGAACGATTCGTCGTTTAATCTATATATATAAAAGAGTTCGTCCTGACTGGAAAGACAATCGCAGAGCCAAAACGGCATAAACTACTTATGTATGTATAGTGAAACTTATTTATAATGTAGTATTCTATGGCGGTAAAATTAAATGTTTTGTTTTCAAGGAGGGGCGTAGTAGGAATTAGATTTGAACATGGGGAGGGCGTGGAAGGTTTTCATTTGAACAGGGAGGGCGTGGTAAAAAAAAAGTTGGGAACCATTGTACTTGAGCATTTCTATTCTACTAAATTTCGATTAAAGAACAAGGGTACCTGATTAAATTATACGCTAACGGTGGAAGGGCTGCAGCGTCATTGAACAATCTCTCTTCTCAGAGCTAAGAAGCAAGCCTCTTCCAAGGTAGCTAACACCACAGCCCTTAGATTATGTAATCAGGCGATCATTGAACATGTTGAATCTTTCCTAGCCCCGAAAAGATTCAACATGTTCTTCCATATTCAGTAGAGCTGGTGGGTGTGTTCCCAAAGACATATAGGTAAGGGTGTCATTAGGCGGCAGGTCCTAGCAGGACGAGAATCTTTTCACCTAGTCATGCTTATTCTATTAATACTATGCTTTAAAGTTACTCATGGGGGAGGGAGACTTCCAAGCAATGCTCGTTGAACATGAAATGAACGTTGAACCTATTGCCCCAATTTCGTCACAATGTCTTACTTTCATCAGTCTGACCGATCCATTCTCCCCATCTTTCTTCTTGAAATATTCATAATAACTTGTCTTGGAGCTTCGATCCTGATGGATAACACATAGTTCCAATTCTATTTACTTTAAATGTGGTAGATCAATAATAAAATAACAGTTTATAAATAAAATATTACCTCCTGCGCAGTATTTTTAGGGACCTAGTTAAGGACGAGGTACAGCAGATACCTCGCTGCCCATTTAATTTTCATATTCATTTTTTATTAATTTAGACAATATATTTTACCAACTATTTTAAAATTATCGTTTATCAAAGTATATTTCCCTTTAATATCAGTTCAATCTACACTTGGAATTTGTAGATTGAGGACAGCTTTACCCTGGAGCATCCCTGACTGGAGTCTCCAGTTACATGGAGAACTATTGCTTACCGCCACTATCGATTTCATCAAAGTAAATGACAACGAAACATTCTTTACGAAAATGTAATATTGCTTCATGTTGACAGGGGATTAGTTTTTTAGGATCCTTCATTTATATGTAATATTAACTGTGGTACCTGGTGGAGTCTTTATGAGGTTGTATAAAAAGGTGGTCTTTAATTTTATAAAAGACTAATCAATGTTTTATGAAAGAAGATTTCATTTTCTGTTGAGGCACACTGTAACATTAAAAATGTACTACTTAAAAATACATGAATATTTTAAAACCAAAGAATCTGTATTTTTAAAGCATTCTCTACTCACTGTTTGCTAACAGATATTTTTAAGGGACCTATACACGGTCAATATTACTGACAATCATGGTATGACTAAAGTGCTGTGGAGTCACAGCATACACGGTCAATATTACAGTCAGTAGTTAACTGTTCACAGTTAGCTGGCGATAAGAACAGTAATCTTTTTCTCATTCAGATTTATACCTACTTAATGGATAGAGCGTGTTTAACAACAGTGATCGCCTCACTTTTCAGTTCTCAAAATTTTGGCTTGTTGCTAAATAGCGTAGGGTAACTGTCAACCGCTGTTTTGGGCATATACTTTCTCTCGTATTTGTATCTTGTTTTTAATATGAGGAGAAACCATATTTAGTAAATTATGGAATAAGTTTTAATTCATCCTTTACTGAAATCTCGTTCATTAAGTTTAAATGGGTGAACTCATCCCTGCCCAATAGCCAGTCATTTACCCACAATCGTCTTTTGCTCTTATTTTTTTCCAATGCATGGCGATCACAATTGATAAACACGCTCTATCCATATAAAAGTAGGTATACATCTGAATGGGAAAAAAATGACTGTTCTTATCGCGAGCTAACTGTGAACTGAGTTAAATACTGTGTATGCTGTGGCTCCACAGCATAATGGTCAGTTTATTTATTGATACATTCCATACTACGTGCCTTTTAATTACTTATTTACAAAATGAAATTATAATATATATGATAACCAAAAATGTATAAATAAAACATTATAACTTACTTTCTATAATATTTTATAAAAGTTAATATTTATAAAAAAAAAGTACTCATAACTTTATATATATATATATATATATATATATATATATATATATATATATATATATATATATATATATTATGTGTGTGTGTGTCTGTAAAGAAACTAGCCTCTTTAATATACGGAAGTTTTTTAATTTTGTATTGCTGCGAGAGCGTCAAAACCTTTTTGACCCAACAACTGTTGTAAATAAAAGATCCGAGAGGGAATAGTTTTATTACCGTTACAGTGTATTGAGTTAAATTTAATTTTTACTGAAAGAAAGACGAAGTAAAGACATTGAATGCTGTTTCTTTGTTTTTTCAGGTGAGGGAATGTTTAGTTGAAAGTTATTGTAGTAATTTAAAACATGTAATTATTTAATCTATTGGTTAGCATTTGAGTTTCTGCCATTGAAATTCTCTAAATTAAAATTATTTGCAATAATCCCTAAATGTTGAGTTTCGGATTTTGATTCTTTAACCTCAAGGAATTTCTCTAACAGTCTTTCTAACGTTTGACTCGAGCCTGGTTTTGATTCTAAAGTGTCTGTTTTTCCAATTATTTCCTCCAAGTAAATGTTATTAAATTGTACGTTTTTTTTCTTTATCTAAATATATTTTTGAAATCTCGTCCGTTAAGGTTATCCTTGCTTTCCTACTTTGGTGCCTTTTAATTAAAGATTTTCTTACCTTTGCAAAGTTTGTTGTTTTCATAATTTCTTGATGGAAGTTTACAGCTTGTGATTCGAGTGGAATTTCGAAAATCTGTCCATGAGGTGTAGCTATAGATGTTATGCATACAAGGTTAGAGTTTCCATCTGCCGACGATTTCACTACAAAATCGAATCTTAATTTTTCCATTTTTTGATGTGTAATTCCAAAAAATACTGTTTTATAATGATATTTTTAATGCTTTTATGTCTTTGTATAATGAATTAAAGACAGAGTTTTTTCTCTGAAAAAACAAAGATTTATTTACAATATATTCATAATTACATGTTTTAAATTATTACAATAACTTTCAACTAAACATTCCCTCACCTGAAAAAAGATGATCCATAGTTGATGTATAATGTTGCTTTACTTCTAAGAAAATTGAGCGACACTTGACACAGCTTCATAAGCCACTCTAACTGACCAATTATGGTTATGTCTACCTTATAGATAGTTACACTTTCCAGAAAGCAATCATGGGACACCGAAACATAAGCATTTGGATTATATATCAATCCAGGCTATTGATATATAATTATGCTGTTTGCCTTTTACTAGTGAAGCTACGAAAATGACAATGTCAAGCAATTTTTTGCACCTCTTTTCATCGTTTATGTTCTATCAATTGTTTTATTTATTAATTAATTAAAACTATTAATTACTGTTGTCAAAAATTCATAAAAGCGATCATCGATACATCTCTCACGTTATGCGTGCATCCTTTTTGTACGAATTGCCAGTACTCCATAAATTTTTCCAATAACGCTGTTCTGAAAAAAATAATTTTTTTGCCCTTGAAAAATTATCACTGCATTCTATGTTTTCAATGATGAATCCAAATCTAGCATCAGAAAAATTCGACACAGTTTTTCAGATAAATCAATGTATTAAAAAAAACTAAGGTTTTCATAAAAAGAAGGCGCTTAACTTACAAACATGATTTATTCACTTATGTATTTAAAGTATAAAATACAAAATAATGCGTTCTGATTATACAATATGCCTAATACATAAACTGTAAAATTAGAATTTTTACCTAATGTGTAGTTTTCTTCCTTTTGTTGTCCTCTTGAAGTGTTTCTCACTGTAGCCTCCAGCAATAGTTCGCAAGCATTTTTTCATTCCATTTTCCACTATTCCTCGTTTCTATTTCGGCAATATCCTGATGGAACCGTTCCCCGTGTTCATCACATACAGCTCCAAGATTGTGGGGAAAAAAGTAAAAATGGATTTTTAAGGACATGTTACAGCCAAGTACTTGGTAGGCTTGTAACAGTTCAGTCACAATGTGTTTATACTCTTCTTTCTGGATTGGTCAATTTTTCTAAGAACTCCTGGTCTTTTACTAGTGATCGTATCTGTGGACCAACAAAATTCCTTCTTTAATTTTTGCGTCACTAAGTTTAGGAAACCTGATTTTAAGGTTAGCAAATCCTTCCCCGTCTTTGTCCATTGATTTAACAAATTTTTTTCATTAGGCCCAACTTGATATGAAGCGGTGGTAAAAATATTTTTTATTTGTCAATCAAAACAGGATTAGCAATGTTTTTCTGGCCGGGCACATTCGTTTTTCGAGAAGGCCACTCTTTCACTATGTAATGACTTTGTCTTGCTCTACTGTCCCATTCACATAGAAAATAACAGTACTATGTGTAACCTGCTTGAAGACCAGTAAGCATGCCTATTACCTAGTTTTCTCAAGCTTTCCTGGTCAGAGAAGTAGACAGTTACATTTAAATGGGATTAGATTACTATAGGAGCAAAATAAAATATGCGGACTGTCATACCATCACTACATGTTTCTACCTAACTTAATACTAAATGGGTTTCTATTAAAAAACCTGTCATAAAAAATAAAGTCTGTCATTATGCATAGGTTAAAATCATCCAAAATTCTCATTTTCCTGAAAAAATTGTGATTTTTACAAAAAACTGTACGTGTTACAGAATTTTAGGCATCAGATTCGTGTTCAGCACACCAAAAAAACATAAGGAAACACCATAATTTTTCCAGGACAGATTTTGGTGCAGAACAGTGTAATTGATCATTATCTCATCGTTTGGAAAAATTATGCTTGTCTTTACTTTTTGGTAGGATAATCGTCTCTAGAAAAGGTTTTCCTCCTCTACATTTACTGAACCCAAGACCCTTCATGTAGTACAGGTTTTTTTAGTGTATCTCTGGTTCCTTAATTCTCTACACGGCTTGTGCCTTCACAGTATTCCGAATGAAATGCTTCAAGCTAAACTTTTCGTTATAGTTTCTATGGATCTCATACATATGCCTTGTTTGTTTGCACTGACGAGCCGGCCTGAATCTATTAGATACAAGTTCCAAAAACGAATAGTGGATGTAATAACTGAGATATTCCTTTGACGTCATCAAATATAAAGAATCATTTGGAATCAATTATTATTATCAATTACAAAAAAATAGAGGATCACTTCAGTTGATAATGATAAGAGGGGTAGGTAGGATTACCATAGTGTTTGTGTAAGCTGGCGGAGTAGTCTATTACCAGTTCCATTGGGCTAGCATGTAAGTTCCATACTTTTAATCTGTATTTGAATAGCAATAAGAAATCATTTCGACAATAAATATTGCATTGCAAATGATATGTACCATTAGCAATGACTCAGGGCATACAGTTACGTAACATTATATTACAGGGGTGGCTACTCACAATCTTATTGGCATTCTAGTATACTTTGATTTCTATTCAGAAATATGAGTGGCTCAGTGGAAGTTGTTTCGTGTATTGATTAGTGTAGTGGCACCGTGTTTGAACACGGGGTCTTCAGAACATCAATTCAGCACTCTACGCACTGAGCTATCCCACCCCCATACTTGAGAAAATTAGATTAATTAGCAATTTCTAATGATAAATATCAATGCTAGTCGGGTAAAAGGTTGGTCTAAACCTATTTTATTATACCTCATACAAAATTAAGCAAATGCTCAGTAGTACTTAACTAAATGATAATGTAAGAGATTGGGTAATTCATAAATAACTCTATATTCTCATCATTATAACGATTAGAAAACTTATATTATAAACTTATTGACCATAGTTGTTTGTAATACACACAAACAAACATATATGTGTGCGTGCCTGCGTGCGTGTGAGTGTGTGTGTGTGTGTGTGTGTGTGTGTGTGTGTGTGTGTGTGTGTGTGTGTGTGTGGCAATAGAGCTGATAAAAATTTATATATTATATATAGCTGTTCGCAGCCACCTGAGGTTGGGTATGTACGTATGTATGCTTTGATAAAATACAAAGAAAAGTAGAATTATTTTTTAAGGATTCAAACATTGCAATCCAAATTCATATTTTCAGCTCAAATTCGTCTTGTTATGCGTCAAATTGAATTTTTTTTTTCTTTGAAATATGATTTTATATTAGAACACGATAGTAAAAAACTAAAAAGCAAAATGATATGTTGTAGAGGGGGTGATTTTCAGTCAGATGGTTGAAATCTGCAATTTTGGCAAATATGACAAAACTTTCCATTGATCGCATAAATAAACCTGCCATGCATACTTCATCTTGATTAACATTCTAGAAAATGCTTCCACATCAGTAATTGACATCCTGGACTTATTAAATAAACTTATAATAGAATCAGTTCTTGATTTGATAGCCATTTTTGGTATTCTTAATTTGGTATTCATTTAATCATAGTTAACTAACAATTGGCGTGTGTATTTTTACTCCATTGTGTGTTGTATTCCATATGTACGTATGTTTGTGTGTGTTTTTTTTTTCATTATTTTTATTTTCTATTTGCCTCGGCTGAACGTCAATTGGCTTTTGAAGCTATATCAGTCAAAAGTGCCTATTAATTATATTGCTTGACGCCTATCAGATTCTTGAGATCGACTTACTTGCGTCAAAAAGAAAACGGGAAATGACGAGTTGGCTACTATTATCTTACCTCTTGAAAATTAACCTGAATAAGAAGTGTGCTTAGCGAATCTATGTACCATTGCATTTAAATATTTTTGGAAATCGAAAGGTGAATTAATGCCGAGAACTAGTAAACTGGAGAATTAATATTGAATTTTAATTTTAATTAGAATTAATTAAAGAATTTTGTTTTAAACGACTGCTACTTTCTAATCTATCTATCTATCATTCGGCGCTACAACTCGATTTCGAGTCTTGGCCTCTTGTAGTAGCTTCCACAATTTGTCTCGATCCTGTGCCGCCGCCATCCAATTACTCACACCCAACATGGACCTAGCATCACCAGCCACACCATCGAAGCCGAGGTCTTCCTCTGCGTCTGGTTCCATACGTCGCCTCTGTCATTATTTTCTTTGGCAGGTCATCCTCGGCCATCCGAGCAACGTGCTCCGCCCATCTCAACCTACCGAGTTTCATAAACTTTCTAATAGTCATATATATTCTTCTGTTGGGACAGTCTCCTTGAAATCGTTCTCTGTTTACAATTTTTCCCTTAAACTTTCACACTAAATTTTTCGAATTCATTCCAAAATTCGACTAACATTCCTCTTCTAATTACATCTTCAAACAACTTCAGCAATATTCTAATTCTAAATTGTGTGGATGTTATTCTACATATTTTCCGTCGTACAAGTTTAGTTATAATTACGGCAGTCAACGCAAACCAAGTTTTATTGATATATATGAGGATTTCGCGTTGGGAGTTGGCGGCTCCATCGCCCAGTCTTCTGACTGCAAACAGGCACTGGTTCTCCAGGTTGGGCGTTGGGCATAGGGCCAATAACCCAATCCCTTAAACAAACAAACACTTTGACCTCATATCAGCCTCGGAAAATCGGACTGTTCCAACATGGAAACCCCTGCTTTGTGTAACGGACTTTACATAGGATCCTGGAACTTTCGGAGCTTATACAGACCAGGTGTCGCCCAAATGGTAGCGAGTGAAGTTAAAAAGTACAACATACCGTCAACATCAATACAGGAGGTAAGATGGCCAGAAGGTGGATAAACCACAATTGATGGTCACACAATGTTCTACATCGGGAGAATCACTAAAACGGAACAGCTGGCATTGAGTTTATAGTTAGCCCACCTGCGAGGAAATCGGTGATAAACTTCACCCCGATTAACGAAAGAATCACTGCATTACGAATAAGAGGATCATACGATATCACTATCACTGCAGTTATAGGATAAGGATCATAGGATGGGACCCTGAGCCAGAGATCACTATGATTTGTCATAGTGTTATTGTTATTATGGCATTGCTTATTAAGGAGTTCACTGTGCTGCAGCGGGTCTTTTCTTCAAATACTTCCAGGACATACTCATTGAAGGGATCCGGAAGAAAGAAGTCGATAATTACAAGCCTTAAATCTTTATTACTTTATTAATTTTAAGATACATCACTTTTATTTTTTTATTAAATATTATGCCAAATACTATTGAAACTGTAACATTATCTTCAGGCATAAATTCATTTGAAATAAAAACTTCTGGTTATGATCACATACCTTATTTCGATGGTAAACCGCATAATTTATTAAAGTATCTGCGGTACGTTAAGTAAAACATATTATTTGTATGGAAAATAATTTATTAAAAGAGATTAATGAAAAAATATTATTAACTAAAGTATTAGCCCGCCTAACTGATGAGGCTGATTATATAAATGCGAGTTCGAAACAATCGAACGATTTCTAATATATTTGGAAAAAACTTTTAGAGATTCAAAAGTCTCGATGCTCATCCATCGAACAATTGACCAATGAATTATCCTAAACTAATATAATTCACATCGGGAGCATCCACTTGACTTTTTACACCGCCTTGACAAAAACAGAACACTTATCATTTCTAGACATAGACTAGTCAAGAAATTTAACAAGAAAGCGATTATAGCAAATTTAGAAGCAAGTTTTCTTTACCATTTTTTTTCTAATATGGAACCAATGTCAGAACTTATCTAATAACTAAGTGTGAACAACTAAAAACATTAGATGATTTGCGTAATTTAATTATAAATGAAAACCGTTTACTATTTAATGATCAAATATCTAAAGGAATAATGAATAAACCGGGAGAACAGGATAATGAAGAGCGTAATATTCATTTCAAAAAGAAATATGACCAAAATATGACTAGAAATTTTACAAAATTTCATAGTAATTACAAACCTAACTTTCATTCTCAATATAACCAAAATAGACAACCACAGTATAATAGTGAATGGTCGCCAAGGGGACAAAATAGTTTACGGTCACAGACAGGAAGACGGAAGCAAGGGATTAGCGGCTTAAATCCGTCGGCGGGAGAAGTTAAAATAGGATCAGGACCTTCTCGATCGTCTCCTTTTGTCGGAAGTGATGAAGAATGTTCTAGACATTCCCGGAACAGCTTCCCCTACTTCCGTGTTCTAGAATGTTCGGCCTTGCCTATTTAAATACCACCCTCGCCTCGAGCGAGTCAGTCTTAGAGTTGACCAGGCACTGTGAAGAATTGTGATAAGTGAGTATCAGTGTGATAAACTAGTCAGTGTTGAACCGGCCAGTGTAATAAGTGTATCAGTGAACTGTGACAGTCTCGCGAGTGTCAGTTTGTCATACTTGGAAAATCTTACGGTCGGTGGACTAGTGAACTGTAAGTGTTAATTAGTAGTAATAAATTGTAGTGTAATTTTATAATATTCATACAAATTTATGTAAATAGTTGAGTCATTTAGAATTAGTAATATCTTAGATTATTGTAATAATTAAATAGGAGTTAGGCCTAGATAATAAATATTTAGAATATTGTTATTGTATAGTTACATTAGTTTAATAATTTAATTGTTAATAATTTATTGTATCCTTTTTGTTAATAAATATTCGTATCTTTTATTTAGTAGTAGTTTAATTCATTTTAATACCCAGTAGCCCGTAACAATATTTTTTCAATAATAGGCCGCGATCAAGAAACTTCAGAAATAATTATCAATTCAGATCGAATAATAATTACAATCCGCAACAACAACCTAAGACCTTAAAATGGAGCCACGGGACAAACAGTATCAATGCGGTAGATAAACTCAAAACAAAATAAGCTGCCTATCCATGAAATTGAATATGAACCTCAAAATTCTAAACAAAATCCCTTTGAAACTAGATTGTGTAACCTTGAAGAAGAGAAGGAAAATTACAGATAGTTTAACACGACGATTATTAACGAATATGCACCGACGGAAGACGAGGATGACGAGGTGAAGGACGAAAAAGTAGTTTACCACGCTCAAAAGCATGACATAAAATTAGTCATAGGAGACTTCAATGCGAAAATAGGCCGTAAACCACAATTTAGGCCCTTTATCGGCAGCCAAAAGCGAAACAAGCAATGATAATGGAATACGATGTATCGGTCCAGCTGCAACCAAGGGCTTATTGGTCAGTAGTACGACGTTCCCCCGTAAGGACATTCACAAATATACATGGGTTAGTCCGAAAGGGGCTCGGAACCAAATTGACGACGTGCTGATAGATAAGAGATTTCAAAGCTCAATCCCAGATATAAGAAGCTATCATGGAGCAGATTGTTCTCTAATCAGGATCAAAATATGTCAGAGACTGAATCAAATCCATAAAATGTCCCCTGTTTTGGGTGGGAAAGAGACGGTTTGAAGTCTACAACCTGAAAACTAAAACACAAATTCCAAATTGAGCTGAAAAATAAGTTTGAGCCCTTGGACTTCCATAATATCACAATTTATCAACATTGATATACAATGTAGTTTGACTTAAAACAAACAATGTGGTGAAAGAAATAATAGGGATTCAGGAAAAACACAAACCCAAAATATGGTTCACGGAGAAATGCGAAAAAGAGGTAGAGTAAAGAAGAAAAATGAAGGTCCTCTACTCAGTTAAAGATGATCCAGCTACATTGGAAAAATCTTTTAAAAAAGCAACATTCGCCCACCAGGACGCAAGGCAATTAACATAATAAGAAAAACAAAAAGATAATTCCTCAAAGAAAGACTAAAAAATATTTAGGTTAACTGGCAGACTGGAAATACGAACTATACGCAGATATTTGGAAGGGAAGGGTCGGATTAGAGCGAGAAGTACGCAAATGCGAGGAAAAGATGGAAAACTGACGGCATCCAAACATCTGGAAAGAAAATTTCCAGAAACTCCTAAACAAAAGGAACCACACGAACGAAGAAGACATGGACCTGGGAACAAGAAAACCTGACACAGAAATATCCGTGTGACCGACAGGTTTAAAAGAAGAAATCCCCAAGCTATTAGAATTAATACAGAAGATACGAAAGAAAGAGAAGATACCAGAGGGTTGGAGAACAGGCCCAATAAGCCTTTCCTAATAGGGCCTAGTAGGTCCTATCCTAAAGAAGGGGTCCATGTACGAGTAGTGGGAATTCACCTATAAGATAAACCACCATATTACTTAATCGAATATATCCGTATTATGAAAAGATAGTAGGCGACCAGCAAGCAGGATTTAGAAGTAGAAGTTAATAGAAAAACGAAGGGAAGTGGAGCAGAATATGCACGCCTTATTTGTCAATTTCAAAGCTCCATATAATTCTGTGGGCAGAACCTGTCGATGGAAGATCATGACTAGCTCAGTCCCCAAAAATTGGTGAGATTGACTAAGGCGTGTACAGCGACCCCCAATGCAAAGTCCTGTTATAAGAAGATATGTCTGAAGCCTTTGAAGGTGGAACAGGCCTGAGGCAGCGATATGGACTCTCATCTTTGCTCTTCAACATAGCCCCTGAGAAGGTAATAAGAACAACATCAAGAGAGAACGGCGCGTGCACTTCGGAATGAAATATAAAATTCTTGCATACACCGATGATATAGCAGTCCTCGGAAGTAATGAAAAGGATATTGAGGGACTCGCTAAGACGTTGATAAGAGAAGCAGACCAATCGGCTTACATGTAAATCAAGATAAAACAAAATACATGATAATAAGCTGTAACGTCCACCCCAGAAACAGCATCTGCATAAATCGCAAATCGTTGCCGAAAGTAGACAGCTTCAAATACCTTGGCTCCACAATAACCTCAACGAATCAACAATTGACTGAGATAGACCAGCGTATAACAAGCGCAAACAGAGTATTCTTCGCTCTTTCAAGATGAGAGATGTGAAAGGAAAATCCTTCGCACGATAACTGGAGCGGTATGCGATGAGAGTCTAAACTCTTGGAGAAGAACCAATAAGAAATTGCTCACGGAAACTGGTTAGTCGATATCTCATGATATGAAGGCAAGAAGGTTAAAATGGGCGGGATATGTACCTCGAAGTAATCAGTCAGGACGCCGCTAAAGAACTATGAATGCCACAATAGTTGAAATGAGACCACGTGGGAGGCAAAATCAGATGGATAGACAGGGTCAACAAAGATGCTGCGGAGCTTCATGTAGCAGACTGGAAACCATTGGCCCAGGATAGAAAAATGTAGAGATGGTTGGTAAAGGCGGCCAAAGACCTACAAGGTCTGTAGAGGCAACCGAAAAAAAAAAATATATATATATATAAGCAGGAATGCATATCTGTTTATTTCCAAAAATATTATAATGATTTCAGAAATCAATCGTTGCAATAATAATTTGAATATATAGTCATTAATGATGAACGAATTTCTTACATTTTGGTTTATATCATTTCTGTTTAGTAATAGTGAGCTATTGGTTAATTATGAAAGTCGTTTAATGAAATAGGTTTAATCCAACCTATTGATAAAAATTGCTATATATTTATGTATACTCTGCGTACTGATGGCTAATCATGTCACTATATCCATGAGAGGTGCCCCCAAAAAACCCGTGTGTATTGGATAGGGTCGATTAATGGCGTTATGACCGAATTCAAGCCAATAAATAATTAGATATGAGCATTCTTAAGAATGTTCACATTATTTTATAAAATTATATTTTGGAAATAATAGTGGAAATAATTTATATAATAATAAATAATAGTCACTTAAAAAAAGTGACCGTTTTTCCACCAAATATTTGTATTATTATTTCTTTGATATAAAATACAATTAATACTCAAAGTATAGTCCATTATTATCTATCTTCATTAGCCATCTGCTTGTCAATTGCTCGATCCCATGCTGATACCATTCCTTGGGATAACTGTCAAAGAACTCTTGGACAACAATTTCAACCTCCGAAAAATTATCAAATTTTATCCCTTGAAGAAAATGGATCATGGATCGATACAATTAGTAATCCGGTGGTGCGAGGTCTGGACTATATGGTGGATGAGGCAGGAGTTCGAACCCATGAAGTTCTTTAAACTTTTCTTTTGTTCGATGGGAAGAATAATGACGAGCATTATCTTGTTGGAATAAAACTCCTTTTCGGTTGATCAAAGCAGGATAACGCTCTGATCTTTGCGTGCAATCTTTCCAGCTGTTCGATGTAGAGTTTCGAAATCATAGAGCATCCATCAGGAACAAATTCGTGAAGAATAACACCTTCAAACTTCCAAAAAACGCGAAACATGGTTTTTCAAATTGATCTTTTTTCAAATTGCCCCCTTGTAGCAACCGGAAAAGCAGTTTGACCGCGACCTAGCGATTTCTCACGGGTATTCGGATTTCGCTAGTAAACCCACTTTTCATCTCAGGTCAAAATCTTCCGGTCAACCCTCATATCATTTCAGGGTTTTTCAATAAATTTTCATAAATTAGTACTTAGCTGATTGCTAAGAAGTACGTTTGTGAGGGCCCAGTCTACAGCACTTTGTCACCTTCCAAATGGAGCGTAGAAGGCGATTAACAGTATCTTTCGACACACCACACTCCCTGGCAAGTTGACTCAACAGCTTCCTGCAGAACCTCATCAATATCCATTAATCAATATCAATAGTCGCCCGGAGCCCTTCTTCCTTTCCAACGTTGCATCTCAACTGCTATATTTTTCAAACCAGTACCGAGCAGTGCGCTGTTCAATAACACCTCCTTCATATTTAAGAATTTCACGAGTTGCTTCAGGGGCTGCCTTTTTTTTTCAGCAATGTCTTAAAATTACGAAAATGCCGTAGGACACTGTCATGTTTCTTCTTAGAAACAAATAGCTGAACTGAGGTTTTTTTTTTTTTTGAGAAGTCAAATGGAATTAAACAAGCGTAGAGAATGCTCTACTATCCACAGTCCTTTTTAATCTTGAATTTGAAAAAACGGTCATTTTTTTTTATTCACCCCATTACTTAATGACAACATGAGAAAATGGTTTTGAGAAATATGATTATTCTTATGTTGCAGGATTTCCGACATGGTAGTTACTGTTTTCCAAGATGAGGGATGCAAGAGGGACCTCTAGGGACAAACCTTGTCAGGCGGTACGAATACGGCGGATACGCTAGCAGAAATGAACAGGAACGCTAGTGATTTGATGGCTGAGTTAATCGGCTATTTGAACAGAACTAAAGCGAACTGGACGCTTGATGATTACCTCGAACTCATGCGCGGTTCAAAACACCTTCCCTTCTCCCTTGTAATTCCTTTAACCATTATATATGTCATCATCTTTTTCACTGGTGTCATCGGTAACACGCTCGTCTGCTGGGTCATTATCAAGCACAAGATGATGCATTCCGCTACCAATTACTACCTCTTTAGCCTTGCGGTTTCAGATCTCATGCTTCTTATTCTTGGTAAGTATATTTTTATTGCGGTTAAAATAAAACATTTAATGATGATAAATTGGATATATATGTACTTCTCATTCTTATTGTAGAACACACAAAAAAAAAAAAAAAAAGGGTGAGACAAGTAAAGATAAAATATTAATCTTATATTTTCTGAGTCGTACCTACTTTGGATATAATTTGGCTTAAATTAGAGTAAGAATTTGTGATCATTGTGAGAAGAAATAAAAAACCATTCCAAATAGCAAAATGCATGCAGATCCAAACGTATCGTCGACATATAGAATAGAAAATAATAGAAAAATAATTTTATTTTGAAACCAGATCCCTTAAGAATAACAGTTGTGTGCAAAACTGATAGAATATGTATCTAAACTACAATATAAGAATCGGTACTTTAAAGAATAGGTACTTTAAAATAAATATAAACAGAAAGGAATGTTCTGTTCCAGAAAAATAAACAAAAATAAAAATCTCAAATAACAAGAAATAAGCTGACAAACATTTAAAAAATAATAATAATAAGTTAAAAAAATTATATCATTATGAGTGAAGAAAATTGACAGTGAATAACATTAGTTACTTCTGATGGAATTGGGCTACTAAGTAAAACTGATTGGAGAAAATCTGTTAGGAAATTTAGGAGATGTAGGAAAATTCTAGGTTTAAATGTGGATAAGGAAGTATGACTGATATTAGATGGGAATAGGAGGCCCAAAATCTGGTGGAACCGGCGAGAAAAGAACCCTAAAAGTCGGAAAGATGAGATCTTGTACTCTGGGATTGAATATAGGATTTGAATTATAAGAGACTATAGATGTATGAGAAATGTTGTGAGTTGATGGTTTGGAATGAACCTAGGAATAATGGCTAAGTATGGGGTGGGTGTGGGGAGAGCCACTTTAACTCGTCATTGTGGCGGGACACATGAAACTAGCTCGGGGCATTGAAGACAATTGCGGTGAGCTGTTCATGATTCACCTCTAGCCTCAAGTCCTCGAGCTTTTAGAGTGCTCCCCGAATACCACACAACAAGAGTCAAAGTGTGGAAAGATGAAAAAATTAATGAGGAACTTACGGGTAGGAATTGTTGGGAGATGACGGAAGCGATAGAATAATTTTAGGGAGATTATTGATCGTCGGGATATTTGGGCCAAGGGTTTTAACAGAGGGTCTGAAAGCAATGGGGTGATAATTTAAGATTAATTCGGGGGAGAAGTGATGGATTTAAGAAGGGTATTGGAAGCAATTACAATGGCCTGATGTTTTGCAGTATTTAACTTCAGTCTATTCAGGTTAGCCCATATACTGATCCTATCTAGGTCTTCCTGAATACTGGCAAATGCTACTGATAATTCAGAGGGTGGAAAGGATAAATAGATTTGGGAGTCGTCGGCGTCAAGGTGGTGGGAACAGTGGTGCATTGATTTGGGAAGGTTGTTAATATAAGAGTTGAAGAGAACTGAGGGAATACTGAAATCCTGTGCTACTCCTGTGCTCAGCGTAAGGAAATGGGATAGGGCTTGATTTGGAATAGAAACAGTTTCAGTCTTATCCGAAAGGAAAACTTGGAGTCAAAGTATGGAACTGCTGGAAAAGGATTATGATTTTAATTCAGTGTAAAGGGTGGAATAGTTCAGCGAATGGAAAAATTTAGAATAATCGAGTAGTATTTGTACTGTTAGTTTTTTTCGTTTATATCAATATATATGTCTGTCCTAGAAATTGCTGGGAATTCTACGAATATTAAGTATATACGGTACACAATAAAGAGGGGCTTACTGAATTCTTTTAAATCTCTGTTGGAATACCCTTCCTAATACAGGGTCGCTGACGACACCAAGCTCATATTTTTGACTCTCCTTAAGTGAAAAACAAAGTTATGCTCACGAGCGTCTAGGACATTCATCCTTAGACTATATGTAACACGAAGAGTAGAGCTCAAAATAAATCACTGTGGGTTAATTTTTTTCCAAAAAACGATGGCATGGGTCCCGGGACGACCCCACCTGGTACTGTTAGCTTTTTTTCAGATCGCCGAAGTCACAGATTGTGCCTTTTCAGGCTCTTTATATAATTTCCTTGAAGAATATTTGCATTTACAGATTGTTGAAATTTATCTTCAACAAGGGAAATTTCTTCCTCAAGTTTGTCGTAGAAGTCTTCAATTTCTTCTTGGGTACTCTCGGAAGTGGGAGCATGAACTTGCATTATCGTAAGAATGGTATTTTTTATCTTTATTTTCAGGCATGCGAGTCTTTTGGAAACTGGTTTGAATTCCAAATTTTTGTTTTTCAAATATTGTTTGGCTATGAAACCAACTCCAAATCCGAGGCTCATTCCTTGATGTTTCACAGCAATACATGTTTTTGAGGGTGGGGTAGCTGGTGAAGCACATAAGAATAGCTAGATTGAGATGGGCTGGACATGTGGCCAGAATGGAGGACAACGCTATATTAAAAAGACTTCTGTTTGGATTCGTTGATGGAAAAAGAAAACGTGGGCGTCCACGACTTAGATGGTCAGATGAAGTCGAGAGTGATGCAGGCAGCATCATTGGATCCAGAGCTTGGAAGACCTTGGCGCAGGAGAGAGAAGAGTGGAGGCGTGCTGGGTTGTAGAGCCAGTGATGATGATGATGAAACCAACTCCAAATTGGCTAGTCTCCATATAATTGCATGTCTTGTTTCAAAGAATGATTCTCACTTCCACTTTTGTTTTCAATCCCATGTTTATGGCTTTAACTTTTGATCAGCTTAGTTCTGACTACCGGCAATATAACTGTTCTTTAACGTCACAATTTTTTTTCTTTATAATTTAGCTATAAACGACTAATCGAACCACAACCCTATAATATCTAAAGGTGTTAATAAATTACGACGACCATACAACCCAAAGGCCTATATATCTCCATTATGCGAAGTATTATTATTATAAGGTTTACTTACGAGGTTGTTTCTTCAACTTTCATCACCTGTTTTGTTCAAAACTTTTACAAATCATGACAATTTAATCTTCCCTCACGGTTTACGGTTCATCTGAAAAATGCCTGAACGATTGTATAATTGACATGGACGTATTTTCTTCCATTTCACTGGGTCGGATCGTTGGAAATTCAGTCGATATATGTTACTAACTTTAAGAAAGACCTATGATGTTTGATAATGAAATATGATTTCTATGTTTGCGAATTCCTTATGCTAACCAAAAATCAAGTGATTAACAGGATAAAACTGAGCATATGATTTATACAGAATGTGAAGAAAGAAGGTAAACAAGACTTCTCAATAGCTTTCGTGCAAAAAAGTAATGAATACATAAAGTTGTAATTACGGTTATGGACCTCATTTGTGTGTAGTTACGGCTAAATACTTATAATAATATCAAACGGAATATCAGTTGAATATTTTCTAAAAAATTGATGATGACACTTTTTCAGATCCTCAATTTGCTGATACTTATACAACTAATCTTATTACAAATATAAATAAAATAAAACTTAAACATTTTTCCAATCAAAGTTAAAGCTTGAAGAATGGAAATAATGTAGTGTTAGACTGGCAAGCCGCCAGGCAGTCGGAATCGATAGTAGAGCAAGTGCCCTCGGAGTCTTAGAAATGTATATTATTTGTGGCAGTTATCCCATCCATCCCAATCGATGGCCGAATTTCAGGCAACATATGATGTTATTATAGAAAAATAATAAGAAAAGCTATAGTGAGCTGTAAAGATTTTAAATAAGATCATTTTGGTTAGTAAGTGGTCTAGTTTTAGCAATTTTCCAACACTACAAAATGTGTGATAAGGTTGAAAATATTCTTTTACTTCAAATTGTCATTTCAACGAGTCTTTATAGAAACTATAACAAAGTAGGTTTTAAAGGATTGACTTATTTTGTGATTTACTTTAGTTTTTTTAAAAATATGTAAGTAGTTTTAAAACCTATAAAATCTATAGTACAATTATGCAGGCAAAAAATGTAATTGCTGTCTTTCCAAGCTGAAAATAGCTCAGTTTGATTATTCGTTAGATGAGATAAATAAATGTAATATATAAAGATTTTCTTAGCTCCTTTTTTTATTGATATAGGCCTGGATATAGGGCTATAGGGCTATAGGGCTGTAGGGCTGTAGGGCTAGGGCTCGGCTCCTCGGCTCAGGTCCCTTCTCACCAACTACGTCCCTTATCCACGTTTTTAGAGTAGGCCGTTTTTCGTACGTGCGGTGTCCACTTTCAAATCTTTATCATATCACAGGCCGTCAATCTTTATTCGTCCGGTTGAAATATAGTAGCCATACCATATTATTTTTTCCTTTTCCAAGCAATCAATAATATCATCTTCGACCTTTAATACTCGTATGGTGTTTGCTACACATGAGGTATCTTGCAACATTGATATTCTACGACTCCGCTATAGAGTTTTCATTTCTCAGGCATGAAATTTATTGCTATATTTTTTCGGGAGGTTGTCGATTGTTTTTCCATAATACAGAGTGATACCTTCTTCTAAAGTGTTTTCTTCACTTGGTGGAATTTAATAAGTTTTTGGACCATCATATTCAGTTTCTGGATGGCCTTTATCTCAATTTATTTTCTGTATTTATTCATTCTATTAAATATTTAAGTTTTTTAACAAACAAAATAGCCAATAGTTGAAATATTTAAATTTATATCTTTGTTGAAATATTGTCAGTAAAATTATTTTTTATTGTCCTCTGAAAAATTTTGCAATTGTTCTGGAACGAAATCTTTAAACATAATCGTCACCGACGCTTTAACATTCATAAAGTTCGTTTATTTTGAACATAATTATCATGTCTGCTCGTATTTAATTAGCCCTTTACAACTTTTTAAAATGTTTCCAAAGTTTCTTTCTATTTTTAATTTATAAATTAAGGTTTTTCTCCCAAAATATAAGTTTCTTTCTAATTGATATTAAGTTCGCTTTAAAAATCTTATCAGATTTCTGATTTGATAACCAACGAAAATGTCCTTTTTGACTTTGGACAGTTAGTTGAAGATTTTCCCTCTAATATTGTTTATTAGCTAAATAAAATTCTTCATAAAACCTTGTTTCATACGTTAAGGAGGTATACTAATTCCTTTTGGATTCTAATATATCAATATCAATCTAAGTATCAATAAAATAAATGGAAGATCAGATGAGGATTGAAGGTTACAGAATTATTTCTTGGCATTGAGTTGGGACACACGAAGCTTTTATGAGAAAGATACAGTCGGGAAAGGAAATTTTCTCCAAAATACAAAAATAATAAAACAGAAAGTCATGTGAAATGAATGCTCTACGCGATCCTCTTGCCCTACTCCATCCAGGACCTCACATAGCCCCAGAACATGCGACCAGCCTTGGAACAATGACACAGCCACCCCATGACAATGCGGACACCATCTAGACCTGTCGAGGAAGGCTCATCCCACCCCTGACCGCTTCAGTGACTCAGTCGTTGGGGGAGCTGAATTAGCAGCCAACACGACTGCATGATCGGCAGAGATATATTTTTACAGCCGTCGAGCTACCATCTGGTGAAGAAGTTAATGTTGCCCCATTAAACTATTAGAGATATATGTAAAGGAGATGGTTGGGGGGTGCAGTCAATAAGAACACCGAATAAGTGAAGTACTTATATTATGTGCCGACGTTTCGACCTACAGTGTAGGTCATCTTCAGGGCTAACAGAGAAACAAACAGAACAAAAATGTAAAATGTAATCCCATCTAATTTTTTTCATACATACATTGTAAACTATTGTTACTGTACTAGCGTTTTCACCTATTTTAACTTTTCATATTCTATTCCTATCTACTATATTTTCAAAACAGTCATTGTACACTGGTGTTATTGTACAATAGTTTTTCTATTATTCACATTTGTTATTGTACATATAGTTCCATACTTTTCTGTAATTTGGTAACATCATTAAGTCCGTTATCATACATTTTACACCTTTATTTTACTAGTTTTTCTGTATTCTTCATATTCCAACCTTTCTTTATATGTAAATATCCTCATTTTGTTTCTTTTGTTTAACTCCTCCTTTTGATTTTACTTTATATTATTATATTGTACTGTACTATCCATTCTGTACATTTATTTCCTATTTTTTATTTTATATGCGTTATTTATTATTTATCATTTCTGCTCATTTTCTTTAATTTTATTAAATCTGTCTTACTTTATTATATCTGCCATTATTTTCATTTTCTTTCCATTATCAATATCTTTGTTATATCTGTCTTTATCTTAATTTTATTATATTCTATCACATTTTCTACAAATATTATATCTGTCACTATTTCAATAATTTTGTTATATTTGTCTTTATCTGATCTTTATTATATCTACCACTAGTTTAATGCCTTTTCATTATCAGTAATTTTTAAATCTGTCTATATCTTTATTTTATTATAATCTGACTCCTTTTTAATATTCTTTATCTTCTATTTTCATATCTGCCACTTTGTATTTTTC
Organism: Arma custos; assembly: GCA_037127475.1. Classification (NCBI taxonomy): domain Eukaryota; kingdom Metazoa; phylum Arthropoda; class Insecta; order Hemiptera; family Pentatomidae; genus Arma; species Arma custos. The sequence goes on along the minus strand of CM073761.1, from coordinate 16,916,489 downwards.
TACATTATTTGTCACTAGTATTGTTACTGTACAACTTTGATGTTTTTACATTTTTGTTCTGTTTGTTTCTCTGTTAGCCCTGAAGATGACCTACACTGTAGGTCGAAACGTCGGCACATAATATAAGTACTTCACTTATTCGGTGTTCTTATTGACTGCACCCCCCAACCATCTCCTTTACATAAGATCATCCAGTCAACCATTTTCATCTCATATTAGAGATATAGCTTAGCGCGTGGCTGCACTGCTGGCAACCAGTGAGTTACCTACGAGACGTATACCGTTTTCCTCCTGTGCTTATGTTAATGTTCTATGGTTATTCTTGAGAATTCTATCAATAACTTTATTGGACAAATCAGTTTATTAGGTTATTTACTCATTTGTGTTTCTGTTCAATAATCATCAATTCATTTCTGTTACATGTGCCAATTTATAATTTTATTTAAAAAATGTATATTAGTTTGAAGAACTCTTTTTACTGCCCGTTCACTGAAATACAATTATAAGTTTTAATTTTTTGTCAGCTTTGAAAAATAAAAAATGTATAGAAGTTTGAAAGACATATTTTATTTTTTTAGTTGAAAAGCATGTAGTTGACAGTTATATAATTACATTTGACAATATCAACGATCTTTTTTTTTATAAGTTGGTCCAAGATTAATTTCCCTTGCCAAAAGATGTGATAATTTATCTCTGTTACTTAGGGATATAGTTACTGCTAGGGATATTTAATATCATCCGCATTTAGTTTTTCTAAGGGGTTATTTTCATCATCATCATTATCATAATCTTTTATGCTCGCCTAAGCAGTGTGAGGAGGCCCTTTGTAGAGTTTGGCCCAACTGCCTCTGCCCTCAACGAGATCACTTCTTGTATTCCCATTGATTCTTGTATTCCTATCTGGATCTTGTCGAATGCTTTGATTAGATCTACGAAGCAAACAGATAGTTCTTTGCCTTTTTTTACTACTTTTTCTTGAATTTGTCTCATGGTGAAAATGAGATCTTGAGTGCTTCGATTAGCGCGGAATCTATGTAGTCGTCCTCTTCCACATTCTGCTCGCCAGATTCACATCCGAGGTTACCTTCTTCTAGCGATTCTCTGAAATATTATCTTCGCCATCTTTCCATATTTCATCACGTAGAATACTTCCTTTTTTGTATTTTATGTAATTCAGCAATGGAGCTCTTTCTTTCCTTAGTCCATTCATGACCTTTTAAAACAATTTATAGTACCTTCAAAATCGATTTAATTTTACTTCAGCTCTTTTTCTTGCATTGTTTGTAGTTTTCATGGGAACTGTTTTCAAGATATTTTCTAGACAGTACTTTCTTTTCTTGAATAACTCTTTTGATTTCTTCAGTCCACCAGACCGTTCTTTTGTTTCCAGATACCGTTTTACTCCTTCCACAAACTTGGGCAGCAGCTTCCAACAGCATTTTCAGCTGGTTTCTGCACTATCGCATCCCCACAGATATTGCGGTCTCTTGACGTTATTTCTATCTCTTGCTGGAAATAAGTGAACTGCTCTGTCTCTTTTAACCTGTAGAATTTTATAGATCCCCTAGCTGTGTTTCTTTTCTTTGTAATTATTGATTTTTCTCTCTCCATATTTTATCTATTTTCAGTAAATAGTGTTCACTTCCTAATAAGGTGTAACTCTTGCATGCAGTTGCCTGGGGAGTAGCGTCCCTACGGCCTTCTGAGCTCAATACACCATGCATGATCATCAGAATAGAACACTTACACACTCACACTGCAGGTAAACACCGATGCACTCAATCACTCACAGCATACAGACAAAGGCATGAACAGTACACACCTTACTACCTTCTCTAAAAACACTTTCTGCTCTGGGGCAGATATTAAAGGTGATATTCAGTTTTCCATAAGGGACAGACGTCTAACTGATCTAGAATGAGACAGGCCGATTCTCTTCCTAACCTAAAAATCTTAATATCGCAATTAAAGTAAGAAATAGAGCTAAGCAGATCTTAAGGAATTGTCATATTCTATGCTTGGCGAGGAAAAAGGTTTTTACGTTTGGCTACTTGGAATGTGCGAGGTATGAATGGAAAGTAGTACGAACTAAAGAAGAGGGAGGGACCAAAGTGGACTTTTGGGGATCATAGAAATTAAAAGGGAGGTAAGGAAGAAATTAAAGAGCAAGAACGCATCCTAATTTATTCAGGTTCCACAGAAATCAGACCATTTAGAGAAGGAGTTTGTTTGCCCATTATAAACGGAAAATGGTACATATTAGAACTTTTGCAGAACAAAGAAAGCTTTGGATTTGTGGCAATACATTGATTAGCATGAAAAAAAGACTCTGTTTCTCCTCTGAGTTACCCTTATTAGGTCTATTTGCATACAGAGCAGAAACATAATCTCTTAGGAAAGAGATAGTCATGATCATTGAGGAAAAAAAAACTTAAGTGTGATAAGTAGTCCTCTAAAAGGATATTGAGAATATCAATGTAGAGGTAGAGAGGTTGGTATAATACTGTAAATAAAAACCTTTTATTATAAAAAAACGTAAAAAATGAAAAAAAATTACATTTACATCATGTATCATGTAACTACGATACAATATTACAATGTTAAAACTGAAATAGGCATAACCTACCTTACACATGCATGGCAAAAAAACTTGAAAGTTTCTTAAAGTTGTTTTTAGAAACTATCCAACAAAAAGACTGACTGAGTTGGAAACATTTGGTGGGAAGATATAAATAAAAAATTCTAGCAACTTGGAATTGAAATAGAAAAATTAATTGTGCAACTAAATGTCGGGCCTACGAATGGGTTCTTTTTCCTCTTAAATTGGTAGCTATGTTGTATAAAAATAAATATATAAACACACTCCTTTTCCAGCCTTTCCTTCATTCAAAGCTACTTTAAGAGAAGTATTAGTGAAAAAAAATGTAACAAGCAACATATTAGTTAAATAAGAAATATGACCAAATTAAATATTTCAATTTTAAATGATAAAATATAATAGCTCAAGGGAACAGCTATAATGAGATAGGAATAGAGAGATACACTGGCCAAGGGAAGCGATGGGACTTTATACATTGCAAGTAACTACAGCAGACCTAAGTTTCTAGTTAATTAGCGAAATCATGAGTGCCCTAGAAACTAGTTTATGTTTCATTGGATTCGCTCAAGAGTTATAACTTATCGGTCGTCCAGCGAGCTGCAGTCCCAATGAAAATGTTTCTAGGCAATTAGTGGTTCTCATGAAATTTTAAGGAAGCTGTAAATGTTTGCAACATTGCCCCCTCCCCAGTACCCTATCATGATATAATACAACCTCGGTAAGCCTCGGTTCAGAAATGTTCTGGAAATGAAACAGAAGAATCTCTTTTCGACGACAATAAGAATTCTAGTTTAAAAAATTAATCAAAACATAATTAAAGATTTATTAAATTTCATAAAATTGATTATAATCCTACTATCCTACTAATATTATAAATGTGAAAGTTTGTATGTTTGTCTCTCTTTCACGCAAAAACTACACAACGGATTTGGATGAAACATTACAGTAATATAGGTTATTCATCAGAATAACACATAGGCTACAATTTATGATGATTTTGTGTAATTTGGTCATAATATAGGGTATTTGTTTAGCTAAGGTCTCCCTTATGACGTAGGTGATAACCAGCGCCGTCTACATTTCGCTACCGGCACTTTCCCCCGCCACTTCCTCTCCTGCCTCTCCTCATTTTTTATCTGTCTAACCGCTGTTTTGTTTTCCGAAATGGTTTGTATCAGTTTCAGAGTATCTTACACTGATTTTGATGCCAGTTTTCGCAAAAATGAAGTTTTTTACGTTCAGCTTCTCCCAAAGTTTCAGTTTCTATCAAAGGAAGAAAGAATCACTAAATAATGAAGAAAAATTCAAACAATACCATCAGTGATTTACACTTATTTAAAAAAAAATATCTAACTAGATGAGTGAACAGCCACATCCTACATCCTGCTAATCCTACTATCCTATCCTATCCTACTAATATTACAAATGCGAAAGTTTAGAGTAAAGGTTACAGTAAATAACCGCGATTAGCTACTGACCATATGTTGGAGGTTATATATTGTTGGAGGACCATATATTGAGAATCTGTTATATCGAAGTACTTTTTACTACTGAATACTTTGATCTATTAAATTTGTGTAATTTATTTATTATTAACAGCACAATGAAAAAATGAATTAATGTTAAATTTTAAATGCATTATATAATATTAAATTTTAATGTATAAAAATCTCATGTCACGATGTTTCTTCGGGCTTATTTCCGAAACTACTCGACGGATTTGAATGAAATTTCGCACAGATATGTAACATTGTCCTCCAACTTTAAAAATAGGCTATATTTTATTTCAATTAATGACCGCGATATTTTTATAGCAATATTTTTATTTTACACATGATAATTTATTTCAGTTTATTCACACATATACGTATATTCGTTATAGAAGCGTTATTACTTTTTTTAAAGTTTAATATTAATTAAATTGTTTCATTATGCTGTTAATAAATTACACAAATTTAATAGATCAAAGTGTTCAGTACTATTTCATTATTAAGTTCTTGGATATAACAGATTCTCAATATAACCTCCAACATATGGTTAGTAGCTAATCGCGGTGTGTTAGTAAATAGATTCTTTTTTGTTTTCATTAGATTATTATAATTTTGTTAGGTTAAGAATAACGGTTAGTTTTAAGTATAACTAATTCGATTCTCGAAGCGGTTTATTACTTAGTACAGTAGGCATAATTATTTACTATATTTTAGTATTTAGTTTGAAAATTACTACCAATTTTGTTTTAATTAGTACCTATAAAAATTCAGCGAAAGCGTAAGTCTAATATATGGATACAATTTGGAAGCCCTTTGTTTTAGGGAAATACGGCAGAACAACGTCTGCCGGGACAGCTAGACCCTTCAAAATGACACATGACAAAAAGGAAGTATATTGCAGTAGGTGTAGGACCGCCAAAACTAAAAACACATCGATAAATTACCTACATATGTATATTAGTAACTTGATTGTCTAACACACCCAACGGTCAACGCAGAAAAGAGACCACAGAACTTAGCATCTTGAAATTTTCAAATAAGTTCTTTGTGTAGCTTAAATGAGCACTAAAAAAGGAATTTGGACAATTCCACCCCAAGGGCAATATAATAGGGGTTTAAAGATTGTATGGAATCCGTCAATTTTGAAGTTAGACATGTGAACTTTTAGATGTACGAGTGAGTAACTTATAGTCACAAAAAATTAAATTATTTATTTAAAATGATCTGTCACGAAAATGTATGTGGCAGACCAAATTCCACGCGAGCGAAGCCGCGGGCAAAAACTAGTAAATTTATATTTATTATAATTTAGTTCATTAATAATTGTTGAGACAAGCTCGAAGGTTCGATATAAATTTCTTAAAAATGCAGTTTTAGTTAAATAAATCTCGCTCTGGATGTGGACTGTATGAGTAATTTGAAAAGCGTTCGATATTATAAAGAAATAATAGGAAGATATCAAAAACACAGAAAATAAAAGTGACTCACCCAAAAGTAGGCCGGGCAGCATGAAGACAGGAACTCTGAGCACTCAAAGACCAAAAGAAGCTGGCAGCGTCCCTTGGTCCTGATGAATTCCTATGCTTTTGAAAACCTCCAGGGGAATCCACCCTTATTTGCAGGTGAAACGTGAAATAATTGTAACACATGAATAGAACGGAAATTATTAAACTGATCAAGAACTTGTGGTTGTAATTAAGCTGGATAGCTGGATTAAAGACTCGCGAATGCTTTAGCTGGATAGCTGGAGGCATAGGAACATGTGTCTCGCTCAGAGGTTGCACGCAGAAGACGCCGAAGCACACGAATGAAAAGAAAAGGAAACATGTGATAAGAGTACTCGTATCGCCATCTGCCTATGACTATAGATACTAATTAAAGAATTAGTTAATACCACTAACCGCTAGATGGGGTGTAGTGTCTATTTAGAGATTTTATATAATCATATTGCATGGAATTAATTATTTTACAAAAAGAACGCCAAATGGCGTGAACAATAATTATTTACTACGGAGGTACCAGCTTAGGTGAGTTCAGCTGTTTCCGTTTATTTAAACTAGGGTCCACCGTTTCAAATTAGCATCCAGTATTATTCTATTTATCTATGAAACCAATGTATGAATGGAACCAGTACTTCAGTGAATTACTGATTAGAAGAAAAAATATCAGAAGAGAACAGTGACCAAATTGAATACCTGGGGAATGCATAGGGAGAAGCAGAAGACGTGGAAACTCCTGAGAAAGGAAAAATAATTTACATAATAATGTCAATGAAGAATCACAATTCGCCAGATTTGGACCTCAGAGATGTTAAAATATGGAGGAAACGAGTTATAGAAAGAAGTTCATGAGCTTATTTGGGACATATGGATGGAAGAAAAAATTCCTGAACATTTGACAAATGCAGCAATATGTCCAATACACAAGAAAGGAGACAAGCTCAATTGTGATAATTGTCGAGGCATTGCCCTATTAATTATAGAGGCATCGACCTATAAGATAATGGCAGTGCTTCTATATAAAAGGCTGATGGAATTTAATGAAAATATTATAGAAGAATACCAAGGAGGCTTCAGAATAGAAGGTTCAAAAATAGACTAGATTTGTTTGTTCATTTAACGTCACTTTATGCTGCTATGGCTAATCGTACGTTTTATTTATTGTTCTTTTGATGGTGAATGTTTTTAAATTTGTTTATTAATGAATTTCGGTTTTCTCTGTGACTATCATGCCGAGGTACATGAAGTTTGTAAATTTTTCGAAACGACATCCTCCACATCTCCATCCAGATCCACCAGTCGTCCTTTTCTTGGACTATATTTTATTTTTTGCCGGATTTCTTTTAAGCCCCATTTTTTTGCAGCATCTTCCCATTTCTAGTACGCCTCTGAAACTGTATTTGGTCTTGTCCCAGTTATGACAATATCGTAAACAAAAACGAAATGTGAAGTTATTGGTATGGCGAAGTCTGCGGACAATACTCCTTGGACCTTGACTAAGCCTCTGCTATGCTGTAAGCTCATCCTTATTAACCTAATGATTTTCGGGGGACAGTCTAGAGCCCTTAGAGAGCGGAGTGGCTCAGTGGTAGATCACTGAGTTGCCATGCCGGAAATCCTAGTTCGAATCCCGCTGCGAACAAGACTTTTATTTAGTCTGTTTGTAGCCTGTGGTGAGGCAAGGCGGAAAAGCAAAATTACCGTCGGCAATGAGAGAGGTGCCTACCCTCTCTAGTTTTTTTTTTTGGAAAGCTCGTCGAGCCGGGCAGGTCAGGCCTGGGAGTTGTGCACCCCGAGACAAGTAAGAACGACTTGCGAGTGGGGAAAAAGACGGATGGGGCCCAAGACCTCAGCCCCCAATCCAAAAAAAGGAGGAGGGGAAAAGAGGGAGTACTCCCCCCATATTTACAGTGAGGGTAGCCCTGCAGACCAGGCACGGGCAATTCAAAAGAACACCCAGGACTATTTGGAAAGGTACAGGAATACCTTTTCCAGGGGAAAAAAAAGGAGAGTGATGCTCCCTACACGGTAGTGATGGGGAAGAAGAAGATAAAGGAACCAAAGGAAAACTCTGGCCCGGCCCGGAGGGAAATACAGCGAAAGCCACCGACAATGGCGGAGATAGTCAAGAATCTTCCTATAAAGTCTAGTGAGAAAAAGGCCCCATATTTCGTCACGATAAGAGCGGAAGGGAGAACCCCCGCCGAAGTGCTTGACCAGCTCCCGTCACCGACGGAGCTGGGAGTAGGGGTAAAGCTGGTAAGGTCGACCAGGGACGATGGGGTAGGATCATAAGAGTGCAGGATAGACAGGCCGGAGACAAGATAGTGGCCTGGCAGAGGCTGAGGGACCAGGGCCTGGAGGTGTCCGAGAATGGAGGTGAGTGGCGTACTCGGAGGAAGGTCGGATATAAAATTAAAGGAGGAGATCAAACTTACTTATTTAAGGTTGGCAAATCAAAACTCAAATTATAGAAAAATCGAACAGACAACAAAAAAAGTTTTTCAAAATTAAGTAATAAATTACGTAAATTAGAAAAAAAATGAATCCCGTAGGAAATAAAAATATCAGGGAAAAACCAATGGGAAAAAAAGGAGAGGACCAAAAAGTGTTATTGAGCCTAGAAGAGAGCGGAAAAAACAAAATGGCGGACGAGAATAAAGCCGACCCAATGGAAGGGGTCGTGGCCGGCAAGAGCATGATGAGCTAGGGGGAGCCTAACCCAATGACCAAAATTGTGGAGAAGGTAACCGGTGAAGGGCCCACATAATGGGCATGCTTTCAGCAGCTGCAGCGACACAAACGACGGTAAAGAAACAGACCAGGCCAAGATTTTTAGCCCCAAATCAAAGAAAAAGAAGAGGTAGAGGGAGGTAACTCCCCCCCCCTCCCCTCATACGAAGATAGCCCAGGGGAGAAGGCCAGAAGAATACAGGAGAAGGTCAGGTACTACCTGGTGAGGGCCAAAAACACAATATCAAGGGAAAAACAGGAATATATAAACGGGAGTGTCCCAGCCTGCGTGACATTATTCTCGAGCTGGAGACCGAGAGAAAGACTGTACCTGTGTTAGTCAGACACGTGATAAGGGAGGTGCTCTGAGCAGAGGAACTCCACCAGATAGTGACACAGAGAGTGAATGAAATAATAGCCCCACAGATAGAGAAAGGGCGGGTGCGGAAACCGAAAGAGGAGAGCCTAACCCATGCATACAGGATTTACCTCCAGTGGGGGTTCACCACTGGAGGTACTATTTTCAGGATTTTATACTGTTTTTTTTTCATTTATTTAATAAAAACATCTCTGGAACTAAGGTGTAGCCCGGTGCACGGTTGTACACTTTAGAGCTAAACCTTATCCTCAGCCTTGTCTACTTCCTTCGACTTAATTGTTTTCCTCTTGTTCAGAGTCCTCTATAGGTATGTCCGGCGGTCTTCCCGGTGCTCATCCTCTCCGTATAATCGTAACGCCTCCTTCCATCCGTATACGTACTCAAGGCCTCCTTGGTTACCTCCTCGACTATCGCTGCGACCATCCTCCATTGGGCCTCGAGTCCCACTATTATGATTTTGATGTCTCTAGTTTGGCCATTAATATAATTCTGGGCCTCCAGAGTCATTTTTTTCCTTATCATATAGGCCCTTATTTGATCCTGGACCTTTTCCGCCTTCATAGTAGGTGTTTCTTCTCCTCCCTCGGCCTCTTAGGTTTTCTTCTGGGTCCAACATCGTCCTCTGCATCTGTTGTCTCTGCTGTCATGTCTTCTTCTGAGGCCAGCGTGGGCCATCTCTTCTCCTTGTCCCCTCCCGACCTTGGAGGGAGTTTTCCTCTTCTTCAGCATCGTTAAAGTCTTTGACTATTCCTTGGCTGGCACTTTTCTCGCTTATACCAGCGTTAAAATCACTCGCTCTCCGAGTCTCCGCCATGTTTTTGGTCGGCTCCTCTGGCACTTTCTCAATTTTTTCTTTTTCTATTTTTCGTCCGACACTTTATAACGAAAATTGGACATAAATTTTATTAAATATATTTTCCAAAAATAATTTTTTTGGAAAGTTTATTTATTTTATTTTCGTTTTTGATTAATTTGTAATTAATCAAAAACTCCTGTCGATGGAGGGCTCCGATTCGCAAAAGTGTCCCTCGGGCCTCAACCACCACTGCATAAACACGCCAGCGCACTAAAACCGGGAGTAATAGCAAAATACTTCTTACCTCGGTGATTGCTGGACGACGACTGAGCACAGTTACTCACTAGGAAGGTGGGGATAATCTCCGGGAGCTCTATTAACGTGCGTCCTTCTTCTTCAACAGCCGGAGCGCAACTGATCATTACCAACCAGACCCTTGACGTGATGGAGCTGCAGCAGCATACCACCGCGGACATGGCTTCATTACTGATAAAGTGGAGAGGTGTGACCTTTGCCCTAATGTCGTCATACCTCCGACCGAGGCAATCTAGAGGACGGCATCAAGGTCATTGGGGGTGTGGCTGCTGCATACAGGAACACTATCATCTGCTCTGATACTAACGCCTGAAACACGGTCTGGGGGTCCACGAGAGCAGATCGTCGAGGAGAGAGCCTTAGCGGGTTCGTCAGTGGTCACCAGCTGGTGGTCCTCAATGAGACCTCTGATACACCAATGTTCAGAAGGCCCAGGGGGGACAGCTGGATTGACGTGACGTTAGCGACACCCGCCATGGTAATATACCTAAGGGGTGGACCCTCAAATCAGAGACGAGTTCCGACCACACGGCCATAGCTTTCGGCCTCACTAGGGATGGAGCCGACGAACCATCGTTCTACGGTGGGGAACAGGGCTATGTGACGAGAAGGGCGAACTGGACCGCCTTTAGGAGTCACCTGGAGGGATTGCTGGTGGATGATGACTGGAAGCGGATGACGTCGGATCAAGATGAATCAATCGAAGTCAGTCGGCTCACCGACATCACCCGGGTCGCGGCGGAGCAATCCCTCCGGAGGAAGACAACGGTGAGAAGACCGGTTCCATGGTGGACGCCGGGCCTAACCACCCTCAAGAGGACAGCTCTACAGGGCTCGGCGGTTATACCAGAAGTGCAGGTGCAAAGAGAGACGCACTGCACTTTGGGACGAGTACAGGCGCAGGTCAGTTGCGTATCGGAATACGGTTCGTTCGGAAAAGAGGAGATCCTGAGATTTCTTCACTGAGATTTCTTCAATCGGAGAAGAATCCCTGGTGTATACCATTCAGGGTGGCCTTGGGCAAATTGTCACCGATGCAGACAATTGCAACTCTGAAGGTTGGTGAAGTAAGAGCGAGTTCTATGGAGGAGGCTGCCCAGAATTTCATAAGCAGCACATACCCCAGGGATAACCCGTCCCAGGATATCCAGGAACAAGAAAACATCCGATGAACCACCGAGTACCCACCGGGTACATTTGGGACCTCCGTATAACGGACGGGACGCGCTCCAGGACTTGACAAGGTTGACGCCTCCATGCTAAAGGAAGCTATCCCTTACATCGAGAAACGGATGCTCAAGTTGTATAATGCATCCTCGGATAACGGATACTTCCCGAAGCAATGGAGGAAAGTGGATTTGAGATTGCTCTATAAGGGAGGGGGCAAAGACAAGGAGCTACCTTGCTCCTACAGACCTATCTGTCTCCTACCTGTTATGAGTAAAGTCCTGGAGGTGACCGGCCTGCGATCCACACTCAGCAGGGCCGGTCACTCACAGCAGTACGGATCGACCAAAGGCAGGGGAACCGCTGATGCACTGCTGCAGGTACATAATGACGCTGAAGCGAGGGCGGAGAAGTATGTCATGTTAGTCCTCTTTGACATATCATCCGCCTTCGAAAGTGTGTGGTGGCCGATTGTCCTACAGGAGCTCCAGAGACACGAGGCGCCGAGCATTGTTTACGCCCTTGTGAAGAGCTACCTCGAGGACAGACGATCCGGACGAGACGGATGTGTAACGATCCGAGGTAGCTACCATAAACATGAGGACAGTGTAGAAAGGGGATGCCTACAGGGTTCCGTCTTAGGACCGGCTCTGTGAAAGCTAGTCTTCGAAGAATTGCTCGGCGTCTTGGAGGATGAGCGGTTCCCTGCTACGGCATTTGTGTATACGACCTCGCGGCAATTGTTTACTCAAATAGCAGAGACGTGTTCTCGGCAGAGGCTGAGAAAAGTGTCAACTTGGTGGGAGCTTGGTGCGAGAGGAAGAGGATGAAGATGGCCGCTGCCAAGACACAGACTGGGGGGTGCACAATGGGCAGACGGGAAAAAAAAAAACTTAGAAATAGACTTGTAGTATTTATAAAAAGGTTTCAAAGGTTTATTAAAATATCTAAACAATAGTTTCACTCATGTTATTTCTGTTATAACATCACATGATTTGCCTATAAGTATGTACTGTAATGGATACTCCACAGTACACATAAAACCGTCTGGAGGGCAACCCCCCCCCCTGGATCCGCCAATGCTTGTCTGTAGTAAATGAAAAGGTGGTGTAGGTCAGTATTCCATTCATAGCATTTCTCCAACATATTCCTGAAGGTGAGGATATGGTCGATCTATGATCTTCCCTGCCGGAAACCACACTGATAATCGCCAATTAACGTTCATGCCGTTGCCGTTTTATAATACCTATAAGTAGCTATTGTAATAACTCGGTAATTACGGCAGTCCAATTTGTCGTCCTTCTTATGTATCGTAATTATAATGGCTGTACACCATCCTTCGGGCTTTTGTTCCTTTTTTCATATATTTCCTGAATAAGCTCGTAGGTCTCACGGCTCAATATCCGTTCCAAGTCAGGTCGGTACTAAGTCAGGTACCAATTATTTGGTCAATTCCCAGGTTTTATTGAATTTCTTTAGCAATATTGAGTATTACACAGGATAGGTCGCTGGTCCATCTCTGTGCCCATTTTAGTCGCCTCTTACAACAGTCAGGAACTACTCCAGGATTTATCTTTCCCGATCCTGGCAATTCCTAGGATTTAGTTGCTGGAGGAATTATAAGGTAGGTTACCAAGTTGGCAATAACATGCTTCAAAATAAATCAAGGTTGCCGAATCAGGATCCCCAAAATTTCTGATATTATATGATAACGTATTACTGCACATTAACTAGTCCTTCGTAGCGGAAACATGGTCACTCAGCTTCAAACATAATTTATTAGTGTATATTATATACGAAACATACGAAAGCGAAATGTTTTAAAGAAAATTTATGGCCTAGTTTTTTATAATGATAATAAGATATGGAGGCTTCCGACTAATGCAGAGGTATATTTTTTGTACGAGAATGCTTAAGAGGTGCAACTTATAAAGGCAGGTAGTAGAAATAGTAAAATTACTGCCGACGTTCCGTTTTCTTTTTCATCCAAATTTCTTGAGGCAAGTTAATACTTTCGTGTGGGGTTCGTCCCAGCAGAAGTCAAGCCAGAGTGATGGCTGAAAAACTAAAACTTATCAATACGACTTCATATGCCAAGATTTGCTTTTTTGAGTTTTAAATGTACTCGTGGTTTAGTGAGGTGGCAATTAAAATATTAAAGGTATTATAATTTGTTAAATTAACCATAACGTCAGAGTCGAAACTAGCAAATTTATTGCACATTTTGAAATCATTAAGCAGATAAACAAAAAGGAATTTTTTTTGAAGATGAGAAACAAACTTTAACTTAAAAAGTAAAAGTTTTGCTATTCCAATTGAGTACTTTTGGAGACATCTTTAGGGATCTAGTTTAATCATAAGAAATCATGTCCGAAAATATCAAGATCTACAATCATTGATTAACGACAATTGCCATATACATATTATAGGGACATGATCGATTTAGTCAAATGTTAATTTTTAACTTTAAATAGCCACTAATAATGATGATTATCTCTGATTTACCATTAAAAATATATAGTACATTCACTATTAACAGGAGGGACATGAACTTCCTAGAAGGAATGGAGGACAAATTTCATTCATGACTTTAAAATTCCTTTATTTTATATTTTAATTCTCTTGTGTATGTTACTGGAGTACATCTTTTTGAGTCATTCATTCAAGTAAGTAAAAAAACCTTTTCAAGTCAAACATTTTTTTTATTTAAATACGTTTCAACATTCTTCAGTCATTTTCAATTTATATGTCCCTTTTTTTATTTAATTTAAATATATTTTTTAAATACTTATAAATTTGCACATTTTTAACCTAAATGAATTTATTTGGATTATTCTTTTTATTTAGGTTAAAAATGTGCAAATTTATAAGTATTTGAAAAATATATTTAAATTAAATAAAAAAAGGGACTTATAAGAGATATAAATTGAAAATGACTGAAGAACGTTGAAACGTATTTAAATAAAGAAAAAATGTTTGACTGGAAAAGGTTTTTTTACTTACTTGAATGAATTCCTTTATTGTAATCATTCACAAAAATCTTCGAAAAATATGATTCACATAAATACTGAACACACGATTAATTTCATAATTGTATTACTTTTGGCTAATGTGTTTTTATATATTAATTATAAGGTTGATAATTATTTTTTTATTATTCTGATTCCAGGTCTTCCTAATGATTTAAGTGTCTACTGGCAACAGTATCCGTGGCCGTTCGGAGAAAGCTTTTGCAAAATACGAGCACTTACTTCGGAAATGTAGTCCTATTTCATCAATCAATAGATTCCTAGTGATAAATTAGTGGAAAATAAAATAAAATCTATACTTCTTTTTATATCCTTTTTTTAACGGTTGTAATTAAAAATCACATTAAGATTTGCCTGTTTTTGCAGGTCGTCTTACACATCTGTTCTGACTATAGTGGCGTTTACAACGGAGCGATATATAGCCATTTGCCATCCTCTATACTCATACACAATGTCCAGCTTGGCGAGGGTCCTCAAGATCATCCTGGCAGCGTGGCTGGTATCCCTTACCTGTGCCCTTCCCTTCGCCGCCTTTACTACTGTCAACTACATTGATTACCCACCATTCTCAGGAAACATATTAGAAGAAAGCGCTTTTTGTGCTATGTTAGAAGCAAATATTCCTGAATGGTTGCCGATATATGAGCTTAGTAGCCTGCTGTTTCTTATCATTCCTATCATTATTATAGTGATCCTGTATACTAAAATTGCAATGAAATTAAGGGAAAGAAGTGACTACTCACTTGGCACTAGGGTACAAGGATCAGTGCATTCAAGAAAAAGCCATTCGCAGTCAAAAAAATCTATAATTCGGATGCTAGGTAAGAAAATGACAACAAAAAAAAATAGTGATTTGAATAACTGGACATATATAAACAAGTAGATAATATTCAATTTGTATAAATATATTCAATATATTTACCAGCATATATAGTATCTGGTCATTGTTCGAGTGACAACAGCCAAACTCGTTCCCGTGATGTCCCTTTTACTGCTCCAGACTGCACAGCCCTCCTGATATTTCATTATGGATATTTCTGACAAATGGGTGACAAACCAACCACGTCCCCTTTAGGCCTATTCTCTCTATGTTGGATAAGGTGGCTCTTCTACACTCCCGTGTCACATTATCATCTGAAGGTTTTCTTAATCCCTGACCTTATATACTTTTCTAGAGAATCTCATCCAGATTTGCAGTGTTCCAGTCCAAGGGAAGTCTTTGTAGTTCTAGCCAGGGTTTCCTGTCATTATCGTTAGTCCCCTTACATTAAGGGTCTGCCAATACATTAGCTTCGTGGCTTGCTCCTTTCCTTGTTTTATAATCCAATTATTGACATCTATACAGCATTAGGTATAACATAAAAGCTTTAAATCTCAATACGAAGGTAATCGGTTTTTTAGCAGTGTATTATTATTATTTTCATAATCATTTATTAACATTTTATCACTCCTAAACATCTTAGCACATTTTTATGTTTTTCGGTCCTGATGATACTTGACTTGGCAATTCGATTCAAACATATCCCAAGAGACTGAATGTCTTATTTTTTTTAATGGTCAAATGATACCCTAGCTTCAATTTTTAAAATGTATTACCATTTAGAGCGTTTGGCAAGGAAAACGTAATAAAAAAATGTAATTGAAATTATCAACACGATGTCCCAATAAAAACCATCTTTATTATTCTCGTAAACCAGCGGTTCCCAAACTGGGGGTCGCGGGCCGTTCGGAAAGAGGTCGTGAGATGTATACAAAGGATGGTGAACTATGTACTTAAACTTAGACGGCCATCGGGAGTTTTAAATTAAGTAACTTTACAAAACATCAATATATTTTACAAAATATCATTTACAAATAAATCAATATCATTTACAAAATATCAATATATTTTACAGATTTTGTCATAACAAAACAGAATCATTTAATAATTTTGATATGCAATTGCTAATACATTTCTAAGCTGTTCTCCACGATGCACGTAATTTTTAGGGGGCCGCGGCTAAAACGTATGGGCTAAAATGGGTCGCGGGAAGAAATTTGGGGAACCGCTGTCGTAAACCTATATACAACATGCACACATATATATATATATATCTATCTGTATAGGATATATATGTGTGTGTGTATGTATAGGGTGTTTCAGGGTTGAGTAGCCAAACTGAAAATTTTAACTAAGGACCTCAAAACAAAACCAATTTCCTATGAAGGTGTGTCCACAATCACTTTGTACAGGAGATATTTACACCTAAAGATTTTCATTGTTATGGTTTATTTAGACATAGTAATGAATAAAACTTATTTTATTTGTTCCAACTACATTACTCTTTAAATGAAAACATTAACATTCTATTAAATGGTGTTCAAAGTGATCTCCTTGAGCATTAAGATTAAGACAGGCTCGGCATCTTTCTTCTACAGCAGCAGTGGCAGGCGGCACTGGATTTCCGTCATTGTTTCAGAAGATTCATGATGCCGAGCCTGTCTGACAAGGAAATCAGTTTGAGCAACACTTAATTTGAATACTAAAGTTTACATTAAATGAATAAAGTAGTTGAGCCAAATAAAATAAGTTTATTTATTTACCATGCCTAAATAATTCATAATAATGAAAATCTGTAGAAGTGAAATGTGTGTGTTCCTAATATATATTTTATATAACCATAAGTAGAAATTATATATATGTATAATTTCTATGCTACCCTAGTTGGTTTCATCCACTTACCCTTTATTTTTTTGTTTTTTACAGTTGCTGTGGTGAGCATGTTCTTTATTTGCTGGGCTCCTTTTCACGCTCAAAGACTCATTTACCTGTACGGCAAATCATGGCCTAACTACATAACGCTTAACGAATGGATGTACTATATCACTGGAGCTCTTTATTTTTTCTCTTCAACCGTCAATCCTATATTATATAATCTGATGTCAGTACGATACAGAAAGGCCTTTAAACAGACACTTTTTGGCGGGAGAAATGTTAATAAAAGGGGACAACAAAGCAGCTTCCGTGAATCATCTCAGGGAGCAGTCGAAACATCTGAGGATGTTCAGAAAAATAAGTGCACTCCTAGTGAGGTTAAAAGTGACTCTATTGTGCGCGTTAAAAACCACAATGTGACCAATGGAAATTCTGTAATTGTAAGGACAGGATTTTTTCCTAAGAATCTCTTTATACTCCCCCCAAATGCTCTGTCTAATAAGGAAGAGGGATCTTCTCTTAAAGCCGCAACTCCCTCCTTATTTCTATCTAATCATAATACTGCAAAAGAAACCTATATCTAAATCATTGCAAGGGCAATTAACAAATTGCATTTTAATTCGTTTACAATTCATCTCTGAAAAAATTATAACTGAAAATTGGCGTTACCAATCTAGGAAAATAAATAATCTAAAGCAATAATGGCTGCAATAATATATATTGTATTTATGTTTAAACTTAAAGATTACTGTCTAGTACTTTCAGAAAAAATATAATAGACGAAAATTAAATGTATTTAACTATAGGAATATTCACAATCTTATTTGGCATGCTACATTGCTATAATGCTCAATTCAGGACCATGAGCGGCGCAATGTTCCAGTACAATCGTATATTGCAGAATACAAAAGCGCTATCTGTGGTACGATTGTGTTACTTTGTTTTATTTTATTAATATTGTTATATGTAACCATCAGTTATGTTATCAGTTGGCTTCTATTTTAATTATTCAAATGGATCACACCTTTCATTTATTATTTTTTAACTCATAACGCCTAGTACCAATTGGCAAAACAACATGGCGGCACTGCCAATAGCATAAGACAGATCTATTATTACTGCTTGCTATTGCACACCTATCCTATCTTATGATAAGAACAACTTTACTGAAATGTGTTCTGGAATAAATATCGCTTTATTATTATAAAAGTATAAGTAAGTCAATGTTAAAATGTACATAATGTAAGATGTAATTAAAATACCTGTTAAAAAGAATTAACATATGTTTAATTTTTCAATAGAAATTGACCAGAAGAGTATAGGAATCCCCCCTATCATAATTATTAAACATTTGATCTATAGATGATGAGGTATATTATATACTTGTATTAACTAACAAGATATTTAGAAAAATGTTAATATTATGAGAAGTTTATTTAGAAAAATATTACATAAAATACTATTATCAAACTGATGTTTTGTTTGGGAGGGGAGAAGAAAAGAGAGTTGATTAAAAAACTTTTATTTCTTCTCTTCAACCACTCTCTAATGATTTATGCTCCCAATTTTTATTTTTTTGGTACAACTTGTCAGCTTTATTTTCATACGGTAGACTTCAAGAGAGTGTTAAATACTGTTGTACAATCTTTTGAAATACCTCTCCTTTTCCGTATTTCGTAAATTGACAACTTTTTCTTTCTTTTCGTTGAAGCAGTGTTACCTGAAGCCCGAAGGCAGTATATTGAGGGTTTGTCGCTATTCTATCAGGAAATCTCTACGTGGCTTTGCGGATATTATTTCGTTTCAACATTTACTTTTAGTCATTATGGTATGATAAGAGGCAAAGTTAATGAGTCGCCAAACTTCGTCCTTACTGTTTGTTTATAGAGAGTGTATTATCTTGCCCTACCTGAACATAAAGATACTGTTTTTGGAACAATTCCTTAAAATACTATTATTAAAAAAACTTTTTCTTCAAATGTAAACAAATCTTGTGTTAGTCCGTTGTTTATACATCTCTCTATAGCGAAATAGAAAGATGTTAAAAATCCTTTTATTGGAACAAACTGAATACCAATTGATGATTTTTTCTTATGCTACGCTCATACCAAGGACGTCAGTTCGTCCAATCTCTCTAGCTGACACTAAAATTCAGATAGATAGGAGAATTAGACGTGAATAAACTAGTTGACATACTTGGAATGAGCTAAAGACTTATTTATTGCTAAAGTTGTGAATATCATTACTTTAAATAATTACTGAAACTAATTATTCAAAAAAACGCTTAGCATAGAACGGACTTCCTAAATCTTTAAAGGGTTTATTAGGTATCAAGTTTTTTTAAGAATCACGCAAAGAGCGATTTCTGTCTATGAAAAAATGAACTCCAACAGGCTAGTTGAAATCCTTGCGGCGGTTCTGTATACACCCTAATAGAGGGCTCAGCAGTCTTAGAAAATGACCTGTTCTATGCATATCTTCAGAAGACATGGGATAATACTAGGAATAAAAAACAGAATGATACTGAACTGCGGAGACCTAAATGATATGATAAATGTAATGCATATGGTGTAATGGGTGCCTAGTGTTCAAATTAAGGGGTCTCCCTTTAATATGGGGATATTAACATATCATTTTGTTCGCTGGTTTGTATAAAAGAGATGGTCTGTATGAAAAATCGTGAATTTTAGAACATTAAACTGCACATTTTTTATTCATCTGATTTACAATTTATATTATTAGAAATGAAACAAAATTACATTTTTAGATGAGAGACTGCATTGTTCACGGTTCTTAATAGGCCTTCTTCTCCCCTGCTCTCCATTCTTCGGTCTGGGTAGCCACCTTCTTACTCGCCATACCTCATTTCGCAAAGGTGTCTGGAACAACTCAGCTTCGTTGCGGGGTTGTCAGATTCTCGACCAGAAATTTCCTGATCCCCGCCTTATAGATAGATTTTACGGCGTGCCGTGAACAAGCCACATGAACAACCAAACTTAGCTTAGGTTAATTTATATAAAGAAAAAAAAATGAACTATTTCCATAACAATAACATTTTAAATTAAATAACCCTTTTCAAACCCCCCAGGGCATTGAAAATGTAGTTGAGTGAAATGGTCAACGGCTAACGGAGTTCTGTTAAGAAAATCAGAAACTGCATGTAAAGCGTGTAACACACAGTAATTAAGACCTTCCTCAAATAAAACTAAATGGAGGAATGATGAAGTTAAAAGAGCAATTAAACTCAAGAAGGATGAGTGCGTTAGGAAGAGAAATGAGGTCAAAATAATAGTAAAAATGCCAATTGAGGAGTTCGATAAAGAGCTGGAATAAAATTATAGAGAAAATATCAGGAAAATTTGCCATATTGCCAAAGCTCTGAAGGGCTAAAATTCAAAGACGGCTAGGAACGTTCAAAATGCACGTGGTAAGTTAGTGACCGAAGAAAAGGAAGTTCTTGTAGGAAAATTTCACTACGGAAGAATGTCGACACCGCTATTACAGACTTCAGAAGAGGGAGACTGCAATAGAGGAAGATTAAATAGAATTAGCGGTTACCGAAGTCCAGGTGGAAAGGGCTCCGGGAACAGTGGCCATAGCCCTATAAATTATTAAATATGGGTGCTATGTAATGGTTAAGTATCTCCGAATACTTTTGCAAAGGAGAAAGAAAGACTGATAACCCTAGAAAATTACGCAAGCAGATTTAAGCAGCCTAAATGAGATTCCTCCGAAGAATTCTGGACAAGACCAAGAGAGACTGTAAGATTTGTGAGGATCTAGGAGTACGATCGGTAGAGGATATCCTGTTATAGTGGCAATTAAAATGGTATGGGCACGTCTGCAGAATGTATGATACCCGAAAGGTTGAGTGATTATTTGAAGCCAGATCCAGGGGAATGTAAAGCGCTTCGTTTCTGCCGGCCGGTCTTACCTTAAAAACATGATTCGGTTTTGGAAGTTCACTAAGCTATGCTTAACTCTTCTAAACTGCGCTATTGGTGACCCGGGCACCTTTAACGGCACACAGGAGCTAAATGAAGAATAAGTGGCGGTTCTATTATCGAAAAGTAGTACGATAATTTCTATTAGGAGATTCATAACAACTTGACTAAAAGGGGCAATTTATAAGCCGAGCGTATCAGATCTGGTGCCTTAAGGTTTTTTTTTTGCATTACTTTTGAATCTCCGAGATAAACTGCACTATCAATAATATATATATTTACATTATTTAAATCATCTTTCTAGTAGAGCATTTGAGGTAACCTGTGGCATAGTGGTTAGCGTAACAACCTACTATTTAATTTTAGATTACTATTTAACCTACTATTTTGACCACGAGTTCGTAGCTCGGCAAGTGGCCTTATGATTTTTTAATGGAGTAAAAAAATCCATGGTTATGCCGTCCTTCAGAAGGGGAGTTGAATAGGGGGTCCCGAGCCTATACGATTTCAAGTACTCGTTAAAGATCCCTAACCTAATTAATCCTAGATTATCCGATGCAGCATAAGGTGACCTCAATGAATAAACAACTAGCAGAGCATTTTGAATGTAATTATAATAGTGCAATTGGGAAAAACCACAATGCAAAGCATGCAAGATTGCATTATAATAAATAATAGTGATTCTTTTTGAGTTTTTGGCTCTATTTTATTGATGTAATTATAATAGTTTTATACACTCCAATTAATAAAATACTACAAGAAAATTAGACCAAATTTTATACGTAACACATAGCAAATTTACCATCCAAATATAAACTGAGTGAATTAATGTACCATGCCCATAACAGCACCAAAGAAGAGTTTACAGTATAAGTTCAGAATTTATATGAATCTGATATATCTTACTTCGTAACATAGTAAATCA
Source organism: Arma custos (assembly GCA_037127475.1). Taxonomy (NCBI): domain Eukaryota; kingdom Metazoa; phylum Arthropoda; class Insecta; order Hemiptera; family Pentatomidae; genus Arma; species Arma custos. The sequence goes on along the minus strand of CM073761.1, from coordinate 16,894,918 downwards.
TGTCAGTGCTTAGTGTTCATTTTACTATATTACTTTAAATATAATGCTGATCAAATAGAGAAGAACAAGATTCAAAAGAAACTTGTAATATAAAAAAATCAATCAGTTCTAAATCTTCTTAAATTTTAATTTAAAAAAAGAAATAATAAAACATTGATTTAAGAAACCTTTCTTAATAGGACAATAATTTTTCTACAAGTCATCAGAGAACTAAATAAAGTATGTCATTTAGATCTAAATTTATACATGAATTAGAAAATCAAGCTGGAAATAAATAGAATAAGATAATAATATATACATATATTTACATCAAAATTAATTTCAAATGTCAGTTCATAAATCAACAAATATTATGTTACAAAAAACAAATAAATAACATGATTCTTTTCTAAAACAAAATTGCCGCATCGAAGTCATAATAATTTCAATTAAGGTCTATTTAGATTAGAAATAAGTACTCATCTAGTTGATAATCAACAAGGTTGATTTAAATTTATAAGACATTAATCAAATTCTATTTTTGAAACCTTGTTAATTAAACAAAGAAAATAAATGTTTAAAAAATTGAATATAAAATAAAAATAAAAAGTTACAATCTATGAAAGTGATGATATTTATAATGCACAATGACCGACTTCAACAAGCATCTGGGCCATATAGAAAAAAAGCCCTCAGCCATTTTTAAAAAATTTAAGGAATACCAATATGCACTTCATATTTAAACATTCATAAACTCCCAAAAATATTTTTATTGTCTTGAAAATAATACAGATACATTAAAAGGACATTTTTATGATGGTAACACTGAAAGTTATATGTTTTGCTGTTTAAGTAAATATTATACACTGCATATATTTAGAATTTATTTTGATTTAAGAAAAGTACTGGTTCAAGAAAAATATGCAGTGTACCATCAGGTGTAAAGATCAACCCACATCCATGTCTAACAGATGCTATCAAGTAATTCCATGACTAAAATCTATCCCCTAGATAAATTAACTCCTAACCTATATATAAGGAAGAAATAGTTGGGGGTGCAGTCAATAAAAATACCTTAATAAGTTACACTTATTAAGGTGTTTTTATTGACTGCACCCCCAACTATTTCTTCCTTATATTAGAAGTTACAGTCAACCAATTCTTCTCTAACTCCTAACCTAGATGATAAACTCACATTCTAATCTTACTTTAAATCCAATCAAGCATTTATTAGTGTCATGATACAAATTAATTAAAAATTTTTATTTTAAAAAAGTGGGTTCTTTGTAACTTATGAATTATAGATGGATTTATGAATGAAACGGTTTCCATCACATTAAATGAACCAGCAAATGGTCACACTCATAACAACATTACTTTATAAAAACTCATTGACTATTTAGTATGCCAATTTTACCATTTGCCTTTTCAATAGATTGATAAATATCCACTGATTCTCCTAACGGTATACCATAACCTTTCAGTAAACCAAAAGGGTTGGATGGGGTTTTATTGTCATCTTTAGAATCTTTTCTTAGAACAGTATCAATTTCAACAGAGCTAAAAAAAGCCACAGACAAAGGTAAATCAATCATGCCAACACGAGAAACACAGAATGCTCGGGTTAATAAATTTGTGACATGTAAAGCTAACGCAGCTTGATATTTAAACTCTTCAGGAACTAAATACCTCACTTCATCATGAAAGCTTAAACAAAACCTAGGATGAGAACCAAGAAACCATCGCATACTAACTAACATCAAATGAAGGAAATCAACAGCACCACTTTGCACTACCCAGTTAATCCTAGTAGGCAAGTGTTTATCGTTATGATCTAATTGTGGACATAATGCACGGCTCAATTTACAATTCAGAAATGGGGTTTCTGGGCAAGATTTACTGGCTATCATTTCTAAACAATTAAACATGGACGACTCAGTTCCCCCAAACCACTGAGATTTTTCAAATAAATCTTCTATTTCTTTACCATGAAGTTTACAGAACTCTTGGGCATCCTCAAAAGAGTAAATTCTTTCTTCAATGTAAGACAATACTTTGTCTTTTAATTTGAAAACTCTCTTTCCCTTTGTTAATTGCATCATTTTTTCAGCTTTTTCAATTGCTTCACCAGAAGTGATATTTTCATTAAATTGCTTCAACAAACGTTGGGCAAATTTTTCACCAGCACCATAAATTCTGGCATAGTTTAAAATTTTGGCATGGTTTCGAGATATACCAACAGCTTTAGCAGTAACACTGTGCATGTCTGTTCCATCAGACTTTTGGCCATTTAGTGTCATCCAGCCTAATGGAGTAGCACCATGTAAACCAACAGCAAAAGCATCACCTAACAAGGAAGCAATCCATAGTTCTTGAGAATCAACATCAGCACCAACCAACACAAAACCCGGAGGTGCTTGAACAAAAGCTCTCAATTCTGAGCCCACTCTTTCATGGAAAACATTAGAAGCAGTCATCCAAGTTGGCTCTACAGCTCTGCGAGTTAAAGTCCCCGATACAACAACCAATGGTACAATTGCTCCATAATCATCATCACTGTCTAATCTTGGAGGTAAATCATTCCTTTTTAACCAACAAACAAATTGGTTTTCTACTCTTTCTTTACTATTCCTCCAATACGATAACATCCTATTTATCTCAATCACCCGTTTAGCTTGAAAACTATCAGAAGATAATGCATTTTCAGAAAATTTAGTAATAAAATCTTTTGCTAATGGATTTCCAACATTTAAATGACGCCCATCCTTATGTGGCAATTTAAAAAATCCACAAGAAACGCCTATTTCTGCTTTACATAAATTAGAATCCTTATATCTTCGTTTTTTCCTACAAATTAATTCTCTATTTCCATTTCTAACACAAGAGCATATGTTTTTATGAAATTTTAAAAAGTACTTAGTTAACTGCTCTAAAGGAAAAGAAATTTCGTTTTCAACACTAAATGGAGTTTTGTAAGGTACAAGGTAGCCCCAGCCATGACCTCTTTCATAATGAAGAGGTAATGAATTCCATGTTAGTTTCATTAACTTTGGAGTGATTTTTAATCCTGTTCCAACTAAAGATGGTTCTGGAACCCAATCTATAACAGATTGTTTATCACACAATTTCTTATACCATTCTGGATATCCTGGTAAATGTTGATTTCTTAATGGTAATAAATCTTTTTTGGATAATATAGAAACAAATTTGTGATTAAGTAAAGCTGTCTTTTCATCAACTATATCAACTTCACACCTCCCCTTATCAGAGCACAAATTATCTTCATTTGGGGAAAGATTAGTAGTTTTGAATTTACAGCTTCTCAATTTTAAACGTTTATTTGACCAATCTTGATCCCATAACCAAAAATCGTGTTTGAAATTCTCTTCATGAAACAGTTCACAAACATCATTAGCACACTGTGACATTAAACATTTTGCTTCCATATCCAAATCTTCATAAACATGTTCTGCATCTGAAACATACTTAGCCCAATTTTTATTAACAGGTAAATAAGCTGATTGCAGTTCAAGCATTCCAGCTAAAGTAACTGGATGAGGAAATCTTTCAATAAATAATGGAAAAATGATTTTTAAAACATTAAAAGTAGCAAGCACGTCCAATGCACAATAAAGCATAGCATTTTGAAAATCCATTTTTATCTCTTCCAGACTACCTGAAATGAATAATTCCCGACCTTCTTTAGAAATTTCAGTTCCGCAATATAACTTATGTACTTTGCTAAGGCTATTGAGAGAACTCACTTTACTCCACTCTTCATCTCCAACACCAGCTTTTAATAAAGCTTTCTGATAACTTGTCACTCCACTAACACATACATGCATTGATAGAGTATCGAGAAACCGCATACCACTTTGTTCAATCCAATACTGTTCTCTGACTTTTGAACGATCAAAAGACACATTGTGACCAACAGCAATTTTTTCCTTCCGAACAAATGATGACAAATTATAGCCTTTAGTTTTCTTTGATGACTCAAGAGGTATTAAGTCATCAGTAGAGTATGTATAACGTTTAAGTTTATTTTTTCCAGCAACTAAATCGTCACTAACCCAGCCATACCAAGCCTCAGTACTAACTGCAGTAGCAATAGTCGGAGCAGCTCCAACTTGACAGCAAACTTCAACATCAAAAACAATAGCATCTTCTGAAGGAAAATCAACTTTTTCAAAAGTTCCACTTTGATATTTAGTCCAGCCAACTTGGCACATCCACTTGTCAGGAATCTTAGGGATTCCTTTGATTAGATTAAGAATTAAATTCTTATATTTAGAACTTAATTTCTCCCCCAGTAGATAGAAATGATCTTCAATTGAATTTCCCAATAATTCAGGTAATTTAAGCTTAACATCTGGAACAGTATATCCATTATTTGATAAATTATGAGCTTTTAAATTTCTGAGGCATTCTTGAATTTTTTCTTTGTTTATGTTAATTTTTTTGTTTTTGAATAAAGTTTGACACATATCTTCATTTATCATTTGAATTCCAAACTCATTACATCTTGGCATTAAATTATAATCCATATTAACTACATCTTTAAGATGTTCAAAATGGTTAACATATGATTGCTGATTAATATGCTTCAAGTCATTAACTAATTCATGGTGATGATCACTATCTGGTAAAGTTGAATTCAAGGAATTTATTACTTCATCACTTCTACAAGGATGAACTAAGTCAGTTTTTGACCTGACCGACAAATAAAAAAAATTATACTTTTTTATTTTCAATATAGTTTTTTGTATAAATTCTCGATTCCCCATCTGATAAAATTATTAATTTAGAATATTTAAAATATAAAGGAAGAAGGGGGAAATTAACATTAAAATTAATTAAATGCTAATGTAATATTGAGTAATGATTTGTTTTTATAAAAAACATCCAGGTTTATAAAGTTATTTTTGAAATTCATGATATAAATTAGATTATATAATTAATTTGAGCAAAAATTAATGTATGGTACAAAAATTGAAATTATTTTGCGATCACAATTATAATGAATATAATCCATTTTAATATATTATCATTTATTTTTCATATAATAACAAATAGATCTAGAAAACAGTAAATAACAAAAATGCAATTAATATTATATTTGAATCAAACTAATAATATCAGCAAATTTAAATAATACATCATGTTTTATGAAAAATATTCATTTAACATCCAAGTGAACATTTTTAACCAAGCTATAACAAATTTCTATATTTTATAACAGATCATAGCTTGTTTTAGTGGCAAGTTTTACTTGTATTTGGGCAAGGTTGATCATAACTTCTTCAAAATTAAAGATGTAATCAAACCTGTAAAAAAAATCAACTAACACATTATTATAAAAAATTTGCTACACTCAAAAAAAATATTCCTAGAGTAAAACTACATTATACTACTGTGATCAAAAAGTAAGGTGAATTTGTTAATAAAATGTAAATTCTTTATTTATTCTTCCAAATCAATTTCATCCCCTTCAAAGTAATCCCTGTCCGATAAATCGCACTTTTTCCAGTCCTCGAAAGAGTCGGAATAGTCCTTTTTCGGTATAGCCTTTAAGACCTTCTTTGATTCGTTTTTTTTTTCTGGCAAAATTTGATGCAAGTTCTTTGCTCAACAAAATCACGAATTGTAAAAATCGAAAAATTCACTTTTGGTTGTTTACAAAAACACGTGTAACTCGGAGATAATCAAACCTTTTGACAAACAGACGCTTAGAAAATGTTATAGACAGTCCTACTAACCTAGGGAAAAAAATTTACCTGCCTTCCTAATGCCCGGGAGTTTTAAATGACAATTTCACCTTACTTTTTGATCACAGTAGTACATCCCAATGTTTTGTATAATTTTCTATTCTATTTTGAAACCTGAAACCATTTTCTCTTACATAATTACTGTGAACTTATTTTTTACATAATTATATTAAAAAAAGTATGAGAAAGTTATGACACAGAAGTAACTAAGAAAAGGTGTTAAAACTACAAAATATAAACTAAATAAATAAAATGAAAAAAAAATGTCGCATTAGTTATACTGCAGAGATTTGATAATATAAAATAAAAAGTTAAAATGAAAAAAAAATATATTATCATATATATAAAATATATTATATTAATATTATCAAATTAATAAATTCAATAAATACCAACAGTTGAACACAAAGCAATCGGGTACTGCTTATAACAATAGACAGTACAAGTGTGGCACCATCAACTGATAATTTGACAATATCTTCAGTTGTACCCAATATTTTATACAGGTACATTATAACAAATTTAGAAAACCCACAAAGTGTATCACAAAACACTAAAAGGCATCAAATGTCAATTGTTGTGAAATACTTAATTAATAGGTAAATCTGATGATCATGCCTCAACTATGTGGGACATGAAAGACTTGGAGCAGCCTGTAGACAGCAACCTCTAGGGCCTTTTTTGAGGGGAACTTATTCCTAAAACTGTTTTAATTTTTATCTTTACTGATGTTCTAGGGACAGTAATAATGTTTTAAAAAGTAAATTAACTATAAAAATACCTCAAAATCAGCTTTTAAGCATTCTATTTCCTGTCAGGAGTGGAAACGATCCGCACATAGTCTGCTAACATTCTGACATAGGGGTCAGCATACTTTTAAAGGTAGGTAATTCAGAAATAAATTAAAAAGTAGGAAAACTGCAAGTTCCACTCCCGAAAGTAATGATGAAGTAAGATAAAAAAATATTGGGTAACTCCTACATGAATTCTGCTGATAATAAAAAATAATTATGCGGATCCCTATAACGATGAATGAAAAAATAAATTATTTCTAATAAAATGAAACTTAAATATATATGATCCCGGCCGGGGGCATATCTTTTCTGTTTAAAATAAAAATATTTAAATATAAATATATTTTAAAAAATAGATAACATTAAATGATTCATTTTGCGAGGGAAACACTTTTTGAGTTGATGTTCTGTATATGAAATTAGAATTATTACTAAATATATATGTTTTTTAAAAGGCAATTAAGTATGAGGTTAACAGTTATTCTCTGCCACATATAAATTTATATAACTATCACCTGATTTTAGGGAGCCGAGTGGCTCAGTGATAGAGCACTAAATTGCCATGCCAAAAATCCTGGTTCAAATCCCGCTGTTGGACTTAAATTTGTTAGCAGCTGGAAACGGATTACATACTTTCTAGGGCTCTTCTGGGGCTCACTCAGCCCTGATGAATTCAAAATGGGTTCGATCAGACTGTCTAAATAACGACAAGAATTTAGAAAGCAAGAGCTTCATTTAAAAGCTTAAAAAAACTTCTCACTTGTGACATGACATGCCTATTCCACTGAAAATAAAAGTGGTGAAATTCTATGTACTCCCTGAACTGCTATATGGCCCAGAAGCAAATGTATGCCAAAGAAGCATCGGCAATGGCAGAAACACTCATGAAGAAAATACTAGCATCTAAAATGTGGATGAACTGCCATATTCTCTAAGTCTCATGAATGGACTACATAACTCAAAGAGAAGTGCTAAGTCAGCTCAGATAAGACCAAGAAATCGCATGTACCATCAAAAAGCAGAAATTATAATACCTGGGTCACATCATGTGAAATGACAAATATTGAGTAATGCAGCTGATAATGCAGGAAAAGATTGATAGTAGAAGGGGACCAGGAAGAAGGAGGCACTTCTGGGTGCATAATTAAAGGCGATGGTTTTTGTCAACAAAATTAAGATCGCCATGTTAACATCTCCTGAACATTACAATCTCAATATTACAACCAAATTAAAATACGCACACAACAATTTTGTTTAATTAATCAATTTGAAATTGTTGAAAAAAGGAACAAAGACTCACTCGAAATTAATTGATTACATATCTACACCACTGACTACAATAAAACAAGATGTAAACAAACACTATACAATTCCTTTGCTATCTACACGTGTAGGTTTCCCTTAAAGGTTATAGATGAAAATTAAAGAGATTTTATTTTCAAATATAGGATAATGTGGGTGCAACAATTGTGTTGGGATTAACGAATGCAAACAAATCCTTGATAAATTAAAATATTATTTTAAATATATGATATAATATAACTTGTAACCGCTAATCGGCAGTCATGAAAAACATTAAAAAGAACAATGTCGTAAGTAAATTTTACTGGTAAAAGTTTGCAATAGCTGCCGATATATTTCGAATATTGTGACCATATTCGTTACAGTATTTAAAGTTCTTGAAATTGCCATCTTGGATGAATTTTAAAAATCATTTATAGCACTTGTTTTTTTTTACCGGCTTTGTTCATTTTTACTTTATGTCTGCGAACAATCCTGTAATTATATTATTAAAACTTGTTTTAAAGTTATTATTTTTGGTAATTATTCCGCAGGTTGTCGCTTCAAATTGGGTCACAAGCTTTAACTTTCTATTCGTTTCCCTTTTAATATTTTCCAAAAAATAAAAGTTATCATAAGAACGTGTAAAAATTCCAACGAAAAGCCTTAAGTCTCCAAACTAAAACAGAATAGAAATATCTGTCCAATATTTCGCCCATTCAGGCATCCTCAGGGTAGAAAGAGAATAACAGCAAAACGTTAAAAAAACGTTTTCTTGCATTTTTACTTTCCATTTATGTTTTGCTGTTATTCTCTTTCTACCCTGAGGATGCCTGAATGGGCGAAATATTGGACAGATATTTCTATTCTGTTTTAGTTTGGAGACTTAAGGCTTTTCGTTGGAATTTTTACACGTTCTTAACATTTATGTAAGGTATCTTTTTTACTTTTCAATATTAAAAGTTATCATAGACTTTAATATGGAAAAAATGATGTAACTATGGGAAATGTGTATACTATGGTAATCATTTAATTTAGAAATGAACCTTTCAATAAATATATATCCTCTATACTTCGAAATTATAGCTGAAACTTTTGTTTCTGTATGAAATGGTTACCAAACTCTACTGAATATCCATAATTACACTCTTTGTTCCAAACAAAAGCTCACGATAACTTGTATCACCATGGGGGTTGTGGCAAAGACAAGAGTACCAAACAAACTATGAAAAGTCTTAATTTAAATTATTATCATTACTCAGTAATTATGAAGCTACAACTGTTAATAAGATGATCCCCTGAAAATAAAGACTGAACATGAGCCCTAGCTGGAGCGCTAATGGCTTAAAAGAAGAATAACAATAGAATCAATTTAGAGAAAAGATTCAAGAGTACATTAAAGATAGCAGAAGAAAATGTCACCCAACCATTACAAAATAAATGCTCCGAGCTGATAGTGATTATGCCAGGATCGACTAGGAAGGGTGCAGAGTAAAGAGAAGGGAGTGTGCAAGGCATTTGTTAGACAAGGAATCCGTGATAGAAATAGTATAAGTATGCAATTGTTAAGAGGTGCACGAGATATAGCTTGAAGGAATGGAGAGACACACAAGCAAAAGAAAATAAAGTTTCAAGAAAGAGAAAAGTAGATGATCTATACAGGGAGCTTGAGAAAACAGGATCTTCAAGAGTTAGTAGTGAGGCTAGAAAGTTCTACCAGAAAACAAATGTAGTTAAAGAAATTATTAGAAACTGCAGAGAATCAGTCAGGGCAAATCGAATAATACAGACGTCAAGAGGCGATGTCCACGGAAGAAGGAGAGAGCATTTTGAAGTCGTACGCTTGATACCTGGATGTTTTCCCGAAGACCATTGTAATCTTGCCATATGTAGAAGTTTTGGAATCTTTATAGATCATGCATAAGTATTATTTACTCCTCCACGTACTATCACTTATGATTAAAAAGCGACGTTCACTGAACAAGTAAAAAAAAATTTCTCACTATCAATTACGGCTACTAAACGAAGTTGCAACAGATTGCGAAAACTTTACAGTAATATAAAGGGTGTCCCGAATTTAAATGGCAAACTTTTAACTTCTCCGCCGACGGACTTAAGCCGCTAATCCGTCCGTTTCCGTCCTTCTATCTGTGGCCGTAACAATATATACATAAATGTATATATATATATATATATCAAGTATATGAGTAAATGTGTTTTTGTGTGTGTGTGTGGAAGAAAATGATCCGGATGGAGATTAAAGAGCCAACGCTTCGATCAACATTGCAGGTCTTCTTCAGAGCTGTCGAGGGGGGGTTTATTCAGTTAGTGACGAAACTATACCTGGTCCCCCCCCCCTTCCACATTAATGTGTTTTATCTTATTGACTAAGGGAATTGGATGACTGAGACTATTGCATGTAGCTCAGCTATATAGGGTGTCCCGAATTTAAATGGCAAAACTTCAGAAACTTATAGGGGACCGAAAAACTAAGACAAAAAGTCCTTTAGAGATTTGTTCGTTTTTGCTTAGTTTTAGAGAAAATCGCAAAAAAAGAAACAAAACAAAAATGTTACAGGTAGCGATTATCACCTTTCAAAGTTCTTCAGGCTACGCAGTGAGATATGTAAACACTTAATGTTATCATTTACATTCTTTTATTTGTTTAAATTTTGGCTTCCTTCTAGGATTATAATTCCTAAATCAGTCTTCAGTCAGTTACTCAGATATTTTTGTGTGAATAGCACCAGCCACAATTCCGCATACATATTCTAATGGTGAATACACTCATATGATTTTTGTGTATGGTTTCTGTAACGGTAATGCTTTAGAAGCGGTGCAGGAGTATGCGCGCCGATTTCCAAATAGAAGAGTGCCTACTCGACAAGTCTTTTCGTTAATTTTTAATAGACTACGAGAGACTAAGTCATTCTTAATACGTAATGAAGGCGACCAATTCCTGGCAGCAGTAAGAGTAGATTATCGGAGAAGAAATTGTGTCCAACGCCACTTCGATAACAATCCTGAGACTAGCATCCGAAGAGCATCTGCTGCATTAGCAATATCGCGGCATGCAATATGGCGAACTTTGATAGGTGATAATCGCTACCCATACCATCTTCAAAAAGTTCAGAATTTATTACCTCAAGATTATGTCAAGAGATTGAATTTTAGTAACTGGTTTCTTGAAAAAATTCGCGATGATAATTTATTTCCATTAAAAATTATATGGACCGATGAAGCTATGGGCTCTTGAAAATCCCAGAGCTATTAGAGAGAATAGGTTTCAGCATGAATTTGCTATTAACGTTTGGCTTGGAATTTGGAACGGATTACTGGTAGGACCATATTTTTTACTTGGAAGATTGAATGGTATCACATTTACACATTTTTTGGAGAACGACTTTTCTAATTATTTAGATGACATTCCCTTACAACAGCGGATTGAAATGTGGTTCCAACTCGATGGATGTCCAGCTCATTATAGCAGAGTTGCTCGAGCTTGGCTGGATATAAATTATCCACAACAATGGATTGGACGTGGAGGAGTAGTACCTTGGCCACCAAGATCGCCTGATATGACACCCATGGATTTCTTCGTATGGGGAACCTTGAAGCAGAAAGTTTATTCGGTGTCAATTAACTCAAGAGAGCAAGTAAGAGACCGAATCATAGATGCAGTGCACCAAATATCACCAGAACAATGTTTAGCTGCAATTTATTAAGTGAGTGCTAGATGTAATGCTTGCATTAGTGAAAGAGGACAACATTTTGAGCAATATTTACATTAAAAAGAACATAACATAAATATAAATGTAAATAAATAATTATAAAAATTAAAACTTGTTTTGTTTCTTTTTTTGCGATTTTCTCTAAAACTAAGCAAAAACGAGCCAATCTCTAAAGGACTTTTTGTCTTAGTTTTTCGGTCCCCTATAAGTTCCTGAAGTTTTGCCATTTAAATTCGGGACACCCTGTATACACGGCACTTACAAAACTTATCAGACTAACTTACAGTCAAGTAATAATGCTCTCCGGCAATAAACACGACAGATTCAGTACTAACACCTTACAAAATCACGTTCCTTTAAATCTGAAAACCCATGAGCTAAAGGTGGTGAACGAAAAAACAGACTTATTTGCGTCTCATCTTACTCATGTATTTCATCCACAAAATGATCTGTTCAAGCAAGAAAACTGCTCAGATGTCTAATAAATTCTCAATTCACCTCTTCCTCCATCTTTACCTCCCCACATCTATCTATCCTTGTTCATACATAAAGTGTTGTATAAACACAGCTACTATCCTATTATTCGACCTACTATCCTTTAATATATAAAATACCAGTCATCAACATGGTATCAAAACCAAACAAGCCATTAGAACTAGTAACATCTTACACATCTATTAGTTTTATCATTATTTTTCAAAATTGTTATCCTTGGTTATAAGAAAATAATTTAATTCCTAACCACTAATCCAACATCTCCTGGCTTCCCAAAAAGATGCTCTCTAAGCAGATTAGTCATTTGCTTAAAATGAAATGTATTGAATAATTTATTTTGCTCATTGGTCATTTTAGTTTTGTTTTTTAAGAAGATAAACATCATGTAAAGAAATTATTGCATGCTAGCTCATGTATTTAATATTCGTTATTAACTTATTCTCTTCAACTGCTTAATATCTTGTCATGACCATACTTTTGGTTTTGTTTACTTTTTGATTTGTATTATGTAGCCTTCTGGCCATATATATGTAAAGTAGGTTTCTTTTATGTTCATGTTTGTCTCTAAAGAGACTTGGTCCCAGAATAAAGTTACTTTCCTATTCTAATTCAGCTTTGTACTTTGTACTTGCACAATATATAGGGCAACAATGTCATAGAGTGGTTGATACCGTTGCTGTGCCATTAGAAATGAAGAAATATTGTCTATTGAGGCATTTCTCAAACTCCAGGTGTGGTAAGATGATCTGTGCAAACTGAAGCTGATTCTAACCACAGACATGTTGTTTATACACAAGGGTGTATCTTGAGGATACGGTTTTAATTGTTAATCAATATGGTAAACTTTCAGAGTATTGTTGAATTAATGCAGGGGTGCCACAAGGCAGTATCAATTTTGTTTTGAATTTTAATTAATTAATATTAATTTTGCTATGATTTAATTTCCATTACCCCTCTTTGAATACTTTATCACAGCCACACTTTAGTTTTGAATAAGTAATGAAAACCTGTTTGAAAATCAATTAATTTATTTTATGCAATCAATTGGATTTACATCTTATTTGTGTTTCTTAATTTTGTTAATATTTTTAAAATAAATTTAATAACCTAAAATTAAAAAATCATTAAAAGGATTTTGTTGAAGTTGTAAAATCTTTATACATAGTAATGAAATATAGAATCACCCTTGATATATAATGAAGAAAAAGAAAAATATATTAAAAAAAAGCAATAAAAAAATAGGTACAATATTAAAAGGAACATAATCTGAACAATTCAAGTTTTATTGATTGAGCAGAGTGATGCAAATATTATAAATAGAATTACAACTGTTCTTAATATTTGCTTAGTAATTAATTCAATCATAACTTTGGCATTCATAAGCCTGTAAAATTTAATTCCCTTCTGTCTCAAATACTCTTGAATACCGATTTTCTAAATCTTTCACAAACTCATTTTTCAAAATTTTTAAGCAGCTGAAACAAAAAAAAAATATTGTACATAAAAAGTAAAAAGAGATAAATACAAAGGAAAAATAAAGTAAAAATATTCTTACCGGCGATACTGGGCAGACCCTCTGAATTTGGCAATGTCGAAACTAGGAGCATGAGGCATATGAATTATAAATGCATTTGGAAGAACAATAAATGAATAACCTTGTGCTTCCAATTCCATTATATGCGAGACTTTATTCCAACCAAAACCAACAAAACGGGTATCATATTCTGGTACAGTATTTTTTCGCACTACAATATAGGGTTCATAATCAGGTTCCCATTGAACCTGAAACCAAATTTAAAAATCTCCTTTCATAAAATTCAATATATCACATTAATAAACCATTAAATAATGCTAGCTAAATACTAATCTTTATTGTAAAGACATATTTATAAAAAACAAAATTAAGTAACGTTACAGAATAAACTTTACTCGATAGGACTTAGTAGCTGAACGCCATTTAACATAATTAGTAGGGGCATGTCCTTTGGGCCAAACATGATAACGAAATGTAAACAAAGTTCCCATATCAAGCATTCTAATCAGTTCTGCTTTACTCCGAGGAAATGTAGTACGATAACGCTGAGTTTCAAACGCAGGTACAACTAAAGCCTACAAATCAAAACATAGAACATATTACTTAAATTATCAAAATACTATAATACACATCTACAAACAATTGACCAGCTAGAAAATTTTGGATTAATGTAATTGAAAGCATCCAAATTTAATAAATTTTGGAGCATTGTATATATTTTTGCTTTGTTGAATAGGAAAATAATGCAAATTTCGAATTTGTTTTTATGAATGTAAATGACACCAATCTCGTTTGCCCTAAATCTTATTAAGAGCGAAGGGATAAATTCCACTAAATTCAGACCCTTTTCGAGACAGAAATTCAATGATGGTTTGCCTTTCTCCTTCGCTGACGCCTCAAATACTGGTCTTATACGCGTGGTAAGGCTGTTTTCTTTGTAAATGCGTCTATGCGGCATATAATGCTCTTTATCCCAGCCTTCTTTCACTACTTCTTCAATGACACCTTGGTTTAACCAGAGTCTAAAAATTTCATCATACTCGGATTCAGTTTCTGATGATTTCAATTTACGTAGCGTCGAATTGAGCCTTTTCTTGGCTATATCAAAATTCCGAGGTAGAGGTGAATGTCCCTCCAAACATGGAAGACGAACTTCATTACGTCCCCCATTTTGAATTTTGACCGTTTGTAGAAAACTGCAATGGCTGTTTCAGCTCTTGCCTGGACTTGATGCGGATTCTCGATACCCAAGATGTCAAGCCTCTACAGGTTCGAAACATCAATATCATTACATAGAAGGTTAATATTGACCATATAATTAGATTCAGTATTTTTCACTCTACCAATGAATGTCCATCCTAATAATGTTTTAAGTGCAACTAATCTAATGTCCAAAGTTTCCTTCTTGCCGGTCATAAGCCGACTAGCCACATCAGCTCCTATTAAAATATCGATTGGACCGTCCTCTCTATCTGTTATTATGATATCCTTTTTATCTAATTCTTTAACCCATGGACCATTCACAGCTTTAGGTATATGTTGACATATTATATTACCAATTTGAATTTTATAATTTTTGTGTGAGAGCGGTGCCAAGTTTGCTCCACCGAGCAAGGCATGTATAATTTCTTTTTCCCCAATAGACTTAAAATTCAATAAATGAACTAATTTCTTCGTTATATATGATCTTTGAGATCCTGTGGCAATTATCCTGGGCAGTACAATTAATGTCCCCATTTCTCACCTTAACGTTTGTAAAAATATTACTCCTGTACATTATTGGTAAGGCTTGTCCCTATATTTGCCAGTTCTTGTGATTCTGTTTTCTTTTTACGTTCAGGACATGTAAGAATTGTGCGTTTGCCGTCACAGACAATACACCTAGGAAAAGCTCAACATCTTTGTGTATTATGTCCTTTTCTGAAACACAAATAGCAACAACCTTTTTCTTTTAAAATTTTGTTAATTTCTTCCAGTGACATATCTTGAGCTTTAAAACATAATTCTGATAAATGTTTACGATTACAAAATATACATTGAGGCTGCTCACCCCTTTTAGCATTAATGAGATCTGTGGCAGTCGGTATTTTCTCTCTCTTTTCAAAAATTTAATTTTTAGGTTTACTTGGAATTTTCTTTCTATCTTCGAATCCAAAATTATCTTTCTTGAGATTTATCCTTTCTGCACTTTCAACTTCACTTTTAAGGAAACATTCCTCCAAAATTCCTCCATTTGCTTGGCATAATCTGTACAATTATCAAGTATATTTAATTTATGAAATATCTTATGTCTCTCCCAATCTTCTATAACAGACTCAGGAAGAGCTGATTCTACTAGATGTATTAGCATAAATGCAAATTGGTCAACATTATAACCTAATGACTCAAGGGCTCTAAATTGTGTTTCTAATTAGTCATATAACTCACATAACCTTAATTTACATTCACTTGAATTATGAGCCAAAACGAGTTTAAGTAATTCTCTAATGTATAACTCTAATAATAATCCTTTTCTACCAAACCTAATTTTTAATTGCTCGATAGCCTAGGGATAATTTTCTTTGGTTGGTGGAAAACTTTTTAATAAAGTTCTCGCTGGTGTTTTTTCTAAAGTAGATTGTAGAATATATTGAAATTTAACATCTTCTTCCATATCTTCATCCTCATGTATTTTACTAAAAATTGATCAAAAAGAGATACAATTCTTTATATCTCCATCAAATTTCTGTAGTTCTAATTTCACCAATTTAAGATTTTTATTGTGTTTGTGAGTTTTACCTGATACACGAGATGCTTTACATGATGCCTGAGAACAGACATTTTTATCTTCCATACTAAAAAATTATCTTTTAAAACCACAATCTCTAATCATTGCTCTCTATATTCTTCCACTTTATCAAATTCTTCAGTGATAATAACATCAGAAGCATGCAAAAACATGATATCTTTAATTTGTTCGTCTAGCCTGAACATCCTGTCAGCTCTATCAGATGTCTTTGCGAATTCCACTTTCAGAATTATGATCTAATAGCAAAGGTTTTAACTTATTTATTGATACTGAAAATACTCGCCTTATTTGTGTTCTTTCAGCCTTTAACTTTTTGAGATCTTTTACAGCCATGATTTTATTTTCCTTTCCCCACAAGGGATGCCAGATTTGGAAATGGTGAAAATTGATGAATAAAGATTGCAGCAAAAGCACAAAGAACACCTTTTATTTTTTATTAAACGAGTCCAACAATATTTTTGATAGTTTTTTACAGACATATGGTTGCGTAAAATTGTTCACATGAATAGTAGTCCTTACCCCGCTAGTAGGTATTAAGTCTACTACTCGATACTGTAAAATCAAACAATCGATCCTTGACACTAATCATTAAAATACCTTTTTTGAAGATTCCAAGTCCAAGACCTGAACAGATTTTTTAAGGTATCCATAAAGCCCAAACATTGGAAGAAAATCAATATCTGTCAAGAAAACATACGGGGTATTAACTTGCTGAAGGGCTACATTGCGCAGAAAATTGACTGGATAAAAATTCTGGAACAAACAATCTATAATATATACACTATATTTATACAAAATGGAAAATTTATTACTAAATATAATATTTTAAAGTTTATAGGCATTAATACTTCAGCCAGACATCCAACACAAGAGAGAGTAACATGTTTCTATTTTTTTAAAAACTTTATGGGCTCAATTATTTGTTTTGCATTCTTCAAATAATGAACTATTTCTTATTTGCATTTATTTATTTATCATTATTATTATTTTTTTGAGCAGTCGCTAACTATTAACCAATAAAAAAATTATTCTGAAATCAATCTTTTAAAAAAATTAAATAGGTACAATATGAAACTATATGATTAGATAATAAACTCTTACTCCTTCTTTATAAACAACATGATATCCAATGTCTTTTCTGTTACTGAGGATTTCTGAACTCAATGCATAACTTAAAAATTGCTGTGCTTCAGTATCAGACATATACAGTGTTAAGGAAATAGGACCTATAAAAAAAAGAAAAATAGAAAATAATAATTTTACATTAAGGCTTATGTTAATGGATATTTTGAATTTTAAAAAAAGAAGTAAATATTAGCTGTAATAAGACAACATTAGAAACATTACTATTTTACAGAGTTAAAAATAAAATGTCAACCATCATAAAACATCGAATTGCTTTAAATCATATTAAACTTCTCCCAACAAAAATACAAATTGTTTATTTAACAATGAACTCATAACTATAAGCTATGTGCTTTTACAGGATCAAAGTGATTATTGTTATATTAAATAAATATTAATAATGGATTAAAATAGTCAGGGAGTGCAGTCAAAGATAACACAAAATAAGCAAAACTTATTTTGTTGTGCCAAGGTTTTGACCTATGATATATCATTAATTGTAATTTAACTATGCTTTCCATTCTTATTATGTCTCACCAGTTATTACATATTGTACCTTACTCTTTAATGCTTCTCACTAGTTATTTCATAATTTATCTTACTCTCTGTATTTCTTAACATAATTATCAATTCTGTACATAAATTTCTATATTCTTCCTTAATATCCTTTAATATTCTTCCTTGGTACTGAAATTTTTTAAATATTTATTTTCTGTTTCTTTCCTAGCCCTGAAGATGGCCTGCGTCTTAGGCCAAAACGTTGGCACAGTAAAATAAGTTTTGCTTATTTTGGGTTATCTTTAACTGCACCCCCTGACCACTTCAAAATCATTTATTGATGGTGATTATTTTTAAATATTTTTATTTTGAAGAAAAAAGATTTGTCCTGGCTTGGAATCAAACCTGGGTCGTCTGCATCTCTTGTGCAGTGCTCTAAACCACTGAGCTACCAGGGGTCATATCCAAGCCAGACAAATCCATTCTCTTCAAAATCAAAATATTTAAAAATTATCACCATCAAAAGAACAATAAATAAAAATAAATTATAAATATAAAATTTACGTTTATACATCGCAAAAATTGCGAGATCATAGGGATATCGGATCGGTGAAGAGAATGGATTTGTCTGGCTTGGTTACGACCCCTGGTAGCTCAATGGTTTAAAGCACTGCACTAGAGATGCAGACAACCTGGGTTCGAATCCCGGCCAGGACAAATCTTTTCTCTTAAAAATAAAAATATTTATAAATAATTATTAGTTGAGCTTATAAATGTGGTAAAAAAAATAATTGTTAAATAGTGATCAACTATTTATACGAAAACAATATTTTGACATAAATTGTAGGTCTTCTTTAGGGCTTATTGTCACAAGTATATGAGAGAATTGTTATAAACTTCATGAATTGCTACTAATTTTCTGTTATTCTAGCCTTCATAACAGAAAATTTAATGGTACGGTCCCTCACATACTTGTGACCACTAAGACAAGCAATGTGGATCAAATAATTGGTTTCTAATAAATAGTTGATAATTATTTAAGGAATTATTTTTTTACCTCTACCTAGACTATTTTATTCTCCCTATTACTATTATTATAAATTAAATATCTCACCATCCCAGTGCTTACACATCATCTCTACCATTTGCAGACGATCCATTGAAAGCTGAGCAACAAGTGTAACATCATTTCCTTCTGGGCTTGGTTCATAGTCATAATGTAAAAAATATAAATGTGTTCTAAAATTATTTAAACAGGCTCTTCTAAAATCATAACAAGGGTCCTCTTCATTTAACTAAAACAAGATTAATACCAAATAAGACATACAAAAGTAAAATATTGGGACTTTAACTAATTACATCACTATGATATATAAAAATAATGAGGGTTCAACTACATTGTTATTAACTCCGTGAAATGCTAACCTCTGTCTGTTATTCTATCTTTTATAACAGAAATTTTGATTTTTTGACAGAGGAAACCATATTGTGACATAATAGAGGGAGAGAGAGTGGCAAAAATGATTGGCAATATAATGATGTAAAATGAGAATGAACCACAGCAAGGTTTTGATACTACTTATGATAGGAAATACAATTATAAAATTGATATATAAACAATGAAAATATTTTACCTTACTCAATTCTCTTTCCTTACGAGTTGTTCTGGAGATGTTGCAACTAAATAATTCACGACGTAACAGATAACCATCATATTCTAAAAAAGTAAGATATAAATTTCTAAAAAATTCCACATGTTTATTTTTTACTTTTAATTTTTTGGGGGAATTCCAGTGTATAACCTACAACACAAGACCATGGTTGAAAAATAAAAATGTATCACTTAACAATTAATTAATACATGCATTACAGATGGAGTGAAATTATTTGTAAAAGTTGTAATAAGAGAAAGGGAGGGAGGGCATGAAGAGTAGAAATATTTAAGGAAAATAGAAACCTTTACCACAACAACCCTTGAAGGGTTTTGAATTCAGTACTGAATAAGGACCATAATGTTTCTAGGCCAATGGTTCTGCAGGGTGATTTGGCCAGGATAATGCTGAAAGCTACAATTTTATCCCAAAGAAGGGTTCTCACTCAATAAGGCTGTGTGAGTTCCTGCCTTCCAACCCAACAGGGACAATTCATGGCTGATAACAGAATAAATAATTATCTGTGACAATGATAACTGAACCCAAGACCATAATAATAGTAATGCCTCATCACTGAACTACCCCACTCCCTACTTTAATTTGCCAAATTATAATTATTGATAATAATACTATAGATTTGGCTGACCCAAAAGTTTTATATCTAGGATTATAAACAATCAAATAAAATAATCTTTTCAAAGCATTAGGAATGGGCTGAAAATATCTGTGTTAAAGTAATCTCAAGAAAATGCATAATTCAAGTGATTTGACTTTCTTATTAAATGAATAAAATTAGTGAAAGTAGGAATTTTATATCATCCAGGATTTTATACCAACAATATAATCAAAGAATAGGATGCAACAAAGGAAAACTATAAACTTTTTAGGTAATAACAGACTTAACCATATTACTTAATTAAATTAACAAGTTAAAAACCTAGCCTATCAAATTAAAAAGGAGTAAAAGAAGGATTAACTACTTCATTAAGCATTTTAAGAATATAGATCGTGTTTTGCTATACAAATTTAGATGCATTTAGAAATCCAATACCTTTAGGTCTGTAACTTCAGAATAGCATAGTTCACTTCTAGTATTGTCACTTAACTGTACATTCCACTGACAAGGCAATTTATAGACTAAATATGGATGCTGTTTTATAATTGCATTGAATATATCTTGATCAGCAAGGCTGGTCGTATAATGAGTCATTAAATCCTTTTCAGCTATTTGTCTCCACAGCTGGCCCCATCCTTCATCACGTAACTGTTTTAGATCTAAGAGAATAACGCCAGTGTTATAACTGAAAGTAAATAATATTATTAATCACAAATAAACAATTTTTTTATTTTAAAAAAATGTTTTTTTTTTTCATAAAGTGAATGATAGTGTTAACTAACTCTTAATTACAAATACTTAGAGTACGATAATTTTATTTGTTCTATTAGATTTATTTAGATAGGTAAATATATACTATCTCCATGGTGTAATGGTTGTTTCATAGTCTAAAAAAGCCAAATGCAGGGTTTTTTTTTTCATAAGGAATACTATCATCCAGTTGCGTTCCCCCAAGCTCCTCACATCTTCAGCCACACAATCAATCCAAAAAAGTCTCGGTTAGGTAAATATCTTTTTATACTGATCATTTTCTCCATTCCGCTTTAATGATATTAGTACCTCATGACCTCAGATCCAAGATGGGTGACTTGAGTGTGGAATGTTCCAAACTTCACCTTTTCCCAAGGATGTTTTGGATGCTGTCCTGCTTCTATATGCTTCATCTTTACTAGATTAACCACCAGTACTAATTTCCCTGCTGCTTCTGCTGGGGAGATAAATGACTCTTCAACCAATTGCATTGATCATCCAATAATCACAATAACCTTTTCATGTGCAAGGAGTTGGATCTTGGATTTGGATTTGGATTGGTTGTATGGTATGGATCTTGGAATCTCTCTGATTGCCTTCTTTAGAGCCAGATAGAAAAAAAAAAGACATAATGAAATCCATCTAAAAGTAATACATTGCAATGTGAAATTAAAATATTTGGCAAAATATCTGATCCGTTCAGGATAGTATGCATTAGCAAGAAGAATCATATACCTCGATGATTTTCACAGTCAAAGGGTTTCCCCTATTGGAATAATAAAATTAGTCTCTTTATTCTGGGATAAGCCCCTTTAGAATAACAAAAATAATATTATATAAACTGTAATGTCTTAGAGTCGAATATAATTACAATTTAATTAATAAATGACAAAAATATTTGCAAATAAATTACGAGTTAGCATTAATAACAATTTTTTTTTAAATGATTAAAAGAAAGAAAACAATTAATAGTTACATACATACAAATTTTATGAAAAAAATATTGAAGGAAAAATACAAACATTACCAACTATAATAACTTACTTATAAAAAGAAGAGTGAGCAGCCAAATTGTGTATATAAACCAATATATATAACTAAACGTCTTTCATTTGAATACAGAGGAGGATTCAAAGGTTGGGAGATAATTGGAACAAAAAATGAAAGAAGGTATTGAGTTCCACAAGAAGGAGGATCGGATAAGAAAGCTCTGCCAAAAGCTGCTGTTCAGTGGGATTCTGTAAATACAAGATCTAAGAGTAATAAGCTGTATCTCGTAGATCTAACAGCCAAGAATGGGTGTTAAGGGAGTTGAATCGAAAGAGGTAGGAAATGCATGATGGTCTGCAGGATTGGATAATAGGGTAAATAAAGGATGCTAGGAAATACATATAGCAGTAGGAAGGGTAAAGTCACTACAACTCTTCGTAATATCAGGTGACACGGGCATCTCGGGTTCCCAAAGATGAAACAAACAAAGCTATTGATCAACCGTTTAGGTTATGCATCAAGATCTTCAGAGACACCTCTGTACACTGTACGACTATAGTCCTAATGAGGGAAAATTAAGGAAGTAACTAGAAATCTACGGGTTTCAAATGGGAACAGGTGACGTAGGTAATTCAGACTCTTAAAGGGAAACCTTCTTCATCATACCTTCTATGATGGGAGATTTCAGAGATATGGTTTATCCAGGAGAGGGTTTGGTCAAAAATAATTCCCAGGTTTTTGACGGTTGGGTAGAATGTGATGGGATTATTGCTTTATCATTTCCTATGTATTTATTCAATTTCTTTGTACTGACAAAGAATAAAATCACATTAAAACAATCTTAAAAATTAAATTACACGTCCTTTCAAACTAGTAATTATAATAAGCACATTAAACACTTCAAACAAAAATAACATTGAACTAACCAAACTTTAGCACTATATTTATCACATGTGTCTTATCAAAAGTCCAACACACATTGAAGATTGCAACAGTGCTGTTATCACATTGTAGGAAACTTATATATATATATATATATATATATATATATATATATATTATTTGTTTTAGTGACCTTTATAATTTATTCACTAAAAGCTCATTTTTTCACTATTAGAGCATGAGTATGAGACCAACCTAGTCTCCAAAAGAAATTCAAGAACTGACTGAAACTCGAGAATCACGTATAAATATTTTCTATAACAGTCGAGAAACGTACATTATATATATATATATATATATATATATATATATATATATATATATATATATATATATATATATTTTTTTTTCTTCTAAATTAAATATTCACTCATCCAGTCAAATATTTTTTAAAAATAAATTATCTTAGTTGATATTGTTTGTATTTTGCTTTCATTATTGTCTTTGTTTTTTTAATTTGCATACATATGTAACTATCAATTGTTTCTCTATATATAATTATTTTGATCATATTTCTATTTATTTTACTCTGTTTTTTTTTATTCTTTAAATATTATCATTGGAGGTTATTCACTTTTTTTCATTAATTATTTTACATTTGCTTAATTTAATTAATCAGCAGGCACCTCAACTTCGATGGTGGTGGCTTTTTTAATTTTTTTGTCTATGAGCAGTATATCAGGTCTGTTAGGGGGATATTATGATCAGCCATCATAGCTTGATCCCAATATAATCAGATGTCTGCTTTTACTGATATTGCCTGTGGCTTATATCTGTAGAATGGCTGATGGCTAGATATTAATTTATATTTTTGAGCCAGTGCCTAATGTATGATCTTTACAGCATTATTGTGCCTCATTAGGTATTCATTACCTCATTACCTGCTATTGCCTGGCAGCCAGAGATAACATGCTGAATCGATTCGTACCTGGCTTTACATAGGCAGCATTTGTCTCCGATTACTTGATGGTGAATGTGCTTCTGTAAGAGTTTGTTGCCATGATCTGTTCCTGGATCGCCAGAAGGAATCCCTGTCTCCGGTAACATTTTTCCTGTGGTCAACCAATGGACAGACGCTTCTGACTTGATGCCCAGAGTATTCAAAGAAATGTAAAACCTTCCATAGAGTGGTTTGCATGTCCATGATTCTGTAAGGCTCTTCTCAGTTGGCATTGCTGTTGGATCTTGCCGAAGCAAATTCAAAGCTGTATAGTTGCGGCAATTGTTGACAGCATCGGTGAACTATTACTCATAAAATAGGTTCTAAGCCTTGCTTCTTGTTCACGGCAGGCTTTCAAAAGACTAATAAGTTCCCTACCTCCATGTTTTCTGGGTATACATAGCCTTGGCACTGAAGAATTCGGGTGAGGCTGCCTTAATTTAACCATTTGAGTTCTTAAGAACCAGTGCACTTTTTCTAAATCCGTGTCACACCATTTTATTACTCCAAAGGTATATGTAACCAAAGGAACCGCCCAGGTATTCAAAGCTTTTACCAGATCCTGCTAATAAATTAGTTTTTAGTAGTATTCTGACCCGTTTCATAAATTCCTCTTCAAAGGTTTCTTTAACTTCTTTTTTTAATTTAACCAGCTGTGAGATGCCAAGATACTAGCAGGAGCCTGTTACCTAAAGTTGCTTAATGATTTTACTATTGGAAAGTTCAATGTTAGCTGAATCCTTGTATTTTCCTCTGTGTATATTAAGGGTTGCACATTTATCAGTTCTTAGCTTCATCTCAATATCTTCTGTGAATGAACTTACTAACTCAAGAATTACTCTTGTCCCTCATTCTTTGCAAACAGCTTTAAGTCATCCATATAAAAAGAATGAGTGATCATAGTTTCCTGATTCAGGGAATAACCATTTCCAGATTGGTTTAAAATGGAGCTTAGAGGATTAATTGCAAGGCAGAACCATAAAGGACTTAACAAATCACCCTGAAATATTCCTCTTTTTATTGAAATTTTCTCAGTGACAACAGTTTTCTTTTTAGTTGGATGTACCAATGACACTTCCCACAGCTTCGTAGGTCGTTGCAACAGTTCTGTCTCTTTTTGGTCAACTTTATAAATCTCGAGATCTTCAATCAGCCAGTCGGTATCGAATCGAATGCTTTCAGGTAGTCAAACGCAACTTTTTTGATACTTTTGAAGCTATGAATCAATCAATCACAAGAAGCTCTTTACATCCCTTAGAGTTTCGCTTACATCCAATCTGCTCCTGTGCCATAAGGTTTTTCTTTCGTAGTTTTATTATTATATAAAGGTCCAATCAGGTTTCCGAAAATTGGGTGTGATGGAGTATATAAAATACTAATTTCTTCCATTCTCACAAGTTGTCTTTCTTTACTCAGATATCTATGAGGAAATTAAGAAGAGCAAGTCTTTCTCCATCATCTTTAAAAAGCTCTCCAGATAAATTGTCCAGATAAAGGTCCAAGGTACAAGCAGTCTAACAAAAATGATTGGTTATCATCCACCACCTCTCATATTCTCCAAGTGATCCATTGGTTCATTTTTACATGCTGTCTTTTTAATAATGATATTTACACCAAGTTCTTTACAAGCTGAGTATGTAGGCTTAAATGGTTCTCTGTGCTATATAGAAATTTTTAACCTCTCCAATTACTTATTAACATTTCAGCTGCATCTAACTATTTTCTTTCCTATATATATTTTTTATGGAGCCAATTTAACAAACTTCTCATCACTCATCTGTCCACCTAGTCCTTCTCACAAATAGAACAATTTTGACCACAGATGCATATAAGCACTTCTCATAGAACCATAGAGATTATGGTTTTATTTTCTGCACAATGGATGTTTCTCCATTGATCATCGACTTTTTTCTTTATAGTCAATTCTATTTGCATTAGAAAAAGACTGACAAATATAATTTGGACATTCATATGAAATATAGCGGTGGACAAGTAAAGAAAACAAAAAATAAAATCAAGCTTAAAAATAAATATGCAATTAAAAAAAATTGTATACCCTCTGCCAAGCGCAGGCCAAGGACGATGTTTTTTCCAAAGTTTACCTAAGTACCAATCACTTTGATTCTCAACAAGCCCAATGCTCTAAAAAAAATAAAATAAAATATTTTAAATTTCATTGAAGAATAATTAATGCAGGGTTGGTTTTAACAGCCATTTTGACAAATTTATTAACCTGTTTATGCTGAAATTTAGAAAAAATACTCCATAATTCAGCAATGTCTGTAGCAAATGTAACATCAGTGTCTAATACAATAACCTTGTCAAGTGAGTCAGGAAGTACTTTTGGTAAAGTTAACTTCATTAATCCGTATACACCTGAATAATGTTTATTAGGTATCCAAGAAACATCATTAATGATATTATCTGCCAAATAGAAACCAACATCAACTGTAAAAGATCATTTACATACATTAAATATTAACCTATTTATAAACAAATAAACAATTTTAACATTTCTATACAACCTAATTCTGTCCTAGAACATAGTTGTTGTTTTTTTTATGAGGCTATTAAATCTGCAAAGACTTGTATATACCACTAAAGTTGTCCTAAGTGAATCCCTGTCCAAGTTTATTTTGCTCATTCATTTTTTGATCCTTTTTGCCCAAAGGCCAGTGAGAATTTTCTAGGAATAAAAGTTCTTTCGGTCCAAACCAATATTGTTTGGCCTTATTGTTATACGATTCTGCAAAGCTAAGGATAATGCCACAGACAGGTTCAGAGATTAAAGGTATACTAGTAAAGTCTTCTCTGACTAATTTGTCAGGTGCCTCGTTGCTGGGCATGCCTGCATGCACAGAGATCCATTCGACACTGACACTGTTATTTATGACTTGTTAGTGTGCCATACTACATTGCAGTTCCAAACACTTAAGACTTAGTGGAGAAGTTGCCCAGTGCCCACAGAATGGCTTGATTGTCAATGAAGAATGCCATTCCTCTGCCTTCCAGGCTCTTCATCCTGGCACAGTGATTTATTGTAAGTACTTCATATTATAATACTGAGGTGTGTATGTGGCTAAGGACATTGATATACCATCCTTTGGCTAATCTTCTCCCCAGACCCCAGAACCAGCATCAGAGGCTAAAAGAGAGCCATTTGTATAACAATTGATACTGTTATAGGTTTTGTGCTGTTTTGTATTGTCAATTTAAACTTATTCAAAATATCCTCTAGATCTGCTAAGATATCATTTTCATCTCTAAATTCATTCAATTCAAGATTATACCGTTAACAAAATCTTATATCCTGGTACATATCCTTTACGTTGCTAAATACCATCTCTATAATTTTCTTTTTAAGCTACTCTCTTGTTTTATTATTGAAGAGTTTCTTTTTTTTTAAACTCAGAAGTTGACCACATTGCAATTGCTGGAATTTATAGCTTTTGACTTTGTGGCTTGTAATTTGATTTTAATTTACTTTTGCTCACATATGTTTAGAGTCTTTATCAAATGAGGAATGGATCTTTTTACTTTCCCTTTTCCCAACAAATAAGTTACCAGCTTCTTTAACATTAAGTCTAATTTCTACTAACAGCTTGTCTATATTTTCGTGGTGATGAGTTTCAAGTCAATTATCTAGTATGAAGAAATTTTTAATTATTCAAAGTAAAAATCAAATAATTCTTACAGTTACAGGGAAATATTTTTAAATCAAAATGAATAACACAATTTATTATAAAATATGCCATAGAAAATATACAGCATTCATATGTTCAGGAAATTTGAACAGTTTTTTTTTTTTTAAACGAAAGAATTTTAACCCCAGTACATGAAAACTATAATATATATGATTAAAAAATAAATAATAATTATAAGAATAGAAATGAAAAATGGGATGCAGACAGGAAAAACCAAAGTCAGGGATGTGATGTCAGGTGATTTGCAAGAGCTAAGTATTTCCAAAGCCCTATGTCTTGACAAACTAAGAATAACTAATTATTTCTTTGAGCATTCACATTAAAACATAAAATACAATAAAGTATGTAATATAATAAAGAATAAGAAAACTTAAAACAATGAAAGGAATTATAAAGACAATAGTGAAATATAACAATTTAATGAGAATAAAAAAAAATGTATTTGAGATTTTCAACTGTTTAAAATAATACAAGTAAATGAATAAGAAATTAAAAAAGAATTTCGTATTTTATTAATGAATAAAATTACTCATAATCATACCTTGTGGTACGCTCCAAGTACTGAATAAGGTTTGTAAAATAACTTGTCCCACAGAATCAGATATCATATGAAAGTATAAAGGGTTTTTACGATAAAAAAGAATTGATTTGATGAGGGTAACTACAGATCTGCTAGCATTGTATCCAGCACACACAATTGCTATGTGAATGAAGTCACATTTTGGAACATAGTCATCCTAGACAATGAAAAGCAAAATGTTCAGTCAAACATTTTAAAAACAATAATTACTTTGAAATAATTAAAATTTTACAATGATTTACGAAATATGCAAGTATAAACATTTTAATGAACAGTAGGAAAAAAGTACTTGCACAGAAAGTTTTTTTTTTAAATAGTAAAATGAAATTTAAATCATACGAAAATTCCAGAAATAAAATAATTTGCACACCAAATGTTTCCTTACTCCTTATTAATTACTTTTGATTTCATTTTCATTCTTTCATTTAGTTTTCTGGGACGATCATTTCCACCACAGACCCTGTGGTTGTTATTTGTAGTTGAGCCTCATTCTTCATGTCTCATAATCACCTACTTTAATATAGAAAAATGAAGACCTTAGAAATCTGATATTTTGCGATAGGTACAATTTTTGTTGGTTGCACAATACAAACACTCTCTAGAAGGTGACAGCACTCAGTTCACTTAATTTTTGTATTATTAACCAGATAAAATTATGTAGATCTTACAAGATATTTTTAAATAATGAAACGAAAGAGCAGAATTATACCCTAGGAAGTACTATACTAAGTACTTACTGTACTATAGTATTTACTCTAAACCAACAAAAATTTTTATCTATGCACAAATAAACTAAGTGTGTAAATGCTTTTTTCCAGATATTTATGTTATTTTTAAATATTATTTACTATGATCAAAGTTTTCAATTGAATGTATACTATTCTTTAAAAAGTTTAATTTCACCTTTTTTATTGGGTAAACTCAAATGAATTGTTTTTAATATTTCAATTTATTATATAACGAAAAAATTAAATGTGCAAATACTTTCTTCTCCAGTTGTATTGTAGGCCAACACAAATCAAAATCAAACAAATGATGTTTGGAAGTTTGTATAATATAAATAAATGATACACAACTATTATGTTTTATTTTATATAATGACTTTATTGGGACTAGCTTGAAACATTAAAAAAAAAGAAGTAATACAAACAGTATTATTTCATGTTGTGGTTACTAATATTATTATTTAATTATCATTATATTTATGTATACCAAACCACCATCTCCAAAATTAAATAATGAGTTTATTAAATCATGATTAAAAAAACAAAATCTTGAATCTCTTAAATAGTAGTGAATAATTATTTTTACTATAATTCAGACTTTATTAAGAATGAAAACACAAAACCTTATTGATGTAGACCAGAATCAGCTTATCTCATTTCAATTGGTAAAAAAACTATCAAAATAGGTAGTATATCACACTTACATGGTGCAAGCATATGAACAACTATTTATGAGTGATGTACTATCTCAGCTTAAATGAGGTATATTGTCTTTAGCCTCCATCACTGTAATTTTGAGGTTTAGAGTACTAATTGATGCCTGAATTTACAAAACACAAATGATAGGTAGTTTACTTCCGCTTGAGGGTTTGTTTTCTATTATACCAATAATAAACTAATAATTTTATATGTTTCTTTTACTCAGGGTGGTTTGCATTAATTAATTTCAACTTATATAAAATTAAAAATCTATTAAAGGATACTTTTAATGAAGCATATAAAATATCAGAACCGTCGTCCATGAAACAGTACAGTTTCTACCACGTACTGAACCCCAGACACGTTCACGGGTCATAGTGGTTACAGGTTTTTATATAAATATCAAAAATGAAATAACCTGACTAGATAAACATGGAACACTTGGTTTCTTTTGAACCTTTTTCAAAGGTATATCTTGTTCTTTGATGGTAAAGCTCGAAGCATTGTAAGTTTTTGAGACAGTTATTAAATGGTTTTGGGACAAACTAAGTTTTCCCCTTAATAACTGATTTTGTTCTTCGATTTCTTGAACTCTACTGGCCAGTCTTGCTTCTCTTTCAGTAAATCCCAAAATATTATTGTTGGAATCTGCAATAATAATACAAAAAAATGAATAGATAAGACTAACAAAAGAATATAATAGAAAATTCATTTTAAGATAGGACAAAATTTGTTTCTGACAATAGAGAAAATGCTTACTAAATACACCTTCTTTAATAGCAATTAGGAATTTAAAACATTTAAAAAAAAGGAATAGGCTTTCAAAAGTATTTACCTTGAAATATTATAGAATAAAAAAAATGTTAGAAAGAGCTATTCATGACTTTTCAATACAATGTGAACATCTTTATCTTTATCTTTATTTTATTGAATATTAGTGATAAAATGAGTCATCCTGTAGGTATATCAATAAAATGTTGGTATGTTTGTAGTAATATAAAGAAATAAAAAATTAAGTAAAACTTTTTGTACACAATAGGTATACTTTAAACAAACTAACCAGTTAATTTATGTTTGAAGTATGTCATTAAGGTACAAAAATACATTATATATTAAAACATTACCAGACTACAATACCATAATAGAATATTGAAAACTACCATAACTAAAATAATGAAACGCAAAAAAATTTAAAAAAGCAAAATTTTTATCTAAATGCCACACCATCCGACCATCTCAGTTTCGATCTCCCTCTTCTCCTAGTGCCATGGAGAGGCTCAGGCAAGACCCCCTTAGGGGTTGCCTCGTCCTTCATCCTAGCCAGGTGTCCAGCCCATCACAAACTCACAAGCTTCATTTTCAGAACAGCATCCTCTTCATTAAATATTGCATATATTTCACTGTTTGTTTGCCTTCTCCAGTTCCCGTTGAGATTGACTCCTCCGAAAATTCTTTGAAGGATTTTCCTTTCAAAGACTAATAGGTCTTGCTCGATTCTTTTACCTGTGGTCCATGTTTCAAATCCATACAACAGGACTGGGTGGATCAATGTCTTGTACAGATGGAGCTTGGTTTGCCGGGATAGAAGGCGGGAGGATTTTTCGGAGGACAAAATAACACTTGTAGCCATCAATATTCTTCTCTTCACTTCAACCTCAGGTGCATTATCTTGAGTGACCACTGACCCTAAATACATGAACTGGGCCACTTTCTCAAAGTTGAAGGGGCTGAATGGTTTTGCCAGGTTATGGGTCCTCTCCTGTGGCCATGTACTTAGTTTTTCCTTCGTTCATCTCTAACCAGAATTTTCTAGTGGCGTCCAATAGAGTCAAAAAACCCTCTTTCACAGACTGAAACGACCTCCCCACGATGTTCTCATCATCTGCATAGGCTAAGAGCCGGACCATGCGGTTGTAAACCACCGCGCTATTTTGCAGACCAGTGACCTTAACTGCCAAGTTGAACAAGAGACATGCAAGCAAATCACCTCGGCGAAGTTCTTTTCTTGAAGAGAACTCTTCCATCCTTTGCCCACCAACCTGCACAGTACACTTCACACCACTCATGATCAGCTTTACCAGGCATATTATCTTATTCGGGATATTGAATCCTTCAAGTTCCTTGTGCTGTTCTTACCGGTTAATGCTGTCATAAGCTGCCTTGAAGTCCATGAAAAGATGGTGTGTTTTAATTTGATGTTCATTTCCTCTTTCAAGAATCAAGTACTGAGGCAGAATATTTGGTCTATTGTGGATCTTTCCTGTCTAAATCCACATTGATATGGACCAAGTTTCTGCTCTGCAAAGGGTATGAGACACTGAAACAGGATATTAGCCAGGATCTTATATCCACAAGAGAAGAAAAATACCTCTGTAGCCTGTCTACTTTTTTGAAAATACGCCGTATAACTGTCTTTTTCCAATCCTCCCCCAAAATTTCTTCCTCCCAGATGGTTAAGAGAAGATCCTGAAATCTCTTCATCAGCTCCCCACCTCCGTACCTGAAAAGTTCGGGAGGCAGGTCATCAGCTCCAGGGTCCTTATTATTTTTTAGCCGACTAATGGCATCCATATATATATATATATATATGTATTTATTCAATTTCAAATATATTTTTTATTTTTAAAGGCATAGCTTATTTTTTTATTACCTAAATTCATAATTTAATAAAAAGAAATTGAATGCAAATACTTAGGTGTACATTCCCCCACTGCGTGTAAGTGTATGCTTATATATATCTATAAGTATATATACATAGACATAAACTGATTGCAGTTTAATCAGTCTTTCTTGGTCTTTTTTGTTATAAACCAATATCAATTTTTTTATTCCAAATTATTAACATTTTCATTGAAAGTATCAATTCTTTTGGCAAAATGAAAAAAATTTAAGTTTCCTAAAGATTTTGAAAAAGTTTGCACAATGTTGTACCTGATTATTGATAAACTAAAGGGGAACCAGGAATGATTAACTTTCCCAAGTAATACAGTCTAAGATTTAAGACTCAACAGAGTTTCTCCTCAAATATTTTTTTTTGAACTGGGGACTTGTGTAAACCTGAAATAATAACATTTTATACCACTATAAACATTGGTAAGTTTATTTGTAATAAATTACATTCTTTACTTTTAAAAACCACAATTTTACATAATATAATTAATAATATATCTTTGGTTTGAGGTGAGAACATCATACCACAAAAATTCACATGAGATTTTTCAAGTAATGACAGTTTAGACCAAAACTAAAGATATGATAATCATACAATAAGCTGTTACATGTAAACTATAATTTAATTAAATAGGGGTGACAAAATTAACTGACTTGACCATTTGTATCATTCATATGTATCCTAGAAGTGAACATAATGAATTACGAAAATAATGATCGGTCTCACCATTACGGTTCAGGTAAAAACAGTAGACCATAAAGGCAGCAAATGTTGCCCCAAATAAAAAACTGCTCATCCAGTGTCTAACAAGTATAAAAGGAAAGACATGTCTATTTCGTCTACGGGCTATGATGACAGGGTGGGTAAATAAATAAAAGTTAGTAAAAGACAGCTTCAATCAGACTAAATACGAGGACACCTTAATTAATCTGGAAGCGAGTCCATAAAACTGTTAGCTTTCAACATTTACGTAAATATTTCCAAAACATAACCGCACATATACTATACACAACAAATAACAAGGAGGTTGATCAAATCAAAAGTCATAGAACTATTCATCATGTTTAACTATATAAATGTATTTGTATATACACTTTAGGATTTCAATTGATTATGATAAAGGCTGATGAAGATTTTTTTTTAATTAAATTATTATTCATTAACTTATAAGTTATTTACTCGTTCAGTTTTTAATATTATAATGAAAAACACATGATCAGCATAACTCTTATGTCAATCCCGAGGCCCAGCTAGTTTTTACTGTAATTCTAATTCTTTTTCATCAGATAAAGATCTTTAAAAACATTATTAGTAAAATATAACAAAGCTGTGATATATTACTACGAAGACCAAGGTAATTATAACTCTACTGAATGAATGAACGACTTTCTTACAGAGGGTTATCGTCTACTGGAATTTGCTCAGACTGACTGGGAAAGAGCTCCATGTCTAGAACAGAAGCCCAGGCAGTAACTCATTCAGTCATAGTTAGGTACTACAGTCCCTGAAGGGGATTGGGCCTCCTCCAACTGCTTGCTCCTGCACTCGATTCGTGGCTCTCCTCCATCTCCGCACTCCTATCCCACGAAGGTCATCTTCCATCCATCTCATTCGTGGCCTCCCGCGTTTTCTCCTTTCTTATGAATTCTCACACGTCATTTTCGTGGTAACCTCTTTGTGTCTATGCGTTCGATATGGCCAAACCAGTCAAGCCTTCTCTGTCTTATGACTGACGAGGTCTGGCTCCGCTAGCAATTCCATCAGTTCTTATTCTGAATTGCTCGCCTTCATTGTTAGGATCATATACTCTTAAGATGATTAAGATTAGTTCTATGGCTTATGACTGAAAAGAAGAGAGAACCTCCTATACAAATAATATAGAAGAAAAATTAGGACACGTGAGTCAAGACTGTGATGTAGAGCAACAATGGTGTAGCTTAAAATCATGTATCCTGGAAACAGCAAGAGAATTTTGTAGCTTGCGCAAAATTTCAGGTAGAAAAAAGCGCACAGAATGGGGGAATGATGAAGTGCGCCATGTTGTTCAAATGAAGACGAAAATGTGGAAAGCATATCTTCAGGATAAAACTCCCGAAAACATAAATCAATATCGCCTAGCAAGAAATCATTGGAAAGGATTGGTCCATCAAGAAAAAAATTGGCATGGAAGAGATTTGGAAAAAGCTTCGACGAAGCCCACCTTGAAAGAATTAAGAATTTCTGGCGTAAAGTGAAGACATTGAGAGATAGAATAAGTAAGCCGGCGAGAAATGCCAAAGAGTCAAGCGGCAAGATTATCACTGAAGAAGAGAAAATACTGTAATGACGGAGGAAATTCTATCAGATGCACTTCTCTGGCAGAGCAGCTATTAACCCAGGAGAACATCTGGTAGGAATTAATATTCTCGAGAGTCTGGAAGTCATCGAGAAGGACTAAAATTTGGAGAACAAGAACTTATCAAATTTCTACCACGATTCCTCCAAGAAATATGGAATACAAAAAAGTCCCTTATGGCTTGCAGTCGAGAACCAAATAGAGAGTGAACAAGCGGGATTTCGCCCAGGGAGGCAGACTCAAGACCATATTTTCGTATTACCAATCATCGCAGAAAAAGCATTGGACAGAAATACGAATGTATCATGGCATTTCTTGATCTAAAAGCAGCTTTTGACTCCGTCCCTCGACAAGAAATATGGGATGCTTTGGCGGCTAAAAATGTGTCAGAAGATCTTATCACTGCGATTAAATGAGCACATGAGGCAGTGAAAGGAGTAGTGGGGATCAACTAAAGAGAGTTTAACTTTTTTTCCATGGAGAGAGGTGTGTGGCAGGGCCACAGCTTAATCATCTTATATTTGTATTGTTTATGGCTGAAACCCATAAAATCTGTAAACGTCGTACTGCCTGTATGGTCATCGGCAAATGGAACTTAAAAAATGTTATGTTTCAAAGCCTTTTGTATGCCGATGATACAGTATTGATTGGGGACACGAAAAAAAAAGCTGCTGCAAGAATGGTGGAATGGGAGGAATAACTCATCCGCAAAGAAATGACAATAAATAGTCAGCAAAGCAAAGTCTTAATGGTATCAAGCTGATCTGTAATGGGGAGGTACTTGCAGAAGAATACACGTACTAGGGGAAACTCATCAACAGGTGGGGAAAATTGACCCAGAAGTAACAAACAGAATATCCAAAGCCAACCAGGTTTACTACCCAAACTGCAACTGTGTAGTTGGGCATAGGGAGGTAGGTAAGAAAACAAATATGTACATTTATAAATCAGGTTACCTCCCAACCCTCATTTATGGAAGTGAAAGCTGAGTTGCGCTGGATAAGCAAGCTAGCCGCGTGACAGTTCCGGAGATGAAATTAGTGCGGAGAGATGTTGGAAAGACCAGGACTGACCGCATCAGGAGTGAGAGCATTAGAAAAGAACTAAAAGTTACCGGGCTGAAGGATTCCATAAAAAATCGACAGCTAAAGTGGTTTGGCCATTTATCGGATGGATGAATAGAGAAGCCAAGGAAGGTCATGAAAGCTAGACCCATTGGGAGGAAGCCGAGAGGCTGTCCCAGAGTTTCCTATCAGGAATACATTCAGCGCATCGGAGGGGAGAGAGGCAAGACCCTTCAGGAAATGAGGCAGCTGAGTAGAGACCGAGAGGTATGGCTGCATTTGGTGGAGTCTCCT
Organism: Arma custos; assembly: GCA_037127475.1. NCBI lineage: Eukaryota > Metazoa > Arthropoda > Insecta > Hemiptera > Pentatomidae > Arma > Arma custos. The sequence goes on along the minus strand of CM073761.1, from coordinate 16,858,963 downwards.
CGACGTTAGCAATGGCATAAGGGGAAGTCAAAGAAAAAAAAGAAGTGAATACTCTGAAGTGCTGAGGATTAAGACGTCCGCTTAAGTGAGTCCTCATTTCAAGATGCACTGGAGATGAAGATGCAGTGATATAGTATTTTGTTAAATTCATAATAGGAAAAGGACTCGGGCAATGAATCTAGTCTTAGAAGCAGCCATAAGGAAAATAAAAACAAATGGCGGATGCACAATTTACAACCGTTTGACACAAAATTTAGCATATGCATAAGATGTGCTTTATACAATACGGACGGCACCAGCTCTTGCAGATGCCCTAGAAGAATTTCTCAGGGAAGCTAAAAATATGGGATTGTAAATTAATGAAAAAGGTGTAGTTCAAATGCGAGCATCAAAAGGTTGTCAAATAATTGAAATGAAAATGAAAGGAGAAGAAATAGAAAAATGGCACATCATGATTTATAAAGAATACTTTTAAGTACCTGAGCAGTATAATGACCTACGAGAACAGAGTAGAAAATTATATCGAGGTCCGTATAGTGGCGGGAAGTAGATGTCTGTTCAGGATACAGAAATCGTTATGTTTTAAAAGGCTGTCCAAAAAGGCAAAGTGTTTCATATATAAAATGATAGTGAGACCAATTGTGACTTGTGGATGTGACACCTGGTTTCAGACAAATGATAGTAAAAGGATCCTTAAAGTTTGAGAAAGAAAAGTCCATGTAAAATGTTTGGACCTATCATTTTAAAACTGGAGAATCAAATCTAACAAAGAATTGAGGAACCTACACGATGCGATATGCATAGTGAAGTCATCCAGCCAAATAGATGGCGATAGTTGGAGCATGCAGAGAGGATAGACCCAACAAGAATTCCAAGAAGGATGCTTTATAGAACACCGAATGATGTAATAAGATTGAGAGGGCGGCCCCGCCTCAGGTAGCTCGACGAAGTGGAGGGCGACCTGAAGGCGATGGGTACAAATCAAATATTTCATGACGACTCTAATTTATAGAAATAGAAAAATAATTTTATTCTGGGACCAGATCCCTTTAGAATAACAGAGATGAACATAATTAAGAAAATATTTATCTGGCCAAAGGCCTACATCTGAGTAAAACAATATTTAGAAAATATCTTGAAAGTAAATAACTAAACAGGTATGTTTTGGTAGCTAATCAGAAAATGTGGTGCCAAATTAAAATAAAAAAACAGACAAATTTACAATAAAAAGAACTAGGCTTATGGAAAAAAAAAACAGTAAATACATGATAGCATCTAGTAACAAAAAAAAAAATGATTTCATTATGAGTGAGGAATATTTACAATAGTTCATCAATCAATAAAGTTGAAAATATCTATAAATTATTTATTGATTATAAAGCATCTGATTGGGAATTTAGAAGATGTTGGAAAAGTTTAGATTTAAATGAGGTTAAAGAAGACGCATGACGGATATTGGGTGGGAGTGATTTCCAAAGAGAGATAGAACGGGCGAGAAAGGAACGCTCAAAAGTTTTGGTTCTATGGGAACGGATATAAAGATCGGAAGGGCGAGATCTTGTACCTTGGGATTGGATAGAGGATTTGAATTGTAGGAGACTATAGATGTAAGATAGATGTTGTGAGTTGATAGTTTGATATAAGTAAGAACCAAGGAAATAGAGCCTAGGGATAGAAGGAAAAAGCCACTTTAACTCAACGTAACGGCAGGACACATGAGACCTTCTCGGGGCATCGAAGACAAATCGAAGCGAACAGTTCATAATCCGCCTCAACCTCTCCTCGAGCCTGTTCGAGAGTCCTCCATATGCCACACAACCATAGTCAAAGTGTGGAAAGATAAAAGATGTGATGAGAAGCTTACGGATAGTTAGTGTTAGAAGATGTTTGGAACGGTGGAATAACTTTAGAGAACTTATTGCTCGACAAGAAATTTGGGCAACATGGGGTTTCCATGAGAGGGATTGGTCAAAAATGACTCCGAGGTTTCTAACAGAGGAACTGAAGGCAATAGGGTGATCATTTAAGGTTAATCGGGGAAGTGAGTTGATAGATTTAAGAACGATGTTGGAACCAATTAGGATGGCCTGAGTTTTCGCAGCATTCAACGACAGTTTATTCAAGTTTGCCCAGGGACTTATCCTATCTAGGTCCCCTTGAATGTTGGCAAATGCTGCTATTATCTCAGACGGAGGAAAGGACAAATAGATCTGGGAATCGTCGGTGTACAAATGGTGGGATCAGTGAAGGATTGATTTGGGAAGGTCATTAATGTAACAGTTGAAAAGGAGTGGGGAAATACTAGAACCCTGTGCCACTCCTGTGTTCAGCGGTAGGAAAGAGGATAGTGGTTGATTAGGGATGGAGACTGTTTGAGTCCTATCCGAGAGGAAAGCTGGGAGCCAGAGTATGGAACTGTTGGAAAAGGAAAGAGATTATAGTTTAGAGAAGAGGGTGGTATGGTTCAGTGAATCGAACGCTTTTGAAAATTCAGGTAGAATTAGTACTGTCAGTTTTTTTCGTCCATGGCAGTATGTATGTCAGTGGTGATTTTAACGAGGGCAGAGTGTGCGGAAAGGCCAGGACGGAAGCCTGATTGCAGTGGATCAAGGAGTTTGGACTGTTCCAGAAAATTTGACATTTGGGATTGAACTATTCTTTCGAGGGGTTTGGAAAGGTTAGAGAGTATAGAAATAGGACGGAAATCATTTGGGTTTGATGGATTGGGTGATTTGTTAGTAGGATGGACTATTACTTTTTTCCAAGAGGAAGGGAAAACTGCATTTTGTAGGGACAAATTGTAAATGTAAAGGAGGGCAGGTAGAATTTCGGGGATGCATGTTTTTAACAATTTGACGGGAATGCCGTCAGAACCGATGGAATGAGAGTGGGATTTCAATAGGGAGGAAAGAAGTTCGGTGGGTGAAATGTCGGAGAAATAAAAGTTGGTGTGTTTGACTGATGGGAAAGTAGGAGAAGTACATCGTGAGTTAGAAGAGAAAGACAAAAAATGGGTGTTCAATTCATTAGGTGAGACCGGAAAGACTACTGGTGAAGGGGATTTTTAAAGTGAGAGTTTCCGAAGGATTTGCCATTTGGATTTCGTCTGCCTTATTTGGGATTGCGTTAAGTTGCGAAGAGTCCTAAACGCTTGAAAATCGTCGGTCCGTCTTGTCCGTCTGCAAGCTGCGCCGCGCTTTCTCTGCAGTTCTTTTATATTTTGATCCATCCAAGGAACTGGTAATCGACGGAGGGTTGTAGTTTTGAGCATGGGTGTCCAGTATACTAATAAGATAGGAAGTGAGTGTGTCAACCATTGAATCAATGGTGGGACAGGAATAGATATCACCCCAATTCAGGGATTCAAGGGAAGGCAAGATGCTTTCACGACTGATAGCATCAAGGTTGCGGAAGGTAAAGGTTTTAGATAGTTTGTTCGGAGTTTGGATATTATAAATTATACTTAGCCATTCAAGTATAGTTTGAGCCATTTAACAACTATATTTATTTCCTTCAATGATCAACACACACATTGGCACTTCTTTACTTCAACGCTCTTGTTACTTCCTGATCTTGTTACTTGTTCAGGGCAGTATCTGTGTTCAGAAGAAGTTGAAACTTCTCAGTTCCTCTTTGTCTCTTCTTTTTCTTCTCAATCTATCTGACAAGTCTTTTTCTTGATTGTTTGTTTCTCACTTGATTGTAATCAATAGGTGGATTCAAATATTTTTATTTCTGAGAAGATTTCCATTTTTAGTTTGAACAGAATACGATCTTTGACCTCCCCTTTTTCTTATCTCTCGACCATTTTTCCATATTCCATTTCTTTCAACTCTTACAGTTTCATCATCTTGAAGTGGTTTTATATTCTTTTGATGTTCCAGAATATATTTTACTGAATCTGGATCAATCATTCTGGGATTAAGCAATTTTACAGGTGATGGAACATCCCTAAGCCTTCTTCCAAATAGTAGTCCAGCAGGAGAATTCAATCCATTCATTGGTGTATTTATGAATTGAAGTAAAGCCATGAATATTTCCTTATTATCTTCTACTCCTTCAAGCATAATTTTATTTACAGTTTATACAGATCTTTCTGCTAATCAATTTGCTTTAGCATATGTTAGACTTGATTTTAAATGTTTAAAGTTTCATTTTCAGCTATTTTTTTAACTGCATAGAAGAAAATCGTGGACCTCTGTCAGTCAGTTCTATTTCTGGAATTCCATATCTTGAAAATATTATTTTTTAATTTGCCATGATAGCTTCACTATATTTCGGCATATTTTGAATAATAATCTACGACTAGTAAATATGTTGCGGTTTTTAATGAAAATATATCAGAGGATATTTTTTGCCAAGGTCTGTTTGGAATTTCACACAATATCATTGGCTCTCATTAGTTTCAATTCTGATAAATAGAACATAAGTTGCAGAATATTACCAAATCTTCAATAACTTTATTTCAGCCTGCCCAAAAAAAAAAATTCCTAGCACGTATTTTAGTCCGCAAGACTCCTTGGTTACAGTTATGCTGAAGATTTAGAATTTTTTTTCTTATAACTTAGGGACAGTTATTTTTCATCAACTACCATTAATTCTTCCCTATATATTTTTTATGGCTTTAATACATCTGGGATCTCTTGGTATACTTTTGGACATCCAATTGGAGTTATATAAGTTTTTCATATGCCTAAATCTTGATCAGTTCTAGTTTCTTTAGCAATGTGAAGCAGATATTCTTTTTCACAACATTTATGTTTAAAATTCACATTTAAGCTGCTATATCTTTTTCTATGATTTCTCGAACTTCATGTCATTCTTATTATGTAACTCCATCCTAGAAAGTATCAGTAGTATGCATTTCGTTTCCAAGTATATATTTAAGTATAATGTCATAGTGTTGCAAAATTATAAGCATTCTCTGAAGGTGTTAAGCGCACTGATATAAAAGTTTTTTGAAAATATCTATTAAGAGTTTATGATCAGTTTTAATAAATGTCCTTTTACCCAAGATGTATTATTCAAATTTGCCACAAGTATATACAATTACAAGAAGCTCTTTTTAAATTACAGCATATCTTTTTTGGATTTCTGATAGGGATTATGATGGATATGCATAAGGGTGTCCATTTGGAAGTGAAACTGCTCCTAGACCATTTTGACTGGAATCCACTGATATAGTCGACAATTTATTGGTTTAAAAAATTTGTAGAACTTGGGCTTTCATTAGAAGCTCCTTTGTTTTTCTCATTACTTTTTCACAATTTAAGTTTTTATAGGAAAACTGAGTCTTTTCTGATGAGCTGTCTTAGAGGAAAAGAAACTTCAATTATCTTTCGTACGTAGTTTAAGCCCACATATGAGCACTTGAATCAACACATGCACATTAGTTTTTAAAATATTAGCTTTGTGTCCTCCTCTTCTGTTCCCAAAACTTCCTCATTCTTTCAGACCTGGTTGCCCTTTCTTAAACCGTAATGGTATATTGGTTCCGTGCAACTGTTTTTAATTTAAGTCTCGCACCCCCACTCTTCAGAATCCTCTTATATCTTCTGTCTGCAATTTGTCGCATTGTCAAATTTAACTCTTTTAAATCATCCTGGACCTCTATAAACCAGTTGTTCTTGGTTTTATTTTTCCAGAAGTAGTTTAATAATAGATATGTGACTGCAGAAGGCAATACAGAAGGCTCTTCTTTTGTGCATTATATCTACAATTGATTCGTTTTCCCGAAATACCACTTTATTAGGCAGAAATCTCCATTGTCCGTCTATTTGATGTTTTTTATTGATGGTGGTTCTCATTATTATTCTGTCTTTTTGTTGTTGTTTATCTGTGGTTGTTTTGGAGTTCAACTTAAATAGTGTTTCACTATCATAAATTGCTTCAGGTTTAACTACAGAACCATAATAATGTTTGAATTTGGCATTCATTGAGAGAGATTTCTTCTTATATGTTGGCCAAGTGACTCGTTGTTCTTGTTTCTGTTTTTTTGTTCTGTATTCTACCGAGGATCTTTCATTTTCATTCCACGTTATGATTTTTCCAAGATATTTGTACTTATTTACAATCTTAATTTGTTTGTTAAGTAGGATATTTTATTATAATTTTAATCCGTTCTTCGTCAATCTGCAATCTTTCTGGCCTGTATCATATATCAACGTCAATGTCTCAAAAAACGTTATTTCTTCATGATCAATTTTACATTTTGATATTTTGAATTATACATTATTGACCAATGCTGTTTCTAGTACTTATTTTAAAATTCCGTTTAAAATAAGTAATTTAAAATGATGTTCCATTGACTAAGCATAAATTATAAGATCCTCCAAACTGCGCAAAAATGAACAGAGATACCACTAGTTTATTGTATTTACTACGCCTAGCATTTTAATATTATTTTCATTATAAAAAATATTAATATTTATTAGAAATTATACTTCATTAAATATTAATGTAGTCATTAAATATATAATAATATAAATGTTAGGTAAAGTATAGGTTGTTTCCAATATCCCCACCAGTGATTTTAACTAATAACTCTAACCTAGTGATTTCCACTGATCCGACATTATAATGGAACCTGGTCTAATAGAACTCCGCCAGGGTTTGAGTCGTTCTATCAGGTAATGTATATAGAAAACATTCTTTTGTCTCATGACAGATCCCGCCAAAGATTCATTGCTGTGGATAGGACCGTCCACGTTATAATTGCGACGGGAGAACATGACCCGTCAATCACAACTGTCAATCCTTCCCCTCCAATAACTGTGGGGGTTTTCAATAAACTGAATGCGCACACCTCCCTCAGATAAGTTTTCCAATCAGCAATCGTAAGGGAGCTCATTTCAAATTCTTTCGAGCAGAATTTAACCGTCGTATATTCCTATGTCCACGAATAAATGAATAATACTACCTTATTTAACGGTCACTCACAATGGCATAGCCTTATACCTGTATACGCGCCACATTCATACCGGCATTTCCTTTTATTGCATCAGTATGTGTTCCGACCTTCGTAAAATTTCATGATGTGGCCTTGTTTGCAATGCATTACTTTCGGCAAAATTCCTCTTTGTTCCAAAAATAACTTTGCCCCTTTCTCTTCATTGCATAATTTGTACAGTTTCAAAAGATTCATATTGGTTGCTTCATTAAGCATATTCATTCTCCCTGTAATATATTAAAATACTATTAAACGTGTGTTTCATTTGTGGATCCTGGGAAATAAAACTATACAGCAACCGTTAATTAATATAATAAAACCACTAGCGGGGGTATTGGAAACAAGACCCAAAGTATATACTACAAAATTAGCAATACCCCTATTCATTTTTGCGCAGTATGTGTACACGCTAATGCCTGGTATGTCAAACATTTTATTTAGTGCTTTGTGGAAGACTTCACTGGCCGACTTGATTCCATAGGGCAATCTTAAAAATCTGTCATCCATGTGGACCTGCATTGAATGTACACAAATTTGAACTTGAATCATCCAAGGGCACTACCCAAAATCCTGAGACACAATTCAAAGTGGTAAAAAAATCTTGCTCCTATGCATTCTTAGGAAATTTCTTCTGGACTTGGTAGCTTGAAATGATCTCTTTTTATTACCCTATTAAAGTCTGATTGGTCCAGGCAAATCCTTATGATGTTATCCCGTTTTCTCACTATAACTATTGAGTTGACCCTTTCTGTTGGCAATTCTACTTTTTTGATAATGCTGTTTTTCTCCAATTGATTTAGTGTATTTTTCTTACTTACCACAGCTTATTCGAATCTTATAATGAGAAAAATGCAGAGTTAGATCGACAAGAAGTGGCAGAGAACTTAATATCCAACGCATAAAACTATCTTTACTATACTGAATGACCAACTAAAAGCAGAAATTATAAAAATCAAAATTCAAAATTTAATTAACGTAACTGAAAATCTTACAACTACGGACAAACAACATTCACCGATTACCTTCTCGAAAAGCTCCTGGACACCACCTCATCATGATCCACATCATGAAACATCTTCCTAGAAAAATCATTCTATTCCTCACCTACATACCTATATAATGCTGTTCTCCGCACTACATATTTCCCTAACCTCTGGAAATTATCGGTCGTAAAAATGATACCTAAACCAAAAAAAAATCAAACACGGAATATACTTCCTCTTACTGTCCTATCTCAGTTTTAGCATTTATGGGTTAAACCATGGAAAAGCTCATCCTGAAACGATTATATCCCATCTTGGGTGCATACAACATTAAACTAGAACATCAGTTTGAATTCCGAATAGCCCACTCCTTCATCTTCTTCTTCTTGCATGAGTCTACAGCCCATCAATGATTCTTGGCCTCCTCGATACATTTCCGCCAGTCTTCTCTGTCCAGTGCAGCCGCCTCCCAGTTCCGGACATTTAATAGACTCCTGGAGTCCTCACTGATTCCACCCATCCATCGCAGCTTGGGTCACCCTACTCTTCTTGTGCCCTGAATCTTTTCTTCAATTACTCTTCTAATGGTGTCAACACTTGCCATTCTGGCCACATGACCAGCCCAGCTCAACCTACCAAGCGTTATTATTTTGACCACGCCCGTGACCTGGAATAGGCTTGCCAGCTCCCCATTGGTACGTCTTCCCCATGCTTCTCCCTCTCTAATAAATTTGCCTAAAAATCATCCTTTCAAATGCCTGAAGCAATTTTTCATCACCTTTCTTTATGATCCAGGATTCGGACCCATATAAGAGAGACTAAAGGAGATCAGATTAAAGAGTTGGCATGATAGGGCATCTCCTTGTCTTAAACCTTTGTTGGTACCAAATTCAGCTGAGACGTTATTTTTCACGCGTACTTTATATCGTGCATCTTCCATAGTCAATTTATTTATTAATTTAATAATGTTTATCAGTTTATGCGGAATATTCATTTCTGATAAAGCTTTGTACAACTCTTCTCTACAGACGCTGCCATATGCTGACCTGAAGTCAACAAATAAATGGTGAGTTTGAAGGTTGTACTCCCTTAAAAGAAGTATCTAAGATATATAATAATTATATAATATAATAAGAAGAATATAAGATCATCCTGAGGGTGAAGATTTCATCTGTAGTAGATTTGTATTTTCTAAACCCACACTGGTATTCACCTATTTCTTTCTCAGCATATGGTACCAATCTGGCAAACAGTAAATTGGAGAAGACCTTGTATGAGCAGTTGAGTAGAGAGATTCCTCGGCAATTATCGCAGTTACGCTTATCTCCTTTTTTATAAATTGGGCATATTACTGCATTCCCCCAAGAGCTTAGCATCACTTGGCTGGTCCAAATATCTAAAAATATATCTCTCAGTTTTTGTATGAATTCTTCTACGCCATATTTAAATAGCTCCGGGGGTAAGTTGCCACTGTCAGGCGCTCTGCAATTTTTCATTCTCTCTATAGCTTCTCTGATCTCTTCTTCATCAGGTGGCTCCATGTCACTTACTCCTTGACGTGCTAGTTGACTATCTCGTTCTCCTGTCTCCTCATTAACCATTTTTCCAAAATGTCTTTTTTGGCCATCGGTCTAGTATCTCATCCACCTTTGACGTCATTATACCATCTTCTAGTCTGCAGGAACTTGTTTTTGGATGAAAGGGAGCTCTTGCGCTGTTAACATTTTGGAAGAATGATCGGCTATCTCTTGCCTCTTGTCTCTCCAAATCTGCGTTTTTATCAAACATCCCACTCCACTATCCAGCAATCTCATCGTGAGGTGGACGTTCTTTCCTTTGCATTGGAACGTAAATTATATTGTTCGGCAGTATTTCTTGGAATGGAACAAGCATTTAACCGGGTCTGGCACCCGGGATTGCTTTACAAACCAAACATATTTTCTCATGTCCAATATTATCTCTATAAACGGTCATTCAAAGTAAACCACAATTATGTATTTTCATCTCTATCTTCTCAATCTGCTGGTATTTCTCAAGGCAGTATCCTCTACACAGTTTATACAGCTGGTATCCCAACACATTTTAATACTATCTTTACCACATATGCTGATAATACATGTGTAATATCAGTAAACACCAATCCAGTAATTGCATCCCATATCACTGACCTTGAAAAATGGTGTCAAAACTAGAGAATAAAAAAAATTCCCACAAATCCCATCAAATAATCATGACTGTATGTCAGAAACCAATGACTTCCTGTGCTCTAGTGTCCTTTAATAATATCCCTCTGACACCTGTAGAACAAATGCAATACTTAGGATTACATCTTGAGAAATGCTTAACTTGGAATCCTCATACAAGACTGAAAAGACAAGATACTGTTCGCCTTTTCACCCTACTGCAACACAGTAGACAAACGCTTAAAGCTCCCAATTAATTACAAAAGACTCGTATACATTACTATTACAAGACCACTTGGACTTACGGAGTAAAGCTTTGGAGCTCTACTAAGCCATCGAATTCCTCTTGTATCCAATCATTACAATCTAAAATCCTCATTGCTCCTTTCATGACAAAATTTATTCCTACTCAAACCTACTAGTTTCAAACCTAGCAAACTCTTCCGTTCCTGATAATCCTCCAAGGCGTCTGAAAAGAAGACAGCCTCGTGACCTTCTAAATTGAATTCGTTCTTCGAGTACCAGCATAGAGCTGTTTCTCTACTTGCCTTTATCTCATGCCATTATTTAACTTTCATTATATTTACTTGATGTATTTTATTATCATCTTCATATTCTAGCCTCATAAATCACCTATGAAGTGTTAGGAATTTTTTACAGCCTTTGATGCATTCTATTATACAGTTATAAATTTCAATAACTTAAAAAAAAAAAGAGTTAGTATCTTTTTAAATTTTTCAAGTAGAAAATGGTATGGTTTGAGGTAAAGAAAATTCTCTTATATAGTGAGACTGTTTATTGGCTTACCATACATTTTTCATTTTACTTCATATATTTATTACATTTTCTTCCTCATATATACAAGGGCAACTAATATTATTCAACTTTTAAATATTTCTTGAAGAGGGAATGGTATTTGCCAAGGAGAACGCACACACGGATCAATATTTTTACCAATTGTTAATTGTTGATTTAGATTTAAGCATCCTATAGCTTTAAAAACTTCTGGGTATTCCTATAAAATTTCTTTGGATTTCATCAAAGATCTACAATTTATTTTATTAACTTTTCTTATAATGTACAGTTTAGTACAACCTGCCAGGCCTAGAATTGATGTTGAATTATGATCAATAAAGACAACTCAAGGTCCACAGTAAACTTTTTATTTCTTACATTCATCATAATTTCACCCAATGTACTAAGATTTTGCACTCTATAAGTTTCAGCCTTTGTTTTGTTTTGTTCAAAGAAATCCTCTCAATTCCCAATTCTGAAATTAATTATATTGGTCATTGGTACAGGATCAAGCTTAAAGTCATGCTGTACCCTAATTTCCAACAGTAGTGTTGCCTGCCATTCCTGTTTGTTAGAATCAGCTCTAGCTCTAGGAACCTTAATTACTTTTTCATTCTACGCTGTGATTACCCCTAGACTTGTAATTGGGAAGAGTATGGTTGAGTGGATCAACGATTTTGCAGAATTGTCACACAAGTAAATTCAGATAATGATGTAAAGCCTGAAATTCCCAACTAATTATGTAGCAGAATGTTTTTTTTAAATAAATAATACATTTTGAAAAACTTGATAAATAAAGCAAATTAAGGATGACTAGCACAATGCCTATAGTAAAACTATATATTCAGAAGTATAAGAGAACATTTGTTATTGTTAGCAAAGGGATTAATATTTACACAGTAGAAGAAATCATTTCCCAATATAAATATTCCATTGTACAAAATAATACAATTGAAATCTACTAAATTGAATTATTTGAATGAAATAGGTATAAAAAGATTCAATACAGCATGTAAAAATTAACTGTATTTAAAATACATATTAATGATATTAGTAGGAAACAAAGCATATAAGAAAGCTAATGGAACATAAATAAAGCTTAATATTGTTATCATAAATGAAAGATGTAATACAAATTAATTAACTCTTAATATGAAATATTATACAAACAAATAATTTAACAGCAATTGCAATGAAAACGTTTTTAAAATTACCAAATAAAGAAGAAATAAATTTCTTAGCATAAATGTGTTGTATAAATCAATTCAATAAATAATTTATTTGACTTACAAACATCTAACACAGTGATGAACAGATAAATTATTTCTAAACATTTTCTTTCTGACAGGTTTATTTTAATGCAATTGGTAATAGTTGATAGTTAAAATAAATTACAAACATTATAAGAGAGAATTAATATTTAAAAAATCACAATATTAATAGATATGACAAATAGCTCATACATAATGAAAAATTGATAAAAAGAAGCTTATATGAGGGCAAAGTGCTAAAAGAATATGAAAATGTTTTTGAAAATAATAATCCTTTGTTTACAATGTTTTCTTTAGATAAACCAAATCCTAGTAATACTATATTTAATAAATATTGTGTTCATTATTTTATTGTTCACATTAAATAATCTCATTTTTATAAAAACCAAACAGAATTTACAATTGGTCACCTGGTAAAAAACATCTGATCTTAATTAATTATTTTAGTATTTAAATGTTAAATACTGAAAAATATTTTGATAATTGAATTAATGGACGGTTCAAAAATAATATATCACAAAAATATATTTTATGAAAAACTCATTGAGTATATAAATGAGATTTTCAAAAGTATTCGTTTAAACATAATTAACATTATACACCAATTAGGTTATTAAATACAAATTTCAATACAGCAAATTAGAATATTTAGTAAGCACTAACCTAAAGGAAATTCCTAGTGTACTAAAGAAATGTTCTATTAATTTTTCATAAACACAAAATCTATTAGAGATTGATATTTAAATAATACAAAAATAAATATTTTGTTCTAAAGGAAAATATAAAAATAAATAGTAAAATATAAATTATAGTAATATCAAAACCAAAGTGGTAATTATATTTGAGAATTGAAACAATATTACCTATAATACCAAAAAGTGACTAGTTTTATCTATTAAAGAATACAAATAACACTTACATCACTTAATTAAGGGTTGTTATAAAAAGTTTACATTGATTACACTAGATCAATAAATTATTTCAAAACCGAATATCTATCTTTGGCCAGTAAATTGAAATAAAAAACCACATAGTAAACATTTACTTATGCACAGCTTGACAAAAGATTTAAACCCAAAAATAATAATTTTCATATATCATACATGTACTTATATAAAAATTTTAAATGGTGAAAAGAAAATCCTCTCCAAATAAGTTCTGAAATTAATGAACATTAGCATCAGAATTTTAATATTGTAAATCCTAAAAATGGAAACAATTATTAATGAATCCAAAGTCACTAAAAAGTTGAATGTCTTGTACTTTAACTTAAAAGCTTCACTAACACAGTGTGTATAAATTGTAGAGTGAAAAATTCTGAGAGAATAATAATTGGCTTAAATTAAAATGACTTGCTCCTTAGTAGGCTAAAAAAAAATTAACTCAAATTTAATCCATAATAAGAACATTTGGGGAAGGTAACCCCTTCCAGATTGTCTATTTCCCCGCAAGTAATATAAGTCTGCAAAAATGCCACATCATGGGGCAAAAGATCTCAATAGTCTATAGTGCTAAGCAAAAAAAAAAAAAATATATATATAAAAGAATGTAATAGTTTAAGCCCAGAAATTTAATTTTAAAACAAATCTTCAAAAATTTGGAACTTCATGGAATTTTGAATTCATGGCCAAAAAAGTTAAAATGTTAGAATAAAAAAGCCAAAATTCAAATCCTTTACTAATTTCTAGATTTCAATTCCATTGAACATATATCACAAGAGATTGAAGAATGAATCTTGATAACATAAATTTAATTAAAGAATTACAAAGAATAGGAACAAATGGTGGAGATATTTTTAGCTATAGATGTAATGAAGGAGAAGTTGTTTGGAAGATTTAAATTTGAGTACACTCTCAAACCAGTTTCTTCTTGATTACAATAGAGTTAATTAAATTAAAGCAATAAAGGAAAATATCTCTGAATTTCATTCATTATAATCTTAATAATGACTTAATTTTTACTTTGAGTCATAATGTTGCATTAACATTTAATTGATGTTTTCAAATAAAATAAAAGCATGACTAAAATATAAAATAAGTTTCACTATGAAACCTGTATAGGCACGTACATTCGGGTGATGCCCTTAAGTGCAAAAGTCGGAGTCGTCAGAGATTGATTATTATATAGGTCGGGTGATATTTATTTTATGAAGGTTCAGTAAAATGAATTTTGATATGTTCAAGGCTGGGTGGAAAGTGTTTGAAGTAGTTATTCAAGAAGCAAAACATGGCTGACTCATTCTCCTCCCCAGAAATAATATTTTAAGCATCTTTTGATGCTCCTTTTTTACTAGCTATTTAGAGAATGCCTAATATTACTTATATCAATAAAAAAAGCTTATCACATCGATAAAGAGATAGAATAGTATTTAAACACAGGTATTAAACAAAGAAGGATTAAGCTATTTCTTCCCTGCTACAAAGACAACATTAAACATCAAATAACAAAATAAAAAACTTATTGTAAAAAATGTTATTGAACAAACTTTAAAAAGAATCATAGCTTTAATATATTTATTTCTCATCACTAACCTTTCAAATTTATTAATAAATTTTTTTTAGTGATAAAAAATACATATTCATCCATATCCCTAGATGATTATATATATTGTTATTTTTTACTATGTATTATTTTAATTTATATGTATCTTTTATATATAGCCCTGAAGAAGACCTGCAATGTGGGTTAAAATGCTGGCTTTAAAATAAACAGTTCGTCTTACTAAAGAGAATTTTTTCTGACCTGCCATTGCCGGACTATTTCCTTCATCACACATATAAGGTCAACTAATTCTATTCAACATATAATTTAAATGTAAAATTGTAATATAATGTAATTATATTTACAAACAACTTTATTGTTATGAAACCAACTTTTGATAAAATGGGAGTACACTGGTAAATGGTTAGTACAAGCATTAAAGATTATAATCATAAAGATGGGACAATATCCCACAACATTTTCTGATGTTACGAGAAAAGTAATCGTAAGAAAGGAAAATAGCGGGAAGTCTTTAATTTCTATAGTTTAACCATCAGGCGTTCCAATAATTAAGGACTTAATAAAAGGTTTTTTCCCCCAAAAAATACTTCAATCTAAATATATTAGTTAAGGATTGTAAAAAAATGGTAAGCCTAACAAGCTGAATTTAACAATATAAATAATAAGTAATTTAACTAAAATAAATAAACATTAACAGGAAAGAAATAAACAAATTAAATGTTACTTCTGAGCAACAAACAAACATTCCAGTTATATTATGGATGTCATGGAAAAAAAAATTCAAAACTTTTAAATAATTAAAAATACATTTCTTCTATGTACAGAAATTTCTTTGGAATTATGTATGATCACTAGTTTGGATGCAATTTAAAACTATCCAACTAAAACACTTATAAAAATAAAAATTAATCCCTGAACATTGTGCCTAATACTAACTTTAGTAAAAACAAATGAAAGCGCTACAGAAAACAGACCCGGTAGTAAAAATAAACAATTAGTCATAAAACCTTTTAAAGTTTAAGTTACTAGTTATTGACTTTTGCTTATTTTTATAACCAATTCATGATCTATTTTATTGAATAATTAAAACAAGCAACATCATTGCCAATAAACACAATCTGAAATATTTTTTCCAGAAGAATAGTACAAGTACAAGTAATGTAAGACAGTGTTTAAAATATAATTATTGCAATATTAAAATACTATATAAGCTACAAAAACACTAGCTATGTTAAATCACTAATTGTTATCAGCCTTTTATCAATTGATAAGCAAAAATATAAATACATTACAAAATTAAAAAAGTTTATCACACTTAGATTCATAGAAATACCAAGTACTAATTTCTACAAATGTTAAAGTATAGAGAGTATAAAATTTGGACACTTGTGCAACCCATACATTAATTTATAGGTTAATCTATAAGTTAATATTACACATTGAAATCAGTCTTCTGATACTGCTTTTATGTTGATATGAAGAGGAGTATAATTATTTTTATGAATATTTTCTGGTGGTAAGTTCAATGCTTCTTCTGCTTTAGCTATATAAACAAAAACAAAAGTAAATGAAATAATAGTCAAATTATTGTGATTACAAAAGTAATATTATTTTAAACATTAAAATGGAATGGTTTAAAACAACAACTAAACAATTTATCATTAGTTACAAATTAACAACATAAAGTAAATTTATTTTTCAACAGTCGAGAATCAAAACATCAATTAATAGTATATAAACTATATTTGGAAAAGTGCAGTATTGTTGTATCTTGATCTCGTTTTCCGCCATGTGTTTAGGAATAGAGAGAATAGAAGGTGAAAAAAAAAGGTTATATATTCTATGTGTTATGTATTAATTCCAATTGAAATAAAGTATGTTTTCTTGTTTTGCCAAAGTGCGTGTGTTATTTTTCAAATACCGGACATTCCAAACATAATAATTGGCGACGAGGATTAAAACATCGAATAGTTCAGCATTAATGACTGCTATCAAACCGAATATCAAGATTCAAAATCGTTTCTAACCTCCGTCTACGAACGTCACTACGTTTTTCATCATACTACAGGTATCTTATTTTTCATTATACATACAGTTTACAATGGATGAGAATCAATTCAAAAGTTTTTTAGAAACGTTCTCCCAGGCACTTGCGTACAATCAAAAAGCTCTTGTAGAACAGTTGATAGCGGCCGGAGGCATTACTGGTAATGGTAATGTTGCACCGTTTGAACGATTTGAGTCAACATTGGAGAAATTCTCTTCATACCTCGAACGTTTCGAAAACTGCGCCGCTATGAAAAACGTTAACTGTGATAAGAAAAAATCCCAGTTACTTTTGAGTTCAATAGGCCCTATTCAATACAACAATTTGGCCGCATTTCTAGGACCTGAGAGACCGTTGAACTCACTTGATTACAAATCTCTTTCAGAGGAATTTTCGAGGATGCTGATGCCCGCTGGGAATGTTGTTGTTGCTCAACATTATTTTCTATCTTGCTACCAACAGGACTGTCAGTCTATTTCTGAATATGTTGCTACGCTACGACGTCATCTGTCAGATTGTGAGTTTCATGTCGAATGCACTGAATCTACGTGTAAGAGAAAAGTCTCGATATCTGAAGTTTTCTTGCGGGCTCAGTTTGTGCGAGGGATCCGCGACGACTGGATCCGCGAATTATTATTACAAGCTAATATTACTAAGTTTGATGACATTTTTAAAAAAGCATTGGCATTAGAAGCTTCGCGAATTCAAAGTAAGGAAATGAGTAGCATGAGCTGCTCCCTGGCTCTCACACCGGGATTTTCATCCAACTCAAGTGATGTTAACAAAATTTCACGTCGTTCAAATACAGACAAAGCTGGTTCGCGTCCTCACCACCCCCGGGACACCACTCCAAGCTCGCGTCGTCGTCCTCCATCACGTTCGCGGGATTTTTATCGCAAATTGGGAATTGAAAATTTATGTTTTCGATGCGGGAAAAGTTCTCATAAATCAAATGACTGCCAAATCGACCGAGAAAAACTAAGATGCACTTCATGTTTCGCACAAGGTCATGTTTCAAGAGTGTGTATCAAAACCTTATCTAAATTACCTGTTGATTCTAAGCAAATCGGACATGAATCTGAAGAAAGCCACTCTGATCATTCAACCCAGTCTTACGGATGCAATGCTATTACACATGCCTCGTCTAGCGTAATTGATTTATATGAACTCAATGCCTGCTCAGGGAAGTATATCATAACTGTGTCTCTCAACAGTAAACCTTTCAAAATGGAGGTGGATTCTGGTGCGAAATTCTCTATTCTGCCGGAAGACAAATTACAACAGCTTAACCTCAAAAAAGACCTTTTACCGGCGCATATTAACTTCAGAGCTTTTTCAAAGGACATCGTCCCCTGCAAGGGTAAAATAAACGTTGCAGTAACCTATAAAAACAAACGCATTTTAGCCGACCTGTACATTGTTCCACCTGGCCATGACGCTCTTTTGGGTCGCGACTGGATAAGGAAGCTTGGGCTAGAACTTAAACAGATCGATGCAGAGATGTCACTTAAACATGTTCCTCAGGATTTCACAGATTTCTACGCCTTAAATGAGGTTGGCATTCTTAATGAGTTTCCTGAGGTATTCGAGGAAAAAATTGGGTGTGTCCCAAATTGCAAAATTTCCTTGACATTGCGGGAAAATGCCAAGCCAATCTACACCAGAGAACGCACAGTACCATTTGCTCTTCGTGCTCGAGTGGAACGGGAGCTTGACTCACTTGAAAAATCTGGCATTATTACACCAGTGGCTACGAGTGATTGGGGATCTCCCCTTGTTGTAATTCCAAAACCAGATGGAGGAGTCCGACTTTGTGTCGACTATAAATGTGGTGTAAATGAGCGCTTGGTTTCTGCAAATTTTCCTATTCAACGAGTGGAGGATGTTTTAAGTAGCCTTCGTAATTCCAATTACTTCTGTAAACTCGATTTGTTCAAGGCATACCTGCACCTCCCGGTAGATGAACAAAGCAGCATGATACAAACCATTTCCACCCACAGAGGGACATATAAAATGAACCGACTAAGTTTTGGCATTAAGACTGCCCCGTCAGAGTTTAATAGAACCATTTCTCAAATCCTGGGGGGCCTGCCCAAATGTGCTGTATACTACGATGACATCCTAGTTCACGGATTTTCCTTGGAGGAATGTCAAAAAAACCTTCGGCTATGCCTCAGAAGACTGTCAGAGTATGACTTGCACCTTAATAAACACAAGTGTTCGTTTTTCACTACTGAAACTGACTACCTTGGCCATGTCGTTTCGAGGAATGCTATCAGAAAAAATCCTCAAAAGATCCAGGCTGTCTCCACACTACCACGCCCACAGAATGTCGATGAAGTTCGTAGATTTCTAGGTATGCTTACCTATTATGCAAGATTTATCCCTGATTACTCAACGACTTCATTTCCCTTACGAAATTTGCAAACTAAAGGACACCGTTTCAAGTGGACCAAGCAATGTGAAAATGCCTTCCTTAAACTCAAAGCAGAAATGTGCAGTGACAGAATTTTAGTTCCTTTCGATCCAGCACTGCCTGTTATTTTAACCACAGATGCTAGTCCGGTGGGAGTTGCAGCAATTCTTAGCCATTCTGTAGACCGACATGAAAAACCCATAGCCTATGCATCCCGTGCCCTCACACCGTCAGAAATGAACTACAGTCAACTTGACCGGGAAGCACTAGCTATTGTGTTTGGAGTCTCACGATTCTATAACTATATCTACGGGAAACATTTCTTTTTGGTTACTGATAATCAGCCACTTTCCCGGATTTTTGGACAGAACCGAGCTTTACCACAGATGACTTCAGCCAGACTACTTAGATACGCCTCATTCCTTTCAGGTTTTGACTACACAGTTCTATGCAAGAAGAGGAAGGAAAATCAGAATGTGGATTGTTTATCAAGGGCTCCTCTCCCGAATTCGAGTAAGACTGCAGATATTTCAATCAATGATGAGGTGAACCTTATTCATTTTGAATCAGTTTTCCATGTTTCCAGCACTTCAATAACAGCTGAGACCATCGCTGAGGCGACATCGTTGGACTCGGATCTCCAGAAAATCATCAAGGATCTGCAAACGGCATGCCAAGACTCCCCTTACTCTATTTCACATGGAATCCTATTCAGGTTGGATAGAGTGGTTATTCCAAAGCTTCTTAGACCCGCCATATTGAAAGAACTCCATGCCACTCACGTTGGCATTACAAAAATGAAGCAACTGGCTAGAAGGTATGTGTATTGGGAAGGGTTAGATAAGGAAATAGAACACACCGTCCGAGGGTGTTTGGAATGTGCGCCATTAAGAAACAACCCACCAAAAGTCACAGTACACCCATGGGACGATCCGAATGCCAACTGGGAACGCCTTCACGTAGATTACGCTGGACCAATGAACGGTTTCTACTTTTTCCTGTGCATTGATGCGAAGTCCAAATGGCTGGAAGTTCGCGTGGTTCGAGACGCTCCGACTACTCAAGTGACCATAACCTTATTGGACGATATATTCTCCAATCATGGATTCCCTAACCAGATTGTATCGGACAACGCTTCTATTTTCACGTGTAGTGCTTTCGAACAGTATTGTAAAGATCGAGGGATATCACAACGCCTCATTGCTTCTGGACACCCAGCAACCAACGGACTCGCAGAGCGAAGTGTCCAAACTCTGAAGAGAAGGCTAAAAGCCACAGCAAGCGAACCTGGAACTATGTCTGAGAAAGTGAAAAGAATCCTTTTCCGTTACAGAGCAACTCCCCTTTCATGTGGGTTTTCACCGGCAGAGTTATATCTAAACAGGAAAATGAAGATTAAACTAGACCTTGTTTTTCCAACCACACAGCAGAAATCGACCAGCTCTACTGATTGCAGGCGATCGTTGAAAAAGGGAGCTAGAGTTCAAGCTCGCCTTTATCAGAACAATAGGGATACCTGGTGTTTTGGAACAATCGTCCAGTGTTTGGGCTCTAGGCATTATTTAATTAAACTTGACTCTGGGCGCACCCTAAAACGCCATATCAATCAACTGATTTCTACCGATGTGCCTGAACCACAGGATATTCCTCAATCTCAGGGAAACAGTGTTACGTCAGGAAGAAGGAACCGCACAACTCGCCATGTTACATTCGACGTGCCTCAGCAATTGCGTAAAATGCCACCAATCCTGGACAAATTCAAAAAATCAATTGATGCGACGTGGGAGCAGAAGCAAACCCCTACTGCAGACTGGCTACCACCTACACCACAACTGATCCTGGATCGGACTACCTCTGTGAATGAACCACCCGAAGACTTGGGTTTTGTTTTGGACCCGGAACAGAATTTAACTCCAACCACCCAGACTACAGGTAGAAATGAATTAATGCAGCCTTAGCTAGAACATCGCAATGTGACTCCTCGAATTAAAGCTCGCCCTCAAAGAGAAAGACGTCGACCAGCATACCTCAAGGATTATGACTGCAACAACCAAGATAAAGCTGAAGATATTGAATAGTACCTTGCATCATGGCTTTTATATATATATATATATATATTTTATTTTTATTTTTTTTGTTTTTGTATGACACCTTCCTCCCTATTTTTTTTTTACTTCTCTATCTTAGTTTGTTTTTCCTTTTCAAGTGGCGGACGCCTGCCTCACAGTTTATAAAATTGTTGTACTATTTTGCAGGACATTATCATAGTATGTTCCTTTTTAAAGTGGCGGACGACTGTTGTATCTTGATCTCGTTTTCCGCCATGTGTTTAGGAATAGAGAGAATAGAAGGTGAAAAAAAAAGGTTATATATTCTATGTGTTATGTATTAATTCCAATTGAAATAAAGTATGTTTTCTTGTTTTGCCAAAGTGCGTGTGTTATTTTTCAAATACCGGACATTCCAAACATAATAAGTATGCAACTTAAAAACCTATAACTGTTAGAAAAATTGGGCTTGAAAATTTAATCCGAATTCAATTGATTATTATTTATATGATATAATACTTACCTATTACTTGTAAAAATAATTTATTGAACCTATTAATTTGGAAGTAACTTGTTTAAGATGCTTTTTTCATTAAAACTTAATTTTAAGCCAATCGTTTTTTTTAATTGTACAAGTATAAAAAAATAATTGCTCCCAATTAGTCTCACACTGAATATTTTTTTGCTGCTCCCTTTACCACAAGTAAATAATCAATTCATTGATTATGATTACACAAAGAATGGAAAATTGTTAATTTTACAGTCCAAAATAGTGATATTATATTAATAAACAACTTATAACATCAAATAATATTAGACTATAAGAGTTTTATTGGAATAATCTTCACTTTTATAACATTTTTTATTTTATATATACTAATATATGTTGAAAAACATTTAAACCATAAAACATAAATAAAATAATTTAATATAATGCAATTGGGAAAAACCACAATGCAAAGCCTTATGTTTCAAAAATACACCTACTTACCAGTCGACGTTTTGCCTATTCAGGCATTATCAAGACACCAAAATCTTTCTTTTTGAGTTTTTGGCTCTATTTTAGTAAAATAATTTAATTTAATTAAAAAATATATATGAAATTTTGAACTATATTAAAAATGTGAAAATCCTTACATTCCTAAAAACCTTATTCTAGAAATAGCTAAGAATAAGAATTAGAAATTAGTTAAGGAACTCAGTATGAGCAAATTTATAACATTTCCATCTACATAATCAGAATTTAACAAACAAAACAATACTCATCTCTTTAGTGCCTTTCGGTGATTTCTGAATAAACCCTATCATATCTTTTCCAACTGTGACTACAGTATACTTTCAATGTAATAAAAGTATGATTTATCCATATTATATTTCACTAATATACTCATCAAAAAAGAAAAAGCAAAACATATATTGTGAACAAATAATGGAAAGATTTTAAAATATTAGTTGATCAATTGATATCAGAACTGAATCAATCTATGATAGAAACACAATTTGAATATTTTCATTCTTATGAAGTTATCCACAATTTGTTTAAGGACTTAATAAAAATTTAATTTTTCAAGCAACAATGTTGGACTTTTGTATTTACTTTTTTATAAACATTTTAATTCATTTGCCAGACCAAATTCACTCAACTATTTCACTAAATTATTCTTATGAGACAAATCGTTGAAGAATAAAGATTATATCATATTTTATTTTATGATAGAACAACCTGATTTTACATTTCAATCTAATGATTACAAATAATTTTGTTGATCAGCATGTATATTTTATTAAAAAATACATTGAGTTTTCACAAATAATTTTCTTTAATTAATACATAAACCCATTAATATTTTAAAAAAAGAAAAAAATAAGACAAATTTAAAGTACTTACAATAAGCAACAATGTCTCCATATGTATAATTCATACGACAAACAGAATAAAGAGGACATGGTGACCAAAAACAGCAAACCACAAACAGCACTGATAATAGTAGACACATAAATATTACAAAAATAGATATCATCATAACAAGTCTAAAACAAATAAAACATACAAAATAAATAAATAAAATATTTAAAATTAATTACAAATTTTTTTTATTCATAAACTGATCTATAACCATGACATATCGTATTTTTTCATTAAGAGAATGCCACTAAAAATCTTACTTTTGACACTACCATTGTGCTAAATTAACCCTTTCAATGCCTTATATAAAGTTATGTACTTTTTACCCCCATCGGAGAGAAGAGTTAAAGCTCTCATCTTTTTACCTTCAAATTGACTAGTACAGGTAACAAAGGAAAAATGGCGGAAATAATTCATGTAGAAGCCAATTTTGACACACTTGTAGGGAAAGGTGCCCTGAACAACATACTAAAAGTACTGAGGGGTGGGGAGCCTCTAAAAGTCCCTTTTTTCAGTTTTTTGTTAATAACTCGAAAAAATACTGCCTCTAGCGAAAAAATGTTTATATATTAAATTACTCTACATAAAATTCTCTATAAAAAAGGTTCTATACACTTTTTTGCTAGGATCAATGCTTAAGGAGATATGGAGGGGGGAAGATGGAAAATTAAAAAAAAAAAGCTTTTATTGTTAAAAATAAAATGTTTATTGTTAAAAATGAAATGTTTGTAGTTAAAAATAAATTTTAAAATTAAGTAATTAGTGTTTAATAATGTATCTTGAACATTAAATTTCGTTGAAATCTAAACTTTCATCTTCATCGAAGTTGTCTTCGACGGGGGTACATGAGATGAGGCATCCACAGGCGATGGAGCAGGCAATCCCTGCTATGCAACAACCGCAGCGCACCCCACACCCAGTCGTGCATTAGCAAAAGTTTATTTTCAAAACGGAGTCGGGTGCCACAGGGTCACTGCAATGCAGTCCATGAAGACTGAGAGATTTAGTTATTAATTGTTCAGCCTCACTGCAGATGCTAGCTGAAGGAGGATAGGTACTGTTGTCATAAGCCATGGATTCAATGTCTTCCAAGATAATCTCGGCAGCTTTTTGTACAGTTCTCTCATGTTCCCTTTGTTCATCTTTACACCTTGAGGTGTACCACGAGTCGCTCAAGATTTTATCACTAAAACTACGAAAAAAGACGACAGTTTGTCTGGTGCTAATTGTACTAAAAATACCCATATATTTCCCTCAATCTCTCCTTAATGGTCTTCGCATGTGATAGTTTTCCTGTAATAACCTGTACCAATAACTCGTCCATAGAATATTGGCAATTATCAGTACCTTCATTATAATCGAAGATTTCTTCCATTGCATTTGAAATCCCTTCATCTTGAGGCCGTTCAGATTTTCTTTTAGAAGGTGCGGAGGTCAACAAGAATCTTTTGTAACAATCCTCATGATATATTGCATCTGCAGCGTGTAGATTCTTGTTCAATGCCCAAGCGATGCAAGTGTTTCCTGAGTTTACAGTGCCCAGTGATGGTTTCAACCATACTTTTGAGGTCGGTTCTGGACATGTGAGCGGCTTCTTTCTTGATTTTATCAGAAAGATTATCATTGGGATCCTTTATAAAAAGTTTAGTATGCCTTATCTTGGCTCTATCCCAACGTGTTTTTATCTTCCTCTTGGCTAGATTGTTAATTGTATCCTTAGCCAGGGGAAGGGGAACTCCACATCATGGTTCCGGTCCAATTGGAGCGATAAGTGCTCCTTTCTTCGCCAATTTGTCGGCCCTTTCATTTCCTGGAATATTACTGTGCCCAGGGATCCAAAATATGTTAACTCTGTTATGTACAGCTAATTCATCAAGTTTTAGACAGCATTCCTCCACTAGTCTAGAGTTTGTTACTGCATTTTGTAATGCATTGCATGCTGCCTGACTGTCAGTGAGAAAATTGATTACCTTATTCTTGTGGTCCTTCATAGCGAAGGCACCTGCAAGTATTGCCCATATTTCCGCTTGGAATACAGTAGGTGTCGTGCCCAGAGCTAAGTAATGACCCATGCCCTGACAACCCCTGAACCAGAATCCCGAGCCGGCACCATACTCCGCTTTGGATCCATCCGTATACACATTTAGACCATTGGGTGGATTAAAGCAATCATTTTTGCTTTTACAAATCGCGTGTATTAACGTGAAATATTTTATCAAAGTTACGTGGGCTATCCAGAAAGTAGATTACGTTTTGGAATAAAAAATAAACAAAGTATAGGAAACAAATTTTATTATTTACAGATGAAAGCCACACTCAAATACTACTTTTCTACATAGTCACCATTCAAATTAAGTCATTTATCGTAGCGATGTACGAGCTTGGAAATTCCTTCGTCGAAAAATTCTGCCGCCTGCGACTTCAACCACTTCGCAACAAACTTCACGAAATTTGTGGAAAACTCAAAGAAAGTTCCGTTATTGTGAACTTTCGATTTTCACGGACTTAAGCATCGACTTTTTCGACAAGTTCGGCAGTCACTTTGCTGGGTCTCCCACTTTGATCATCGTCGTGAACATTGGTTCGGCCATTTTTAAATCTTATGACCCACTGACGCACTCCACCTTCAGTGATAATGTTGTCCCCATACACTTCACACAGCTGCCGATAGATTTCTATCGGTTTACAGTTTTTTGCAGTCAGAAACCTTATTACTGCACGCACCTGTGAGTACAGGACGACAACTTACCACTTAATTATAGACTTCCACGGTGCCTATTATCATAGCATTAATAGGCCTAAGATAGTACATGTAGCCCTTAGGGAAAAGGTAATCCCATTGAATTCAACTTATTCCAAGAAAAAGTAATACATGGCTCAATAATACAAACAAGCAACTGACACATTAAAAAAATCTATTCAAGTATTTGGCTTAGCAGCTGATTTTGAAATAATTGCTGATCCTTCTAGTTGCTCAAAAGTGAATTATTTAGGTTGGTTGAAAATGCTAACAAATGGGAATAGATACAACCAAGGTACAAACATTCAACTTTCATCACAACAAAACTTCTATAGAAATCAGTAAATGGCTCATCAATGCCAATAGTTGTTTTTTCCTCAATATGCACATTAAAAACTAAAATTTATCCCGGCTCTAGGAAGTGTCAGGACCCTCTCATTAGGCCTGTGTCTCATCCTATGGCTCAGAGTCAAAAGTTTTCAAGTCATGATAAAGATTTAGATCAGATCATTAAAAAAAAACTCTTGGGTGACTAAACATCATTGAATCATAGCTTAATAGATTTAGGTAAGGATTTAGATCAGATCATAAAAAAAACTCTTGGGTCACTAACCATCATTGAATCAGCTTCATAGATTTTCAACAGTTATTGACTCCTAGTGGCTTGATTTCTTCTTTTACTTTTTTATTACAAATGTTTGCCTCAAAGTTTGACACAAAATTTAAAATATAACTTTTTGGACAAAAAGAAGCTAAGTAGAGGGGAACAGAGGGAGGAGGTACAGTCATTGAAGAAACCACAAAAGTAAGAAATGCTTAATTAAATTGTGAGCCGATGATTAGTCTAAGTTAAAAGCCATTAGTAGCCTGTCAAAACAAGATGAAGTAAACAATTAACTTACAATATTATTGGGCTAATAAAAACACGATACATTTATTTTAAATTAATACACCCAGTTAAAATACAGTTTTCTTATTTGTTTTTTCTTTAATTAGTTTATAAATGTACCTCCAGCATTATTTTATCTATGGAGCTGAGGGCAAATAAATTAAGCCCGCTTCAAAAGATATAAGAGGGCTATTCAGGAGGTAAGGAACATTTCCACCTGATGCTGCCAGGCGCGCGCCAATAGTGTATATACTGGTGTGCTCGTGCTCGGCACCTCAATCAGCGTCTAGCTGTGACAATGGGAATATCTCCGTGCCTCCTATTTCTATATATATACCTATCCGCGCTATTCTATGACAGGAATTTCAAAGCTTGTCCACCTCTATGATAAGTGCCTGAATTTGAATGGTGATTATGTTGAAAAGTAGAATTTTAGTCCCTCTTTCACATGTATAAAATAAAATGTTTTTCTTGTACTTGGTTTTTTTAAAATTCCAAAACGTTCCTTACTTTCATAATCACCCTCGTAAGAATGATTCTTCAAACAATTAATAATAGTTGAAAATCCATGATACTTTATACTTTATTCATCAAGGTTTTATATACCACCCACTTCATAAACTTCTTATTTTTTAAAAGTATCATTTAACTTTTTTCCCCTTAATTAACTGGAATTAATATCAAAATAACATGCAAACAAATCTGCATATAATTTACAAATAATTTTTTTTCAATTTATTTAATGTTTTTGTGAGTCATAATTATTTTATGTAAATACCAAAGGAATACAGAAAGAAGGATCACCCCTTGTTAATTAAACAGTGTTAAGGTTAATAAGGTAGTAATTTAAATTAAGCTTTTAAAAAATGCTTTTTAATACTTAATAACCAAATACTCACACTTAATTGTTAAAAATAATGTTAATACATACGAATCATCCATATATGAACTGGAGGGGCAACATGAGATGGTATCATTTTTCCAACAGCAGCTTGAAAAGTGTGTAGGAACATCTTGGGTAGGACAGACACTTTGTATCCCAAATTTTGCTTCACAGTCTTCAGCTCCTAGTAATAAGAAATGATTTTGAAATACAAAAATATGCTAAATAACTCTACTATATAACAAAACAATACATACAAAAATCAATACCATGCCAGGATACTGGGTAGGCTAGTTATACATAGTAAAATAAGGCCATGGATTACCACCCTTTGCCCTAATATGCTCAACCATCACAGGTTTCTTTATGAGTAGAAAATTTTAATTTTCGGTATATAGTTAAAACATATTTCTTTAGATCAATAAGATAAACTTATTGATTTATCAGAAAGCTCCGGGAAAGATTATGATCAACCCATTTAGATGATGACCTTTTTCAGAGTAAATGGTAAAAAGTACAGATCAGTTATTTCTAATCCAGTGCTGTGAAAATGTAAAACGTGACTTTTTAGGGATAAGCATAATTCTTGACTACTCTTCACGGCCATGTGAACTGTCATTAACCGAAACAGCCCACAACACAAACGTTGATAATAAATTTAGTTTCTTATCAAGTTAGAGCTCTTTTGATGTTTGAGTTCCATATGAACTTTCATTTACTGTTTTCACTTATATAATAGAACAACTTTTAAACTTAAAATTGGTCGTTTTCAGTCCTTCAGAAATATAACAAAAATATTTAAGTGTTTACTATATATTTACATTCACAATGCTACATGGGTTTCTCCTGAAAACCAATCCAGAAACCAGTTTGACCGTAGAAGACAGCATTCAATGTTTACAGCAGTCAGAACCTACAGAGGAGCAAACATGGATGGTGATCACAATCTGTTAACATCACACATACATGCCAAAATAAGCAACGTAAAGAAGACCACAGGGACTCACTCACACAGAATAAATACTAGGACGCTGCAGGATCCATAGTATAAAATACAGCTTGCTCAAAGGCTGGATGTATCTTTGGAATGTGGGTTTGAAGAGAAGGTTGTTGATACAATATGGTGCCAGTGTAAGGACCATCAGACCATAAAGCAAGTTGCTGAAGAAGTTTTAGGCTTGGAAGGAGCACTTTGGAGGTCTGAATAGTTCGATTGAGTATATCAGGAAGCTACAGAGAGGAAAAATAGGACCAACAAGAGAATGATTAACATGCACAGGACTCATCAGGCTGTTTCTGACTATAGAGTGTTGGAATTAGAGGAGAAACACCTGCATCGAAGAAAAAAGAGGGAGGAAGAATGAAAGACATAGAGGTAATAAGTAGACAAGCTAATACTAGAACATTCTACAATACAATTACTGGTCATCGAAAAGTATTAAAACCAAGAACCAATACTTGGAGGTAAGGATGGAAAATCTATCACAGATAAAGAAGGGATCTCAGAACGGAGGTCTGAACACTTCGGAAGTCTGCTGGGAAATGCTCAAAATCCTGCTCTGGAAGAATGACTCTGATTCGGATTCAAGCACTCATTATAAAGAGAGTAAGTTTCTTGACCTACCAGATGATGAAGAAAGTGAGGATTCAGAAGCTTAGGAACAATAGAGCACCGGAATGTGATGGCACATCAACTGAACTTCTGAAGGCTGGTGGAAATGAAGGGATAAAGCTGATTCGAGATCTTCTACATAGTGTTTGATTAAGCAAAACTCTCCCGTATGATTGCTGCATTGGCCTTATCCTCCCTGCATACAAGAAAGGAGACCAAATGCATTATGAAAACTACCGTGGCATAACACTCCTAAGCTGCGCCTACAAGGTCCTCTCCAATGTGGCCTACCAAATACTACTCCCAAATGCCCAGAGAGAAACAAACAGGAATGTCCCAATGCAAATTTATGAGTGGCAGATCTTGTATTGATCAAATATTTGCCCTGGGAACTGTTGTAGAAAGGACTAGAGATTACACTATTACGACTCACCACCTTTTTGTGGATTTCAGCAACGCTTATAACTGCATTATCAAGGGGAAACTATATCAAGGTATGGAAGACATGAATATCCCCAGAGAATTAATAAGTCTTGTGGAATTGCTGATGAGAATTCAAGAAGTGAGATCAAGATCCAGAATGACTTTTCAAAAATATTCAAAGCATCCAGGGGCCAGATACAAGGGGGTGGACTCTTGTGTCTGTTGTTTAATTTTGCTCTCAAAAAGGCCATAAGAGATTAAGAGTTATAGGTAAAATTCTGACAAAGTCCATCCAAATAATTGGCTATGCAGATAACGTAGGATAAGTCAGAAGAATGCACAAGGATTTACAACCGTCTTTCATGATTTGGAGAATGCTGGATGACATGTAGGTCTTCAAGTGAACCAAGCAAAGACCAAATATATGCTGGATAACCCTTCAAGGCAATCAGTACCCACCAACATGTTTGGTGCCTACATATTTGAAAATGTCGACAATTTTGTATTCCTTGGTTCTCTGGTCAAAGCGGATAAATAAACCGGCCCAGAAGTTTAAAGAAGAATATTGGCCACTAATAAATGATTTTGGGTAGGCAAAAATTTTAAGTAGTCACCAGGTATCGAGAAGAGCCAAGGTCATGCTTTATAAAACAATTATCAGGCCCTGTTTTAACTTATAGATCAGAAATTGTTCATTGTTGGACCCAGAGCTTGGAAGACCTTCGCACAAAACAGACAAGAGTGAAAGTGATGCCTTAATGTGGTCAAGACCTGTACTGGATTGTAGAACATGTTTTAATTGACTAATTATTATGTAGAATTTGTGTATCTAACATTTTAAAACAACAACATGCGGAACAGATACCAATATCATGATCATCAACCGCTGAGAAAAATTTAAATAGAACAAATTGAAAATTAAAATTAAATATTAAGGAAACTATTAACTATAATTAATATAAGTTTTAGTTCCAGTTCTTGAGATTCAGTCTATTTTCTTAAACTTTTCTTAAACTTCTTTTGAAGACATTTTGAGATTAAATTGTTCTCGTAATTATGCACGACAGTCAAGAAAAGTAAATCCCAATATACACATATAAATATATTGACACACACATACAGGTATCATCGAAAGAAATCATCTGTTATTAACGGCCCCTTACTTTAATTAAAACTTATTTCCGACTGCACATCAGGTGAAGTAAAATATGAAGTATTGTATACCTTTCTAATAGAGTTTGTTTAGCTTCAGTTTGTCAATGACCTAAGTGTGGACAAGAATGATAACAGTCAAGATTCTTGTTCCCAACAATGCATTACGCATATGCCCCCTCCTTTCAATTCAAATATATCCAATGTTTCCTAATCAAAATTTAAAAAACAGTAAAAAAAATAAATTTACATAAAGAGTAAGGAAAATTTTAATGATAAAAAGAAGAGGGTATTGTTTGTTCCAATACATGAAATTTTAGTTTTATTTAAACCATTAAAAGGAGGACACGAAAGTTACTTTTCTCAAACATTAACATAGCTTAGTCAAACATTGTATCAACAATATAAAACCATAAACTATAAACAAATATATATTTCATGAAACTTAGAAAAAATACCTATAAATATGCATTAAACCCCAGCTTAATGTTTTAAAAAATTGCAATATTATAAGAAAGGTAAATTCAAGTAAAATTAATGTAATCCATAAAGCAATGTTTCTGTGTGAAACACTTAATGATAAAAAAAAGTAGCAAACAAATTTTGATAAGAGAAGTAATGGATTACTTAAATCATCACTAATATACAATTTTTTTGCTTTCAACTGTATATAACTGAAGTCCATTTTCAAAGAAAAGTGCAATAAACCTTCTCATACATTCGATCAAATGCTGTCCGATTGCCATTTAATTTACATTAAACTAAATCACCTTTTCATTTAATCATGCTCGACAAGAATGTGTATGCACATTATCTTATTTCTTCCTTTTTTAGCCCACAATTCTGTGGCATTTTGTATTGTGAATTTATCATTTTTACTTTTAAATTTCTGATTAATTGAATTCATTCTAAAGATCCCTATATTGTCTGCTTGTCATAGGAATCAAAACAGGAACTACTGTTATGAAGTAATAAAATAATATAAAGGCATAAAACTTATTAGCTAGTCAAGAACTTGAAATATATTTATGTTTAAATAAAACTGTACTCACTAATAAAAATAGCTGGCAGATATATACAAATATAGATTAAAAGAACTAATACATGACAGTTTTTCATTTTTAATTTATTCCTACTTCATCCTACAAAAATATAAATCTAAGTATATAAATACTGTTGTCACTATCGATATTTCTCAAACCAAAGAGAAAGAAAACTTTATCGTAGCTTTACATGATTCAAAAAAAGGAATTGAATTAATGTATTGGGAGCCAAAACCGAAAATTTACAAAAATTATCAATAAAGCTTTCTAAAAAAGATATATAATTTTCAAATAGTAGTTATTACATAGGATAATAGTTCCGTAGGTTGTCGCTTCGAGTCGAGCCACAACAAATTTTAACTTTTCATTCGTTTCATTTTTAATATTCTCCATAAATAAAAATAATCTTGGGCTTTATTAAGGAAAATATAATGTAATTACGGTAATAATTTCATTAAGAAATGAACGTTTAAAAAAATTATATCATCTATACTTCGAAATGTTAGTTGAAACTTTATTATAATGCAATTGGGAAATACATGGTAAGTAGGTACCCACTGGTAAGTAGGTGTATTTTTTGAAACATAAGGCTTTGCATTGTGATTTTTCCCAATTGCATTATAATAAATAATAGTGTTTCTTTTTGAGTTTTTGGCTCTATTTTAGTGTTAGTTGAAACTTTTATTCTCGATGAAATTATAACTGAAATAATTCTCTTTAACGTACTAAAGTTCTGAATAATTTGTATTTTTGGATATTATTATTATATTAGAGAATATTAAAAAGGAAACGGATGAACAGTTAAAACTTATAACTCAACCCGAATCGACAATCTGCGAAACACATATCAATATTATGATCATCAACCGCTGAAAAAAAGTTATATAGAATAGATATACAATTTAAAATATAATATAAGGAAACTATTAAGTATATAAGTTTCAATCTATTTGACACACACACACACGCACGCACAGGTTTAAATATAATATGGGAATATATAATTTTACAGGCGGCCATTGGACGAATTTCCAAAGAGGCCTGCAAAATGATTTTGGTTGGCCATTCTTGCTCTTAAGGTATGCCTTAACTGTTACGTCGAATAAGATTAAGCCGGCCAAATACATCATTAAAGCACTCTGAGGTGAAAAAGCGAACATTCGGAGAACAAACGACATCTATGTTTTCGAAGCAGTTTCTAAAAGAACCATGTGATAAGCTAAGTCCTACTTCTAATGGATAGGATAGCTCTCCCAATAGAAGCTAATGAACTCAATTAGTCTTTTCAGAAACTTTACTAAAAGTTCTAACAACAGCAAACTGGTAAACGGGAAAAATAGGCCTATAGGACGTAGTAACATCAGCCAGAAGAAAAAATAAATCACAGATGTATTTTATTAACAGAATAGTGTACATACATACTTACATACACTAGGAAACGGGGGGAAAGGATTCGCACATCTCGTCTTTGCTATATATAATGAATTGAAATATTAAAAACAATCCTTTGAGTTTACCCAATAAAAAATACAATTAAAAGTTGTTGAATATCAGCATATAATATATTGAAAACTTTCATCGTAATAAAGAAATATTTAAAAATATCATAAACGCCAAGATAAATGTATTAGCACACTTTATTTTTTTTTTCACAAATTAAAATTATCGTTGGTTTATGGTTCACTAGTAGCTGTTTACTTCCCAGAGTATAATTCTGTTTCTTCCTATCAATATTTCAATCATGTCAGATCTTTTACCTGCTCAATAATGCAAAGCAAGTGAACTGACTGTTTCAGGAATAAGAATCACAGTCTCGGTCTCTTGCATCGTAATTCTTCTTTCTCTATCTAGTTCTTGGTCTTCATCTCTTCTATCCTGATCACGCCCAAATCTCTCGCCCGAAGATGTCTTCTGTTTTTCCCAATTATTTGTCCTATACCGATTATTTATCCAATACTATGTGTGATCTTGGGACACCAACTTGTTTGTTGCGTATAACCCCATCGTGCTTTTTATGTTTATCAGGATATTCTATCAAGACATTATCATTGGGATATAAATCCTCCAACAGATGTGCTCCTTTATCGAAGTACCGTTTTGTGAGGTGCGGTTAGTGTTCCAACTTCTCTGGAATATTAACGTTTTCCTTTGGGCGCAGGCTGTCACTGGTAGTAGATAATTTCGTCCAATAGACCCAATTTATTAGCAACTGCGATAGTGATAATTTAACCTTCTTTAAATGAGTGTTTCTGTACTCCAACAGGGCCAGGAATATGTCCCCCTTCTCCTCTCCCACTTTTCTAGAGAGGTTCTTTATTATCCCCACTCCTTGTTCAGCAAAGGAATATTATTCTGAATGGTTAGGACTCTGCGTAACAATTTCAAAGCAATGATCTTCCGAAAATAGTTTCAATCGGTCTCGAATGGTACATTATCACAAACAACAACTTCTGGTAAATGAATATATCACTTTTAATTTCTGAAGAGGATATCAAAAGAATGGGAATACGATATTATAATCCCCATACAAAAAGGATAGCCAGACTGAGTGTTCCAATTATAGACCCATATGTCTCTCTCCAGTTATCTACAATCTATATACGTCTATTTTAGAAAGTAGATTAAGACCTAGAGTCGAGCCACACAGCGGTGAGAAACCGGCTTAAGTTCAGGAAGATAAACTCAAGACCATATATTCTCTCTAAGAAATGTCATACAAAAATCCTGGGAATTTCTCCGAAGGATCGCAGGAAAAACAAGAAGAGGTCGTATTCGCAATGAAACGATCAGGGAGGAACTCAGGATCGTAGCAATGAAGGAGATGCTCTAGTCCCGCCAATTAAAATGGTTTAGACATGTTCTGAGGATGAAGGACTATAGGGATCCATTGAAGACAATGGACTACGTCCCTGAAGGTAGAAGACCACGAGGACGCCCTAGAATGTCCTACCTGGTAAATGTCGAGTGCATGTGCAGGAAAAGAGGCAAAAATATCCGTCAGGTGAGGAACCTAGGAACAAGAGTGGCAGTCCTGCTTACACGCTCCCCTTCGCTGAAAGGGACCACAAGGATGATGCGAAAGAAGAAGAAGAAGAAAGAATTCATACAAATGATGCAAGATGGGATCTGACAACCGTTCAACAGCCCCTGGGACAGCCCACTGCACATCGTGGAGAAGAAGGATGGTGACATACTGCCCTATGGGGACTACAGGAAACTAAACGCGAAGAAGGTCCCCTGCACATATGCAGTCCCAAACTTCACGGTAAGAAGATCTTAACGACAGTGGACATTAAAGATGCAAATTTGCTACTTCCGGTGTCTTGAGAAAACATTCCGTGGAGGGCTGTCATCACAAGCTTAGATCTTTTCGAGTTCCTCCCTCCCAGTCTAGTTACGATGGGTTTCGTCAGCAAGGAGGAATGCTCCCCGCTGTGCAGGGGTACCACGTGCAGGACGAGGCTCTTCACCTCGCTTGGGTTTTGGTCTGATTAAAATTCTCAGAAGCGAAGACCCGATCGGACAGAGAGAGACACCTGTCTCATTGGGTGCCTCATAGCTTCCCTCACCCCCTAATTAAGTGCTTATTTGTAGCTTCATCTTGTATACCCAATATAAGTCGGTCTCGAATCATTTCTGGTTCAAAAGCCTAGCAGTTGCAATTGGTACTTAGCTTGCGTAAGCTGGGTACATAATCGTATAGATTCAGATATTTCTTGTACATAGTGATCATATATTATTTTATTTTGTAGAATTTATCCAATCCCTTAATGAATTTATCAGCAGTGTCCTTTTTGTTGTATGCGACCTTCATATTTTCCAGCACTTGTTGCAATCTGTCTCGGCCAAAAAATACTGTTTGGCCCTGAACATTAAAAGTGTTTTTTGTTGTTTTTAGCTTTAAGCGAAGACCTTTGTTTTTTATAAAGATTCATTTCACCATCGTTTGAGTAAAGTTTTTCTTTTGTGTTTATTTTGTAGGTTATTTATTGAAATAAAAGAAAATTATTTTTTTATTAGAAAAGATAATTTATGTACATAGTATATGGTGTTAGTGAATAAACAAGAGCCTGTTGTTTATTGTGACCAACCAAACTACACGCTGTAATCCAGCTGGTATAGTCAGTCAGAGATAGTTTGTCGAACGGGATTTATCTATTTCTCACACTTTCATCTATCGATTATCGCCATGCGGGCGATTAATTGA
Source organism: Arma custos (assembly GCA_037127475.1). Classification (NCBI taxonomy): domain Eukaryota; kingdom Metazoa; phylum Arthropoda; class Insecta; order Hemiptera; family Pentatomidae; genus Arma; species Arma custos. Next base: position 16,822,914 of record CM073761.1, on the reverse strand, counting down.
TGCGCAATTATATCACACTCCGTCGACATCGACTCGACCAGCTTGCTTTCGTTGGCGCTTGAGGAAGACCTCGTTGAATTCGCTTTACACCTGCAGGTGGTGAATATTGAACATTAATAATTTGTTGGAATTTCAGATTACTATAATACATATACTTAATTTTTTTATATTAATAATTGTTATTTATCAGGGTTTTCTCAATTAATAAACATATTTACACCATAAGTTTTTACGATATATTTTGTGGTACTTATTTATTTATTTATAACAAAATTATTTCATTTATTTTGTATTTTATTTATTTGTTTATATGTGATTTTGCTTTTAATATTTTCTTTTCACATATATCCTTTTCAGCTAGTGAATCAGTTAGAAACAGGGTCAGAGACTTGCATTTTTGTATGCAAAGTTGCCGCTCACTCCCATCTTAAATAATGGGAAATAGCTTATTGAACATGCTCATCTTTATCATTAAGGCCATATATGAGTTAATATTTCCAATTGTCAGTCACATTTCTTTTTAAAGTCATCTTACAGGGGAGAGGTATGTGAGGATTCGACATATAGTTATGAATGAATGAATAAAAATAGCCTTCATTTAAGGGTGCATTTTACATTTACTATAAAATAAATTTACAAACATCATAAAAAACAAAACAAGTTTTTACGATATAAAAAAAACAATTCTTTACTATATAAATATTTATACACATTTTCCTTGCATAGGCCTCCCTTTTTGAGTAATAGTCTTTAATACCTCCCTGGGTGACTAGCCCTACTGGAATGCGGAATTTTTAAGGACCAACATTTTATTTTCCACTCTTCTCTATCCTTAGCAGCTCTCCATCAGAGGATCTCTCCATCTCTTCCCTTTTCTGCCTCTCGTCCTTTTTTGGTTACATGGTGTCCATTCCTTGACTACTCTTGACCGTCTGTTGTCACTGAACCGGAAGAGATGTCCAGCCCATTTCCATTTGCCTTCCATTATCTGCAAAGATGTGTCTTTTAGCCCTGTTTCTTTATTCAGCTTTTTGCATCTTATTCTGTCCTTTTTCTTCACTTTCATTATACTTCTTTCGATGCTATTCTGCCACACCTTGATCCTCTTCTCTTGGGCTTTTGTCAAAGACCATGTTTGGGAGTCACAGGTCACCGTTGGCATAATACATTTGTCGAAAACCTGTCGTTTTAGGTCAATACTTATGTTTCCTTTCATTATGTACTTCAGAGACCAGAACTTTTTCCAACCAAATGCTATTCTTCTCTGAACTTCTTTTGTTGCTCTATCTGAAAAGGAAACTAACTGGCCCATGTATACATATTCCTTCACGTATTCCAGGGTGAATTTGTTCATTTTTATTTCTTCCCTTGAACTACTGGTCATTAGTTTGGTCTTGTTATAATTTGGGTATAGACCAATTTCTTCGCAGAGTATTAGAAGCTGATTAAGCATTTCTCGCATTTGGTGGGTATCATTGGCAAAAAGCACAATATCGCCTGGAAACCGTAGGTTGCTGAACCATTGACCATTTACTTTTACGCCTGCTATTTCCCACCCAAGAGACCAGAAAATCATCGCTAACACCAGATTAAACAACAAGGGAGATAACATATATTTTATATCTATATAAATAAAAATGAATCGACAAATGTGTTGCTAAGGGCAATACTCGAGAACGGCACAACCAATTCGGCTAATTTGTTTTCCTTATTTTTGTTAAGGCGAAAAGAAGGTTATGGAGAGAAAAAACGTAAAAATGACAAGAAAAATAATAAAAAAGACACTTTTCTTTTCCCATACTAGCCACTCTGTTCCCAGCTGTGTATCTATATAAATAAAAATGAATCGCCAAATGTGTTGCTAAGCGCAAAACTCGAGAACGGCTCGACAAATTTGGCTTATTTTTTTTAGTTTGAGTGTCATCAATACAATAATATAACGAGTTCCCTCAAATTTGTATTCGCTCTTATTTTAATTTTTCAAATATTCTTTATAGTTATTTTTATTGTGTAAAAAATGATGTTTTTTACATAATGAAGATCAGTAGTCGTATGTTTATAATATAAGAAGTGATATAATAATATACAATAAGTGATAAGAAAGTAAGCGTTGGTGCAGTTTTAGGGATGGGGCTTAGATTATCGGCTACATGGGCTTAGATTCCTTTGCCAACGTTCCTTTAAAGCAAATCGAACCATAAAAAATAGTATTATAACTGACGTACGTGTCATCATTGCTTCCTCGGAGCGTAGTATTTTCTTGGTTGTTATTAAATTTTCGCTTCTCTCGAAAACCATTTGTGTGTTTATTTGTTGTGTTATTTTATTTAATGCATATCAAATTAAGCTTTATCTGATCATAGAACATGAAATTATCCCAAAACTGATGGGCATGATGATCTATTCTCCAACAAAATAAAGTCTTTTTTTGCTATTGGTCCTACTAATATAAGATTTTTTTCTCGGAACCCTGCGATAAGAGGCGAGCCTCATTCTTCATAGCTCTTAATCACGTACATTACTCTATAGAAATAAGTGACCGAGAAATCTGATCTCTTGGCTGCGCCCAGTTCACTAATTTTGGTTATTATTAAGCAATTAAAAGACCTGGCAAGATTGAAATATTTTCGAATACTAGTTTGAAAGAAGAGAATTATACTCTAGTAAGTAAACAAAAACAAATTAACAAACGACCCTTTGTATTTATGTCCAAAAAAACAAAATGTGCAATTACTTTTTTCCTGATGTCCATGTTATTTTTATATATTATTTTATTATAATCACAGTTTTCAATCGAATGTATACTCTTACTCAACAAGCTTAATTGTAATTTTAATTCGGTAAACTCCAATCCTTTCAGTTTTTAATATTTCAATTTGTTATAAAAAGAAAAAACGGAGTGCATAAATACTTTTTCCTCCTAGTGTAGTTGATTAGCAATGCTTACCTTATGATCAGCCACTTTGAATTCGATAAAAACAATATACAATACAATTTTGAATATAAAATGAATAGAAACGAAAAATTAAATTTTCAAATATCAATTGAAAATACAAAAATAAATTACAAAAAGAAACTATATAACACCACAATTCAATTAAAATTAAAGCTTCAGCGGTAGATTTTTAAAATTACAAATTAGAGATTATTATACATACATGAGCCCTAGGAAAGTGTTGAGGTCCCATAGGGTCGACTCACGACTGATAGAAGAATAAATATATAAGTTATGAGCGATAGCCTTGAGATGAGCAGCACACAATCAGAAGGGCTCAGCTAGCCGCTATTTTTACTACTTTAAGTGTTATGAGTTAATCTATAGTTTCAGTTTATGTTAATGCGATTTTTTTTTTATAAAAAGATATTTTTATAAGAATATTTACTGTCACAAGTATTAAGTTATACAGTAACAAGCTTTAATTCAGATGCTGGTCCATAGTGATCCAAATATGTTTGTTAATTATAATGGAATATCAAATAAAAACATCATTCATCTTAATAAATATTGCATACAAATATCTTATGTATTTTATTAGACCGTTTAATACATTTTGATTAGTCTTATTGATATTTAGAAGTCTTAGTTGATATTTGGGACTGAAATAAGACAGTGTTTATAGATGAAATAAAACAAAAAAAAAATGGTTGGCCTGATGGTTTGAGATCGATGAGATGGGGGCGCTTGCGCGTGTAAGTGGTAGCGCGTTGGCTCGTGCAGTGGCTGGCAAGGTGGCTACCGTCCCCATCGCACAATCCCTCTCTATTTCCCTATCTCCACCCCTGAGGAGGAGGCGTAGGACTCCTTCGCTTAGGGGGCAATTCACCAGCCTGTGAGTATATAGATACATATATTTATTTATATATACAAATAGACAGCCGGAAGGTGCAATGACAAATTAAACGTGGGCATATATATCAATCATTATTCCATAAAATACAGCTAAAAGCATTAGTTTAATATACAAAACCTTTACCATTTATGCATGTACAAAATCTAATATATAGTAAAAGAAAAAAAATAAATAAAGCCGTAGACTAAAGAGTGATCCAAGAAGGCATTCTTTTTGTATAGATTAATCTATACTGTTTTTGGATTTTTATTCTTCTCAATTAAAAAAATTCAGTTCATTAAATATTCCTTCATTTTTTCAAATCCTATATTTGTTTAAGTTTTTTGATAAAATTTTATGGTAACGTAGTTGATCTGGAATAGAGGAATTGATACAGATACGTCAGTAATCCAGAATTCTAACTTGTTTCAGCTGATTTCAAGTTGATAACGTGCTATAAACTCATTTTTTATTTTTGTTTCTTTTTTGGGGGCGTTTCCTCTACAAAGGGAGTTTGCTACTACATCAGTTTGTTATAAAATTGTGGTCAGGCAACTTACTTAATTATTAATTATAAAATATTTTTTAATATCTACTATATGCCAAGGCTCCCGTATATACAGTTTTCTTTTCTAATTCTTCTCTCATTAAGTACTAATAGGGTCTAACATCCCATATGTTTCGTGTCAATTTTTCTCTAAGTTCATTACTTCATGATCTAGTTATTTCTCCTTTGCAGCTTTTGGTATGGAACTAGTTGATAATTGTTAGAATTAACAGCATACAACATTTATAAAAAATTGTAGTGGGACAGAAGAATAGCTGATTAACCTTACACCTATTCAGGTGTGCAAAATACTGAAAAAAAAAAGGACAAGATATTGGTACGTGTCAATATATTCTTGTAATTCCATATTTGTAGCACGAGTACGTTATACATTTGACTGAAGTTATTTGGAGCCTTGCAATATTAACAACTCGTTATCTTCGATTTTTTCAATTAGAATCCAGTACCCATCATATATATCTCAAATACTTCGTTTATGATACGAACCTATACAGTGTAACGGGTGTCCATTGAAAGTTATAGACGCATATGTGACCACGGTAAAGTTAATATTTGAATTTGATTCTGAATATTTCATGTTGGATATTAGAATGCAAAATATAACAGTTTATTTAGAATATATAGGGTGTTTCAGGGTTAAATGGCCAAACTGAAAATTTGAACTAAGGACCTCAAAACAAGAAAAAAATTTTCTATGAAGGTATGTCCGCAAACGCTTTGTTTAGGAGATATTCACATCTAAAGATTTCATTGTTACTAATTATTTAGGCATAGTAAATAAATAAAAGTTATTTTATTTGTTCCTACTTTATTTATTAAATTTAAACCATTAACATTCACATTAAATGTTCAAAGTGATTACCTTGAGCATTCAGATAGGCTCGGCATCTTTCTTCAACAGCAGCAGTGACCAAACTGAAAATATGAACTAAGGACCTTAAAACAAGAAAAAATATTTCGTACGAAGGTATGTTTGCAAACGTTTTGTTTAGGAGATAAATTTAGATAGAATACTAATATGACCTTGCCTCCCTAACTGTACGTAAACTATGGACTTCAGGATTAATATCTACTGTTTGTCAATAACAAATAATAATAAGAATAGAACTACCAATAAAATTCATCAGTTTGTTTGAGGCTTTCGCAGATTATGCCTTCCATTTATACTAATGCTGAATATGCCGATATGGTGTTTGTGTACGGTTTTTGCAATGGTAATGCCAATGCTGCCCGTCGTGAATATTCCATGCGATTTGCAAATAGAAGATTACCTAGTAAGTCTACCTTTAACTCTATGTTTCAACGTCTTAGAGAAACTGGTACATTTGCTGTCGTGCCACATGCTGATGGACAATATTTTGATGATAATCCATCTGTCAGTGTACGAAGAGCTGGAACAGAATTAAATGTTACGCCAACTACAGTATGGAGAACTCTCATTGCAGATGGACGTCACCCATATCATTATCAACGGGTAAAAAATTTACTACCGCAAGATTTACGGCAAAGAAGAAATTTTTCAGATTGGTATTTAAATCAAGCTGATCAAAATCCACACTTTTCAGGAGAACTTTTATGGACAAATGAAGGTAGCTTCATTATACAAGAAGAGGTATCTTCAATCAGAAAAATAATCATCTCTGGTTGCTTGAAAATCCCGATTCAATTCGTCAGCATCATTTTCAGCACGAATTTCTGTGCAATGTGTGGTTTGGGATAATAGACAATATTTTAATAGGCCTGCATTTCTTACCACCTCGACGCAATGCGGACACATTTTTGGAATTTCTTAATAATGATTACCACGATTTAGTTGAAGATATTCCACTACAACTGAGAAGGAACACGTGGTTTCAATTAGATGGTTGTCCTGTACATTACGGAAGAGTTATACTACAATGGCTAAGTGCTAATTATCCTAATCAATGGATTGGCCATGCAGGACCAGTGGCTTGGCCTGCTCGCTCTCCAGGCTTGACAACACTGGGTTTTTTTTATTTGGGGTGACATTAAACAAAAAGTCTATGCAAGGCCAGTGAATGACCTTAATTCTTTACGAAGAAGGATAATTGAGTCTTCTGAAACAATAATACATATCCAGTGCCGTTCTGCTACTGCTGTTGTTGAAGAAAGATGCCGAGCCTGTCTGAATGCTCAAGGTAATCACTTTGAACATTTAATATGAATGTTAATGGTTTACATTTAATAAATAAATTAGGTACAAATAAAATAAGTTTTATTTATTTACTATGCCTAAATAATTCGTAACAATGAAATATTTAGATGTGAATATATCCTAAACAAAGCGTTTGCGGACGTACCTTCATAGGAATTTTTTCTTGTTTTGAGGTCCTTAGTTCAAATTTTCAGTTTGGCCATTCAACCCTGAAACACCCTGTATATTCTAAATAAACTGTTATATTTTGCATTTTAATATCCAACATGAAATATTCAAAATCAAATTCAAATATTAACTTTACCGTGGTCACATATGCGTCTATAACTTTCAATGGACACCCGTTACACTGTATAGGTTCGTATCATAAACGAAGTATTTGAGATATATATGATGGGTACTGGATCAGGAATGTCATGAAAATATATCATTTGCGGAAATGAGATCATAAACAGCGCATGCTTAGTTTGACGAGACTGTTGGAGTTGGGCCAAGTGTGATCGTGCTATTTTAACAAGATTCTGGGGAGGAGAAATTCACGGACCGAAAGAAGCCGATCCCTAACGAAACCTCCTCCTCATATCGTTCTTTTTCCTGCCTCATTTACCTTTATATTTATATTTAACTTGTAGATTATATTTATTTTTGACCTGGTCGCTCAAGTTTACTCAACAAATCGGGAACAGATATCAACTTCAATCAGTGGCGAAAAACGTTTTTGTCATTTATACAAATGGGTTTGCTTTTGCCCATATTCTACTAATAAATGCAAATTATACAAACATAAACATTTCTTGAGAGGAAAATAGTTGACTGGATGATCAAATGTAGAAAGGAGATAGTTGGGGGGTGCAGTAAAAAAAAAACACTGAATAAGTACTAGACTTATAATTATGTGCCGACGTTTCGACCTACAGTGTAGACCATCCCTGAAGATGACCTACACTGTAGTTCGAAACGTCGGCACATAATTATAAGTCTAGTACTTATTCAGTGTTTTTTTTTACTGCACCCCCCCCCCCCAACTATCTCCTTTCTACATAAAAATTTCTTATGCAATATTGAATAGATAATGTTGTAAATAGTAACTTAACGTACCAAAAATGAATCTTTAAATAATTTAGTAGAATCAAGTCAATAAAAAAGATAATGTCGACAAAGCAAGCAAAGGTTGCTTAGTGTACGGATTTTTTAACAGTATAATGTCTAGGAGGGTAGGAACCTAGGTTGCCATCATTACGTTCCCTAGATTTCGGAAGGTAATGATCATAGCCAGATCAATTATTTATTCTGTCAACAGTCGTCAATGGACGATATCGGATTTAAAGACCCCCTGGATGCTCACCCATCCTCTATAAATTGTGTAATCCCAATTAGGGAGAACAATCTGACAAATCACCTCCATGCTCAAACGTTGGCTCAAAATCAGACAGCCTCAACCACGTATTGGAAATAATGTTACCTCAAATAATATTTTTGTAAATAATGTTGCAGTCGTAACTGTAACTGATGATTGCATCTCTAACGGAAAAGTTATCAATCAAGAAAATATATGGCATTAAAATAATTTTAATAAAATGAGTTGAAATTCACATCAAATCAATTGAAACATTAAGAAAAATTAAAACTTTCTTCTGTTTTTATTTTATAATTTCAACCTGTATTTGTTGAAAATTATATTAAGTCCTAGTGATTTTAAATCAGTATATTGTTATAAAAATAAGGATTATGAAGAAATTAATAATTTAGGATCCGATGAAACAAAAAAAAAAAGAGACAAAAGTTTAGTTGTATTGATTGGGGATTGTTTTGATTTGCCCTCACCAAACTAGTACTAGAGTAGCGGGGGAGGGCGACCCGCCCCTTGGCTCTTGTGCTATTCTAGGCCTTAGTCGATGGCTGGGTGCTACCGGATCCAGTTCGAGTGGTACGACCTAGGTGGTGCGGTCCGCCTCAACAGCTCCAGTCGCGTCTTACTCTCGGCGGAAGGAAGCAGGGCCGTCTGCGAGGTTACCAGAAGCAGTCCCTCATTGACTGCCTTGGATGTCCTCACGGCGGTGTCTGTGCTCCTTTGCCTCGCCAGGATATGCAGCCGCAAGTCGGTTCTCCTCCGGCAATGGAAGCCCACCTTGTGCCCAACCCCCTTGACCATCACCCCCAAACTGGTTCCAAGACCACCTGTGCACTTCCCGCGGCTGTGTCACTCGGCTGCTCCTGACCTAGCTCCATGTTAGTAAGTAGCCTTCTGGCAAAAATCACACTTCTCATATTTTTAACATATCCATGTATAATTATACCCACACACACACGCACACGAGAATGAGAGAAATAGTGCGGGGGGCAGAGATTGATTAATCTGAATAATTTTGTATTTATTATTGCAATATATTTGTTAAACATACACATAATTATATATTATCAATACAAACTCTGGCTGTTAAATCATCTTATATTAGAAAATTAGATAATCAGTTATTGTTTTGATCCGTATTTATACGAGTTTATGTCGCGGTATGGACAGGTCGGGGTAATTTGCAGTATAGGGTTTTATTGCGATCATTTCTAGTTTTGTCAGGCAACAACGCTCGATAGCCGCTCATTGCGTTTCCCAAAAAGATAAACAAATTTTCCACGGATCATTTTCAGACGAATTTGGGAACTTGCCTTATTGATATAAAATTGGCAATGATATCATATCATGTAATGGGGGGATCGATCGCGGATTAATTTTGTGGACCACAATGCTTTTAAATTGTTGTTAAAGCAGGATAAATAAGCCACAGGCAATAAAACATTATAGATTGAGATGAAAATAGTTGACTGGAAGATCTAATGTGGGATATAGATAGTCTGGGGGTGCAATCAAAATAATACTAAATAAGAAAAAATATTTATTATAAGTGCCGACGTTTCGGCCTACGTTGTAGGCCATCTTCAGAGCTGATAGAAGGCGAAACACAACTAAACGAATCTCTGCTGCGCCCTTCAAGAAATCATCAACTAGTGGGCACACGCCAACATGATCTCAGCTAGTTTATCCCCGATTCTCATTTTTCATCAAACACCTTTCTGGCATTATTCCGATTCCATGAATACATCAGCAGTTTGTGGTGTAGTTCCTGAGAAGCATATCGTAGGAACTTGGTGACCTTTCCTTCCTGGAGCAACTACAATGCCGTCTCCATACTTCTTTAACAACCTTTCTTTGATTTTTTTGAAGTTTGACCTGTCACAGCAGCTCGAAGTTCCTCAAATGAGAACTGGTAGTAATTGTTTTATTCAATGAAATCGTATTCAGCCATGGCTATGTCGTTGTGCTTATCTGCACATGCAGGTTTATTGGAATAAATGGGTAGAAAAAAATCTTTATGGCATAGTTAATAGAATACTGCCCCTTCGGTACTCAATTTAATTGTTGCAGTTATGCGACTGAGAACATATTCTCCCCATTCGTCATGTCTTGCCGAAGCTCCATCAATACAGTTATTGATATTAAATTTGTCTATATCTGTATATTCCGAAAACTGACTCATTTTCGACTTGAGGGGAAAGATTTGAGAGGAAATAGAATCTCATTGTAGCATGAGGCCTGTAAACACGTTGATTTAAAATGTCTAATATAAATAGATTAATTACTAAATATAAATATAGATAAACAGTTTGTAATAAGAAATAAATTTTATTCAACAATCACCCTTCATTTTCATCTTTCCTTCTTTATCCTCACTCCTCCTGACTTATTTCAAGCTTTATTTAACACTTTAACTCCCATAGTGTGATTCAGTGGGATGTTCCCCTAGGCCATGGGCTATAATTTGTTTTCTTTATTATTAAAATTCAGCCATTGAATGTTTTGTACCTAAATTAAACTATTACATTATGACACACAGGCCATTCAAGGTCATTTTTCACTCAAAATAATACAAAACCTTGTATCCAGTTTATACTACTACTCCAAAGTCACCGTCTCCGTTGTATCAGACTGATACATATGGCCTCGCTATGTAATCCTCTAATGTATACACATGTTACATGTGGCTTGACAAGGTTGAATTAATTTGTATCAAATATACACATATGGCAGTTAAAGTGTTAATACATCGATTTACTATTTTTAATCGAAATAAAAACGAGTTTGGAATAAAAATTAATTTTTATTCAACAATCAATCTTTTTGTTGAAAAGAAAAAAAAAATGTCTTGTTTCTTTCTTTAACCTCCCCCTACCAAGTCTATCCCAATTTATACCCTCCACCAGTTTAACTAACCTTCCTAGTCATAAATGAAGAGTAAGTATTATCATGTATAGGGAGTTGAAGGTGTACAGAAAAATTTGTTACCAAATGCTGGGTCATAGCGGTATCGATCATTTAAGTAAAAAACTCTAGCGTTCGATAAAATTCATATAAAATGATGAACCTAAGACCTATTTCGATGATAAGTTAATTGTCTACAACTTTCTTTTTATAGAATTTTCGGTGGAATGAAGATTTGAGGCGCTGCAGATAGAAGTTGAATTGATATAGGTTGGGAACATAACTATTTTTAAAATTTACCGATCTTCTAGAGCGCATATCTCACTAACGATTACAGATGCCAAACAATTGTAAGAATAACATATATATACATATATATATATATATATATATATATATATATATATATATATATATATATATATTTATATATATATATATATATATATAAGTTAAGACAAGACGATGATAGCAAAGTCGCTAATCAAGCATTTTAAACAGCTGTTGGAATCTATAAATAGAGATTCAAGATGGCAATAAAGTCAGTGTTTAACCAGCCGTCAAGTGTGTTGTTTATCTCCCTACTTATTCTTTTTTTTTTATTTTGTGAGGCGAAGTACTTAAGTGGTGCCGAAACCCGGGAAAACGTTTAAGCAGTTCAGTGAGAATTTTTTTTTTTCCAAGGACACTAAAGACTACTGCGAGTTCATTATAGATCTATTTTACTTTCATTTTTATTTTTCCTCTCTCAATTTGAAAAATAACTATTCTTGCCATTATGAATGAACAAACAGAAATCCAGAGGCCGGCAACGTTAACGTTAGAGCCTTCACAGCCAGAACAGGCGAATCCCCAGTTTCCGCCATTACCGTCAACAACTCTAGCAATGGCGCGGGCAGACTTAGCTGCCCAGGAAGCAAACAGAATTGCGCAGGAAACAAACGAATTGGAGAAAATGAAGTTAAGGAAGGCCAATGTACAAGATTTAAGGAGGGAGATATCAGACCTGGAGAAATTTAACAGTGATGTGGGCGAATTAAATCATTTCCTCAAGGGTGGGGATGGTATTATGAGCAGCATTCAATCCCAGGTCACAGCAAACTTTTTAGGGGAAGTGGATGCCAAAAGCCTACGGGTAGCCTTAGCACGACGGGTCAGAAGGAGCGTATTAAATCTAATCCAAGCAGATGAGGATACCTCGTGGCAGGTGATCAAGGAAAGACTAAAAAAAGCGTATGGAGGGGGGGGGCGATGGGCCCCAGAAGAGGATATGCTGCAGATGTTTCGAGAGATGAAGCGTTCAAATCAGACAAACGGTCAGTACGCTGCAGGCCTGCTCGTGAAGCTGAATAGGATTAACGAAAAGTTACGAGAAGTAATGGAAACCAGTGCGGTCGAAGCGTGGATGTATTTTATGACCACAGTCCTGAAGGTACAATTAGCCAGGGATACTGGAATGAAAGACGAATTACCCAGGGGTAGGTCATTCGTGGAATGCGCACAGGACATGGTAGACGCGAGTGCCCGCGACGAGGAAGAGAGAGAAGAGATCGAACCAGGGTGGAAAAGAGTATCGTACCGGAGGAACGAGGCAGGAAGGAATAGAGTGTGTATCACTCCTGTCTGGACATGGGAAGAAGAAGAGATGGAGAGTTTGGGTGAAGAGAAAAAATATCTAGAGAAAGAAGGCAAATTGTGGAGAGGAAGAATGGGAGAAGAGAGGAAAGGAGGTGCCACGAATGTGGGATGATAGGGCACTTGGTGGCTCAGTGCCCACGTGCGGTGTTTTGAATGCTACGGTGCGGGATATATGACCAGACAATGCCCATATATACGGGGTAGGGAGCACGATCGAGGCGAGCCTATGGAGATCAATGCTCAAAGAATGTGGCGGAGAAACAGGATATCGTCGGAATCAGCTAGATCTTCGGAGGCTTCAGGGTCCGAGACGGAAGGCAGCGAACCCACCGGCAGAGGAATCCCCGGAGGAAGAAGTAAGCAACAGAGCACAGGGAGGCGAACTGTGCAGATAAGAAAAGAATGAGGATTGTGTGAACGGAGGGGCAAGAGAACTGGTAGTAATTGTGAATAGTGAACCTTTTTTTTGTGAATAGTGTGATAAAGAAGTGTGACAGGTTGCCTATTATAGAGGTCTGTAAAGGGTGGAAGTGTTTAGTAGACACAGGGAGTTCCTGTTCATTAGTGAGCACAGACAAGTTAAAGGTATTATTTAAAGGGAAGCGCGACCCAGAGGTGAGACCATGTCACTGCAAGGTGCTCACTTTGAGTGGACCCTGTACGATAGAGGGGGAAATTGATTTAACCCTAGATAAATGGGGAAAGAAGGAGGAGGTGATGACGCTACCCGTTGTGGAGATTATGCCGCGTGAGTATGGGAGGATTTTGGGATGCGATTTGTTCAGCACCCTAGGGGTAAAAATTCGCAGTGCAGGTAGTCAGTGGGCAGTTCGCATCGGGAAAAAGCGATACAAAACGAGGCAGGACGCGAAAGGGAGCGTTAGGTGCGTTGGAGTAATCACCAAGGGTACCGATGAGAAACAAAGCGTAAGAGATGAATTCGAAGACATTTTTTTTTCGCGAGGACATCCGCTGAGCACGACGGGAGAGACTCTCCATAAGATCCTTTGGAAAGAGGATAAAGTCACCTATGTAAAGGAGAGGAGGTACCCACAAGCGTTAAGGGGACACATCCGCGAGGAGATCGAGGAGCTGAAGCGTCAAGGGAACATTGTGGATAGCATGTCGCCCTTTAATAGCCCATTATGGGCAGTTGACAAGAAGCCGGTCGATGGGGAATGAAAGGAACGCTATCGGGTAGTGGTCGATTTTAGGCAACTAAACGAGAACACGTGAGATGAAAAATACTCCATTCCGAGATTGGAAGACATTTTGGACCGGCTGGGTGGAGAATCAATCTTTAGTACACTCGATCTGAAATCAGGATATCACCAAATTCGTATGCACCCCAGGGACCAAGCCAAAACAGCATTTAGCAGAAGAAAGGGGGCATTATGAATTCACACGTATGCCGTTCGGACTGAAAAATGCGCCTATCACGTTTCAAAGACTGATGGACGAATTCTTGCGGGGTTTGGATGAGAATATATGCCAGGTATACATGGATGATCTCTTGGTATTTAGTAAGACAGAGGCGAGTCATTTAGAGGATCTGCGACGAGTCTTCACTAGAATACACCAGTTTGGGCTGAAGCTATCGCAAGAAAAATCGACATTGGGTCAAAGGCAAATTAATTTTCTCGGACATGTAATTTCGGCGGAAGGGGTACGACCGGACGTGAGGAAAGTCGAAGCAATTGGGAAAATGGTAATGCCTAATGATGTGAAGGGAATCAGGAGATTATTAGGAACACTGAATTACTACCGCCGATTTGTACCGGAGATGGCCGAAAACCTGGTCCCTCTGAACGAACTGTTGCGGAAGGGGCGCACAGTTAAGATCACGCCAGAGATTGAAGCAAAAATCAGAAGGTGCATGTTGCAGTTGCAAACGGAACCAGTCCTTGCATCCCCAAATTTCGCTAAGCCATTTTCGATCACCACAGACGCCAGCGAATATGCACTGGGGACGGTTTTATCACAGGAAGGCGAGAGAGGGGAAAGACCTGTGGCATACGCTAGCAGAAGGCTTACGGACGCCGGATCTCGTTACAGCGGACTCGAACGGGAACTATTAGGAATTGTATGGGCGGTGCAACACTTTCAGCCATATGTATTTGGAAGGAAATTTAAAGTGCATACAGATCACCGTCCTTTGTTGTGGGTGGGCAATCTGAAGGAGTCCTCGGCTAGAGTTACACGATGGAAGGAGATTTTAAGCCAGTACAATCTAGAAGTAGTGTATAAACCAGGAAAGGATAATGTTGTAGCTGACTGGTTATCTCGCGCCTTACAGGTTAATATGGTTGAAACAGAGGTAGGAGAAGCGTCGGGAGATTTGCAAAGGATCGGGCGGGAATGGACACCAGACGGGGATCCCTCGGATGACGAATCAGGGAACGAGAGAACAGCAGAAATGGAGGAGATTGATGACATAATTAACAATAAGTCCCGACAGGTCATCTGGAAAACAAAAACTACGGGGCTCGTAAAAATGGAGTGTTCCAAAAATGACAAGCATTCCATCATCACTATTTGGTCCCAACCTGGAGTTCAGGAAGAGCAAATCTGCCGAGCGTTAAAGGACGCCTCTAAAGCAGGCGCGACCCACTATCTGTATGTTGGCAATGCGACGGTGTGGGACAAGATACGTAACTTGTGGAGGTTCGAAAAAATAGGGATAGACAGGAAGTTTATCCGATGTCGAAAATCGCTAATCAAGCTGGCATTTTAAACAGCTGTTGGAATCTATAAATAGAGGTTCAAGATGGCAATAAACTCTGTGTTTAACCAGCCGTCAAGAATGTTGTTTGTCTCCCTACTTATTCTTTTTTTTATGTATTGTGAGGCGAAGTACTTAAGTTATATATATATATATATATATATATATATATATATATAAAACGAATGTATTACAACAATGCGTCATATGTTTTAGCCTAATTCATACAAGCCCTGCCGCCATTTCTTTTTAACGTAACAATCTTCCTCTCCAAGTCCTCTTTCCGCTATTGCCTCCGGGATTCCATCTATCCACATCTTTTCGGGCCGACCTCTCTTCCTCGTTTCTGATGTTTCAGTACCCTTTTAGGCCATCGGTTGTCCGCCATCCTCATAACATGACCAAACCAACTCAGTTTTTTCGTTTCAACTGAGTACAGGATGTTAAGTGGTCTGTTTACTGCTTCCCTAATTTTGTTTTTCGGAACGTGTTGTAGTCTTGATATCCTACAACTACAATCCAAAAATCCATCTCCATTGAAAGCAGTTTTCTAGCCGAGTCAGTTGAAACGGCACTTATAAGAAATCTAGAATCTCTTTTTTGTTGCTATCATGACGTTCTTACTCCACAGAACATAATTTAAAGTCCTAATTACTTTTCTTCCTCTTATTACCTTTTCGTCGATATCTTTTTTGCTGCTGCTCCCCTTCGAAAGCCACATGCCTAAATATTTAAATTGTTCAGTTGGGGTCATATCCCATTCCCCAATATTTAGTGAGGAGTTTCCTCTATTATTTAATGCCATGTACTCGCTTTTTGTTTTACCTATTTTTAGGCCTCCTGCCTTATAGGCTTCCAGTAGTTTCCTCATCATAAAGGAAGCATCTTCTTCTTCAATTGCAATAATGACCTGGTCATCGGCAAATTGTAAATTGTACAGGCATTCATTATCTATAATTATTTCCATACCATTACACTTTTTTCCATAGGCTAAGGATACTTTTAGGATGTTTTAGGCCTTTGGTGATCGGAAATTTCTTGGTTAGGTCATTTTTTAGTTAGTGCTGGCTTACCTCTGTGTTTTCTAAGGCATTACAGAGTTTACTAAGAGGCACTGTACCACATGCTTTTTATATATCAACAAATACTTAATCGATATCTTTATTGCGAGCTTTAAATCGTTCTATGAGTTGCCTCAGGGTAAATATGTGATCAATACATGACCTACCTCCTTTAAATCCGGCCCGTTCCTCAGGTATTATCCTATCACATTCTTTCAGTAACCTCTTATTTATTATTCTTCCGTGTAATCTGCTTAAGCTACTAGTTACTGTGATCCCTCTGTAGTTCGAACACAACTTTTTACTACCTTTTTCGAAGATAGGAGTGATATGACCCTCCGTCTAATCGCTGGGAACTGTTCCTTTTGATTTATGTAAAGTGACATGAGCTCGGCCAAATTCGTTTTAAGTTCAAAAGGTCCATATTTGATTAATTCTATGGGTAGGGTAGATTGGGTACAGTAGTGACAATTTTGGTTTGTTCACCAATAATTCTGTTAATTTATCAGTTAGCTGAAAAAAAAACAACACGAATTGTAATGTGTTTATTTGTCTACGTAATAATATAATGTCTGATATATTGTCCTTCCACACTTAATGTCAGAAGTCTATTAGCCGACTGGAGAATAGAAGAACTGGAAAACGCGATGTTTAGTTCAGATATAACAATTCTTGGATTATCTGAAATAAGAAAGGGAGAAAATATTCAATTAAGGAAAAATGGTTATTTATTTTTTCAATGTGGTCAGGTCAGTGGACAATAAAAGGCGTCTCCGATAGAATTGCTGTATTAAAAATGAAGATGGACGATAAGAAACTAGTTTTAATACAAGTATATGCGCCAACGAGTGCATCTTCGGAAGAAGTGGAAGATTTCTATCAACTCCTGAATGAAACAATCTCAACTATAAAATCCAATCACCAGAATTATTTGATTATTATGGGAGATTTCAACAGTCAAGTAGGAAGAAAGGCTTGTCCAGAAGAGAACTGCGTTGGTCCATATGGGTATCCGAAATCGAGGAATAAACGAGGAGAAAGACTGGTAAATTTCAGTATAGAAAAACAATTAAAAATCGTTAATACCTTTTTTAAGAAGCGAAAGGGAAAGAAATGGAACTGGTTGTCTTCAAATGGATTGTATCGTAATGAAATAGACTACTTTCTATCTCCGAACCATACTATTTTTAAAAACATCGAAGCATCCCATCGATTTCCATTCCAGTCTGACCACAGAATCCTAAAAGCCACTATTTATCTACCCAGGCGTCCCTTCACCAAGAAAAAAATGAGCGAAATACCAAGGAGTGTTACCGAAGAACTATTCATTGCAGAATTATCAAAATTATTAACTTCCGAAGAACTCAATTTTTCTGAAAACATTCAGACAGCCTACAGCATCCTCGAAAAGGCAATTAAAATTGGAGCACTAAATTCTAAAACGAAAAAAAACAAATGTTGGCTTTAAACCTCCCGAAGAAACCCTGGCATTAATCAATAAATGAGCAAGTCTCAAACAAAAAAGAAAAAAGTCAAAAGAAGAAAAAAATAGAATACAATCTTATATGCAAACTTGTGAAATATAAACTTCGTTCTGACCTCGAAAAACATAACCAGGCCATTGTCGAAAATTTGATTTTAAAAAAATACATCCATTAAAAAAGGTAGGAAGTTGATAACTCCTGGAAAAACTGGCTTTTAAAACTTGATAACGAAAAAGGAGAAATTCAAACTAGTAGAACTGCAATAATCCATACTGCTACAAAATTCTATAAACTGCTATATTATGAAAAGTATTCAAACAAATTTAGACTAACCAGCGGAATTGAAGATAATAACGAGGTGCTTGAAGATTTTCCGGAGGAGGAAATAACAAAAATGATAAAGGAGCTCAAAAGAGACAAAATGCCTGGGCGCGATATCATAACTGCAGAATTAATTATCACAGCTTCAGAACTAATTGCTCCTATATTAACCAAACTGTTCAATGTAATTATGTTTGTAATATTTGCAACTAGGGAAATACCCGACCAATGGTTAAAATCAGACATTGTTTTGATTTTTAAGAAAGGTAGCCCATCAAAATTAAATAATTACCGTCCCCGTCCCATAAGTCTGATCCCTATCTTCGCCAAGATTTTCTCAAAAGCTCCCCAAACCTGCTTAAAAAGATTCTTCGACGAGAACCAACCAATAGAACAAGCTGGCTTTCGAAAGGGCTTTTCTACAATAGATAATCTCCATGCCGTCAACCAAATCATTGAGAAATCGAATAAATACCAAATCTCAATATATTTTGCATTTATTGACTTCAGTAAAGGATTTGATACAGTAAAGCACTCATTTCTTATCAACAGTCTAAAACGCCAAGGCATTAATAAACAGATTTTGGAAATTCTTCAATGTTGGTATACCAACAGCCAAGCGAGAGTAGTTCTGGACTTAAATGGAGAGGATTTCCCAATCGAAAGAGGGATTCGTTAGGGCGATCCTTTATCACCTGATTTATTCAACGCGATCTTGGAAAATGTTTTCAGAAACCTTCACTGGGAGAATTTTGGAATAGACATTAATGGGAACAATCTGTCAAATCTGAGATTCGCTGATGATGTACTTCTTATTTCACACTCACCATCTGAACTGCAGAAAATGCTAGAAGAGCTGGTCCTACTAGGAAATGAAGCAGGGCTGGAGATAAATTTTAACAAATCAGTCTTGATGACAAATGCCGAAGAAGAAGAAATATTTCTCGGTATCAGCAAACTCCAATGGGTTAAAGAAACAATCTATCTAGGGCAACTCATATCATTTGCAGATAGATCCAAGAAAGAGGTGAATAGAAGATTAAGATAGGATGGTCCAAATTTTGGTCACACAAAAATATTTTCAAAAGCAACATGGCCATACATCACTAGAGAAAAGTTTTTGATGCTTGCATCATTTCCTCTTTAACTAATGTATGCCAAACTTGGAGTCTAAACAACGATATATCTAAATCCCTAGCAACCACTCAGCGTGCAATGGAGCGAAGTATGTTAAGGAAAAGTAGAAGGGAGAAAATAAAGAAGACAGAACTACGGAAGCTGACTGGTACGCGCGATATTCTCAAGACAGTATCTGATCTTAAATGGCAGTGGGCTAGACATATTGCAAGAATGGGATCAACACATTGGGCTAAGGCAACAACGGATTGGTATCCAATACACCGCACTAGGAGAAGAGGGAGACCAGCTACGAGATGGCGGGACGACATACAAATACCATACGGACTGAGCAGGTAATGGTCGCTTCAACATTCTGCACCCCTCATCACTCAGACATCCAGAGGCATCACATAGATATTTTGCCTTAAAATTGTATAGTCATTTATAGATTGTAATTGCCTCGTTGGTTTGTGCCAAGTATACTTGTGGATATGTTTATGCTTATAGAACCCATTTAAGATTCCTATGTCCATTTCTTGACAAAGTTCTATTAGTCTACAGCCATTGTAGTTTTTTATATTTTCCCTTTAACTCGCTTACAACTTCATTTCTTTTTGTCCCTAACCTTTGTACGTTCCAAGTTCCAATACGTATTTTCAATTTCCGTAGCCATTTTCGTTTCCTTATTGACAGTCTTACATCCGAGGGGGTTTTATTAGGTTTGAATGCTAATAAAGCCCCGATTTTTCGACGATGTGCTGCCAACCTCCAACCTGGAGGACCAGGGAAATTTGTTTCAGGGTTTTCTACCCCTAGGAGGGTTGCCTTCACTACGGCTTGGAGCCCCCTCCCCTCTGCCCCGAAATGCCATTTCCTGCATTTCACAATAGATTGATCGTTGATTCTGTATTTCACAATAGATCACCGCTATGACTCGGTACCGCCTCTGTTAGAGTTCCCCGGGGAGCACCACGGACTTTGCCCCTCGTAATCATAATAAATGTAGATTAATCTTGCATACGCGTATTTCTTCGTAGGACCAACGTCCACTGAGATTGGGGCGAAAAAAAAAAAAAAGGGACAGCTAACCCTCCTCACCTCCTGCTGCGCCACCCCCAGGGTCATTGACTTTTGGTATGTTATAATACTGACTACCTCAAACGATGTACCATGGTTGGTCTCTCCGCTTCTTGGCTTTCCTTCTAGAACCTCTTTTGGGAATTCGGTGACTGGGTTATTTGTAACATCTTGTAGCAAGGTTACAACACTGCTACTGTCTTTTCCGAAAGAGTAATTAAAGAGTTTAGAGTTTATCAAAATTGTAGTTAAATCTTAACAACTACCTTAATATCTTAATCTGTATTGTTGGTGTGATTTTTCAAATATTTTTTCTAAGAAAATCATATTTTTTTTTTCTTTGAAAGCCCCAATTGCTCAACTATGATAGAACTCATAATCCTGGACCAACTTGTTGCTTAAAGAACGGTCTTTTACCCAAACTACGATTTGGTCACGGTTTAATTCTTGTAACCGCACTTTTCTGAAAGCGTGTAAAGGTTGGTCACAATTCCTCAATTGTTTCGTTTCCGGCTTGTAATCTGCGGTTGAATTTGGCCCGCTCATATATAACATTGACCTTTGGGGAGAAATGGTCTTTAAATTTTAGACAAAAGACATCGTAATCGGACTTTTGGCTTTGTGTGGCCCCATATAACAGAGTAAGTCATTTACCTGCTCTTCTCCTATTTTTGAGTGCAGTCTAGCAACCATCCGGAATCGGTCGAATCGTTGAAGCCATCTTGAGAAGTCGGAAGCAAAATCGTAAGGTTCTGGTGAGCTGGTTGGGTACTGGCTTCCACCAACAAGTGACAATGCCATGTTTGTTTGATTGACACGAAAGTACACATTTGGATCACTAATTCTTATTTTTCTCTTTTACCGGTGCCACCATGTTTAATAATAACAAAAACTTTGATAGTTAAACGTTTCATTAGCAAGAAACACATGTGGCAATTAACAGACAAAAACAACAACGTTCTTCCGTAATCTTCATAACCCCTCGGGTAGTTTTCCTTCCAAAGAGGTCTAGGCCGAACACGAACCTTATCGAAAGTTTAGTTCATACATATCCTTACCAGATTTACTAATTTCTTTGGTATACCCTGTTCAATCAATACGTTATAAATAATCTGAGGGTCGATGAAATCATAAGCTTTTTTAAAATCGATATAAAGCTGACAACGAAACCGTTGTATTCTAATTTCACTTTTTCACTTCTTTTTACTCATTTCAGTTCACTTTTTTACTGATAAATATTATTTATAAACCTACAACAGAAATTCATTTTTTATTTTGGATGAAACAAAAAGGAAATTTATAGGAATATGATCTGGGACAGACAAGCTTGACATAAAGGGTTTAATTTTCTCTCTAATAATTTTTTATTTTACTTTTGATAGTATTATATGGGTTATTTATTGATAATACGACCATTCTAAATCAATTGGTTTACGTTATTTACCTCAAATGTTTATTTACATTTGACATTTCCCCTCCTGCCCTCATACACTTCTCTCTTCAACTCTACTGGATCTCGGTAGAGACAATTTCTCTTAGGGGAGAAAGCAATCTCCTTTCCCCTTTCCCGGCTCCAACAGGTTTTAAATGACTTGAATCTGAAACATTTAATGATCCTAAAATATCACACTTATCTCTATATGCTCGAGATGGGTTTAAAGCCACCTGGGGATCGTTGGGAACAGACTCTTAGATGTGGCAGGGACTCACTGCACCTCCGGCTAGGCCTAGGCGTTATTACTAAACGCCCTATGGCATTTAGAAAAATAGTGTCTTAAAAAAAAAGTAAATAAGAGATGGGTGGGGTAAAAATGGAATGGTCAAATGTAATTGCTTGAAGGTGAGCGACGAGCTCGTCATGGCAGAGCTGGCAATAGGGAATAAAAGTCTGACCCATTTATGTCTCACTAGGAAACAACCGCATATTTACCGAAATACCACTGCATTAGCACAATCACAGTATATTTGCATTTCCAAGATTGGCCGTTTCAGACTCTATAGACTCACATGATAAATCATTAATAAACTAAAATTGAAGTAATTGATTTCCAGTAAACCCAAACAAATTGAATAAAATATACATTTATTTATACTATTTTCTTCTATTGTATAAAGGAGTTAATCAGCTCCAAGATTTACTAATCTGGTCCCCATAAATATGTGATTACTATGGCCCTCATGTTCTAGTTCAGAGCCTAGAGAAGAGAGGTTTAGTGAAGGAGAGAGGGTAAACGGTGAAGAAGAAACAGAAGAGGAAAGAGAGAACCCCGGGGAGTACTGCACCGGCGGCTACCACCCCGTTACCTTAGGCGATCTCTACAACAGTCGCTATTACGTCATCAGGAAATTAGGATGGGGTCACTTCTCCACTGTATGGTTTTCCTGGGATATCAGGTCAGCTTTTTATTTAAGTATAATTTCTTTTTTATTCATTTTAATTGTATTATTTATAATCTTTAAAAATAATTTTGCAGGATGTAGGATGACCTCATGATTGAATAAATCATGTCATTATTATTTATAATACATAAACGTTTGCTGGCTAGGGACCGTCCATGAAACATTTTTTTAGTTCACTTTCTAATGGGACAAAATCAGGAAAATTCTAGATCGAGATAAATGAATTTCTAATGGATTAAACCACTCAGAGATATCAAATAAATTGCTGTGAAATATTAATAATAACTTGACAACTGCCACTTATCTCCATCAAATGCTTTCAGCGACTATAGAAGATAATTTAATGAAGTATAAAATACAAACCCGGTAGAGGGAGCCCCTCGAAAGGAAATTGAATTTTAAATCCTTTTTGTGAAAAATCTTGAGACGATGTTGCTTCTCTCATCATGTTTTTTAATAGATTGTTGGCCCAGCGGATGGTATTATAAGTTCATATTCACTGGTTTTTAATCCGATAAAAGTTCAAAATTCAGGCGGGTGTTGGCGTTGTTTAGATTTTTATAATTTTTGGAAAAAGTCTAATTTTTGTTCCTTGTGATCCATGACTTATGCGATTGTTCAATCTAAATGATCGACAGTCAACCCTTTTTTTAATCAAAGGGCTCAATTTAATCGTAACTGGTGCCGAATCAGGAATCAGTAGGTTGGGTTTCTTTACTAAAGAAGGCTATTGAGACAATCCAGCTCGAGCTGATGAAAATAAGGATGCAGAATTCGTCCTTTTTTCACGAGGTAATTAGCCTGCTGGAACCATTCACGGACATTTTAGGTGATATCGAGCACTTTATCAAGGGGGCAGACCAAATTAAGGGTCTCATTGTCTATACAAAAGAAAATGGCACCCTCCTGGAATCAGACATGGTGTTTCTAGAGCCATATCGCTGGCGGGTTGGATTTAGAGGCGGGTCTCTCAACGTGATCAGGAAGATACGACTTACTCCTGGGAAATACTGAAGGCGAGATTGAAAAAAATATATGGCAGAGAGAGATGAACTCCGGAGGAAGACGTCTCCATACTTGCTGAAATACAGAGGTAGCAGGGACAGACAGAAAAAGAATTTTTTGAACATTTTTTTGTTTTTTAAGAATTTGTCATTGTCCATAACAGGCTAGTAGAGAAAATGGCCAGTCAGAACGTGCCCCGCGTAAGACATTTGTAAGGGGATTTCGAAAGTTCAATTAAATTGTTACGTGAACCGCGACCTCGTAGATTGCGCTCACGAGCTTATAGATGCCCGTAAACGGAACGAGGTGCAGTGCGAGAAACCCGAAGGAGAATAGGCCGAAGTGAAGTTACCAAGGAAGAGACAAGTACAAAGAGCCCGTTGGAAAAGTCCCGTAAGAAAGGAGAAATAAGCAGAGAGGTTTTGCTGCGACTGCAACA
The DNA here is from genome assembly GCA_037127475.1 of Arma custos. Lineage (NCBI taxonomy): Eukaryota > Metazoa > Arthropoda > Insecta > Hemiptera > Pentatomidae > Arma > Arma custos. Next base: position 16,798,819 of record CM073761.1, on the reverse strand, counting down.
GACCAGGTCATGTAGCAGCTCAGTGTAGCCTAACACGGTGCTACAAGCGTGGCAGGAGGGGGCACGTCAGTGGAGTGGCTCAGGCAAATAAATACTTCTTCGGGATAAATCGACATATAAAAAACAAACTCTTTTCGTGGAATACAAAAATGATTCTCTATAAAACGCTCATTCGGCCTGTCCTTCTATCGGCCTTTCCTATTAGGAGGCCAAGGCTCATTGATGGGCTATGGAGCCATGAAAGAAGTCATCCCAACGCTTTCCCCATTAGGGTTTTAGGTTTTGAAAATATACAAAGATAAATGGCCAACAATTACTTTTTACTTGACATAAAAAATGTTATGTAGATTTTATTAATGAAATTATGCATTTCTAGTTATCGAATAAAAAGATGCCCTTTTTGAAATTTTTTTAAAAGTATTTATGATGAATCATCGAAAAATCCCACATCTTAACCGTGAAGAAGATTATTATTAACTCAGTTACGAGTCATGGCCTCCTCCACCAGCATCCTCTAGTTTTCCCTCTTCTACGCATCTGACATCCAGTTCCTCACTCCCAGGACATCTCTGGCATCTCTCGGCACACCATCTGACCATCTCAGTTTCAGGGCATGAAGAAAATGGATAACCTTATAAAACTAATAATAAACTACATATAAATTGTTACTCTACGTGGAAGATACTATTAAATTAAAAATAAAGTATAAAATTTAAAAGGTTATATATGATAATTTATAAACTGCATTCACAAATAGGCCAAATCCCATACTCGATTAAAACGAAAGAAGTCGTTAAACTGATATTTAAAAAAGTAATACTGATATTTATTAGGTTCAACACAAATTCATGCATCAAATTGATATTTATGGAATTATTAAAAAAAGATTACTCAAATTGATATTTTTTTTTTAAAAATCTGTACCACTACGACCAATGATAGAGAGTACTAGAGCTAGGGCAAAGATTACGCAATGAGCTGATTTGTCCGAGATTACGCTCAACCTCCAAATTTTCCCCCTTAGTTTGGGTACCCACTTCATAGAGCTGGGACAGTTCCAGATCCTAAAGCCTCCATCCCCGACTGTTAGCTGATTAAATAAATTAGCTGCCACTACCGGATTTTATTTTCTCGAAAAGCTCCTATTTTCTTATGCTAAAATGGAAATCATTACAGTTTGTCAGTAGAATTTAATCAGTTTTATATTATAAAATGGAGAATTTTACATTAATTAATGTAAGAAATGGCATCTCTCCATTAGATATTGCCATCAAATATATTCCCTGATTTACATATGATATAATAATTCTAATAATTGGTTATAAAGAATACAGATTTGGCGAGAGAATTTTAGCTGCTTTAATTTGGACTAATTCCTATTCTTGGATCATCCTTACTGGCAGATGGTTCATGACTCTCTGCCAAATTTTTACTTTTCATGAGCGTTTAAAACATCTATAACATGAATATACTGACTCAAAAGTGTCGTTTGCATCAGTAATCTATGTTTATGTAGTAATACATTTTTTTCTGTTCAATAATGATAAAAATTGTCTGTTATGAAAAATCTGTTCCTTATTAATCCTAGACCGGACGCGCAATTGACTTTGTCAACTACTTTACTTCTCTTTCATTTATTAGAATATACCAATTACTAACAGAAACTATTATCAAATAACATCAATATAATCAAACAACGTATTATTATATTCTAATAATGGTATAAGCTAAATTACGATATACCCCTATTTATTTATAAATTTTTCATTTTATATTACAAAAAATATTCCAATTAGTTATTATTACTCAATCTCGGCTGTGCCGTTGAAGAATTGATCAACTGCTGGCTAATTTCCGTCATCGCGGTTATCTCACTTAAGTTGAGTAAGTTTATATTACGGCGTCCAAAGTCGAATTATTGAATTTGATCGCCTTTTTATTTTGTTATTACTATTTTCAGTATATTTTATTAATATTATTATAGCGCGATGTCGACAAATAAGTATTTTGTTTGGGACGAGAATTTGTAAGAAAATGGTGGGAATGTGCCCTGGTTGTGCAAAAGGAATAACTTCAGCGTCAAGTCCGAGTTTGCAAAAAAAATGACGGAAAATGCTCCAATCTCAAAGCTCATTCCAAATGCAGAAATCATTAACGAGTGCTGAAAGCATTGCAGCTTATGTGAAAAAACGTGAATTTGAATCATCAGCAGGACTCCGCGACATGTGTTGGTCTAAGATCCCCTGGTCCTCGATTCGATTTCAAAACCCAGTGCCTCTTTTTTCGAAAATAATTTGTTAGTGAGAGAAAAAGTGAGATACTTAGGCGGAACTCGGAATATAGAGTTAGAGACATACATACTTGGATGAACTACTTTATTAATGCTGCTTTGGTAAGACAAGATGTATCGGGAGAAGATATTTTCAGTCGCCTCTGCCTGAATATTCATTTGGTTACTGAAGAAGCAGTGTATCATGAAGAATGTCGTAGGGATTTTTTCTACTCATTTATTCCTCTAAATCTGCAAAGTCCAACAAACATAATCCTGGATTATTTTTCGGACAATTCAATTAAACCAAAAAAAGGGACTTTTAACCCCTCCCGTCGACCCCTCTTCCGCCTCCCTCTGGGTCAAGGGCTTTTATTATGTTTCACTACTAACAACCCTAAACAACGTACCATAGTTGGTCTTTCTGCTTATTGACTTTCCTTCTAGAATCATTCGTTCATGGGCTATATCAATTTTCATGCGCTAGCCGATAGTATAGTAGCCCTGTCAAAACATGACAAATGTCACTTTGAACCCCTACTTCTCTTTTAACATCCTTTGCAGGGCCCCGTAGTCTAGTGATTTTAAAACTATCAAGTAACGAAGAAATATTTAAAAAATAAAATACTTCAGTTGGTCCATTTTTCAACGAAAATATAATGTAAAAATCCACTGGTAGTTATATTCGAACAAAGAGAGGCTGAAAATACCAGCTAGAAATAATTTCTTAAAAATTCCTGAAATTTTAAATTAGAGAACACATTTTGCTCTTATATGCTAAGGATTTAACTACATGACTATTGGTGTCTTCAAAGTGAAATAATAAATACCGCTGCAGATATTTCAGATACAGCATGTCATTGCCCAGCGTCTTTTTACGAAGTCACGTCTTTCTCTAAAGGTGTTAGATGATATTATTCTAATTATCTTATGAAAACACTATTAAAAGCATTTTATATAACAAAATATACAAACAAGAATTTAAAAAATATATAAATAAGTGTTTAATTCTTTATCTAAATTTTTCAGGGGAAAAAGATTCGTTGCTTTAAAGATAGTGAAAAGTGCTCCACAGTATACAGAGTCAGCCTTAGATGAAATTAAGCTCCTGAATGCTGTAAGTGAATGGCGTTGTTTTGAAACATTATGCTATTTTTTTTATCACAAATGAAAGTAGATAAGGTTAGAATTAGCTTTGAAACACCTTGCATGCACTCAAAAATGTACACTGCAATAAAATTAAACTAGGTATGAATTATCATCCATAGATCCGGTTTTAACGCATTTAACATAATATTATTGAAGTTAATAATCTAGACGATGAGGTTTAATTCATTCCACTAATATACTTGAAACCTCTATCTCAAAATCGCTTTTTCAGGTTCAGGTGACTGATAAGCATGACCCTAAAAGACAAAGAATAGTGGAATTATTGGACCATTTTGAAATTAATGGCCCCAATGGTAGCCATATTTGTATGGTTTTTGAAGTAATGGGAGATAACTTATTAAAGCTGATTATTGATAGCAAATATAGAGGAGTGCCTTTGCCAGATGTTAAACTTCTAATTAAGCAGGTACAAGAATGATCTAAACCGTTGTCCCAACTCATTACTGATTTGAAGGTGAATAAAATAAATTTGCAGGTACTGGAAGGGCTGTGTTACCTACATGATAAATGTAAAATCATACACACTGACATAAAACCAGAAAATGTGCTAATGTGTGTGTCGGAGGAGAAGTTGATCAAAATGGCCTCTGAAGCTACTAAATTGCAAGGTTTGAAAAGCCGCTTACCCTTATACTTAGGTAACAGCACATTGTATCTTTTATTGTCATTAATACTATTTTATGTTTCACTTGTAGTATTTCTGAATTCAGAATAGTTTTAAAAATGGTTAAATTAATTACATAGATTTCATCAAATGTATTTATTAATACAAAGGGGCCAAAACCAGGCACGAAGTTAAGGGACCAGCTGCAACTTTTTATCACCTTTTCCTCGTATATACTCGTAGGATAAATCCCACAGGTCGTCATATGTCTGTCGTTAGTCATTAGTCTATTTGTCGGTCGGATATCCATTGTGTAGTTCGTCATTATTGTTTAATCCTAATTACGATTTCTAATCGCTTATAAAGTGTTCATTGTAAGCTTTTAGATAAATAAATCTTTGTTCATGTTACTTATCAACATTTACCATAATTGGCGCTCGTGACACAGGTACTGACTGCATTTTATAATCACAGTTCGACATTTTTACGGTTAAGCTCAAGCTTGGTTTCTATATTTACAATTTAACTGGGTGCAGTTACCGTAATTGTGAAATTATACATAAGGTGCTCATTTATATAAACTTTAAACACTAATTCATATAATATTAATTAAATTTACATTCCCATGCTTCTACATGCAGGCTTAAACATGCTTAAAACTAATCCATAAATACTTGCATAAAAGAAATATAAATTACAGAAATATGATAGCTCATAGAGTATTAGAAATTAATTAATAGTTAATTAAATGTTCAATTACACTTCAGGGTGTGTATAAAGAATATCTTGAGAGCCCAGGTACTTGTTTAGGTATATACTGTAAGTAGTTTAAATAATGAGTTTGAATAATCCAAGGAAAATATTTGCTCAACGAATTTCTTAAAATGATAATCCACTCTAATATTAGTGTAATATAACTTTAGGGCGGTTTCTGGGGTGAGATAAAATTTCGGAAACCAACCCTCACCTTTTTCTTTCTGTTTTCATCTACTAACATCATTATTCGAGATGAAAATTTCAGGTTATTCCATATATTGTTCGCCTGCTTACATAAGCTTCTAGGCCACTTCATATAACAAACCAAATTTTGGGGCTAAATTGCACAGTTATGATGTTAATTGAAAATTTTGGACATTTTGTGTTAAATTTCATGATTTATATGGATTTAATGATTGGAAAATACATAGCTACTAGTTTATCCTTACGAAAACCCTCTTATTACTCTTGTTAGATATCTATCATTTTAATTCATATAATGAAGTAGAGGCGGTTTCCCAATCTTAATCCTTTCAGTCAAGTAGGCAAAGGAAAGCTGCATCATGTGACTTAATTTTTATCGTACACAAATCGATTCAGGGACTCCGATTTCTTAATACAAAGGACTTTTTCCGATTGTGAATTAGGATCCCCACCGTAATACCGCCAGCTCCTGGCCCAAACACTATTATAAATTTACTGGTGGCCCTCATGGAGAAGGCTAAGGAGATGAGGCTATGGTTGAACTAACCAATGAGTTGAAGGATATTAAACAATCCTTTCAGAAGCTATCAGATCTATGGCCTGAAAACAATGATAGATAACTTAAAATAGAAAACCTCCTGGCGTTGCAAAAGTCCTAACTGGATACACCTACATTGGAGAATAGCACCTTAAAAGCATAAAGTTCTAATGTACCACACAAGAAGTTTCCCATGGCCAGATTTTGCGGCGAACTGTTTTGCCTAAGAACGAAAAGGGACTTCACACCACAACACCTAGGCTGGGAAGACAATGAAACGCACAGCTTCTACGTCAGCAAAATGATGACATCCACGAGTAAGCATACCTACTGGTTAGCAAGGCAGAAACAGGCATCAGCTAAAAGTAAGTACGTTTGAACAGTGGAGATGGTGAGGTTTCACTATTTGAAAAGTTTCAATGCTCTGTATGTCTCTTCAGTAATGACTAATATTCTGAAATGTTGTCACGTTAATGCAAAATATGTTTTTGGTCATTTCCATGAGTTTCAGAAATACTTCCAAGATAACTTTTACCATAGCATAGCAGTCTCCGAAACTTGGCTTAAACCTTCCATTCCTTTCTCTTAACTCTTCCTTCCTAATTATTCTTTCATACGTCATGATAGATCTGACCGCAGGGGAGGTGGGTTTTATATCAATTACAATCTAAAGCTCATATTTGCTAAAATCTCAACTGCCTTATCTCCTATTCTTTTAACTGTTGTTTATCGACCTCCTTATCATGTTCCCATTCGCTCTCCTCTAAATAACACATGATATCCAAACCGCTATTAAATAGAAATTAACAATACTAATTATTTTAGATTTCTCCAAAGCTATTGGCACAGTTGACCATAGCATCCTACTCACACTCACCGAGCTACAAAACTTTCCTTAATCCAACAATCTTAATTTTATCCTTATTTAAATCCTTCCTCTCTGATCGTCCACAATATTCTGTGTTCTCAGGTCAACCTCCACCCATGACCCTTCCCCTGTCCTGTGGTGTCCCTTTGGCGTAATAACTATCCTCAACCCTACTTGCCATTTACATAAATGACATTCCACTCCTCACCCAACACTATGAATAACATGTTTAAGCTGATGATTTTTAACTATACCCATCGAATCAAAACGTGTAGATAGAGGGATAGAAGGCAAGTTTTCATTCATTCATTCATCACTGGGCTCTACAGTCCTTGAAGAACCATGGCTTCTAACGTCTTCACCCTTTCGCCTCTGTCCGCCACAAGGGGCCTCCAGCGGTTTATACCTATCGCCCTGGGGTTACTCATTGTCGAGCCACCTCTCTGTCTCAATCATATACGTTAATTCTGTATTCCATACAGCATCATTCTTGGAATTCTTGTTGGGTCCATCATCTCCACATGCCCCAACCATCGTAGCCTCTTGAGCTGAATTACTTTCACTATTTTGGGCTCATCGTAAAGGTCCCTTAACTCTATATTGGACCTGATTCTCCGCTTATCCTCCACTCTGATAGGCCCAAACATTTTACGCAGAACATTTCTCTCCCATACTTGAAGAATCCTTTTGTTATATTTGGTTAGGGACCACCTCTCACATCCATAAGTCTTAATTGGTCTCGCAATCGTTTTTAAATGAGACACTTTACCTTTCTGGACAACCATTTAAACAAAATAGTTACTGTATCACGAATAGACATCCACTAAGGTACGTTTTGGAGAAGAGTCGTGAGAGTTGTTATTATTTGATGTATTTTCTTTCTTTTTTTCTCACAAGATTTGTATATAAATAAAAATTTATTACGCTTTTCTCTTTATAATTGTTTTTTCTTCTTTTAATTACAATTATAAAGGAATTAAATTTGTTAATCATAATCTTAAAAGAGTTAAATCATACTTTATGTTCATTTACTTTATTAAATGAATTAAAATTGTAGTTTAATATAATACCACATTGTTTATAATGACTCTATGTATTTCGAAGTTTACTAAATAAGTTATAAGCTTGCCTACTCGTTTACTTTCCTTTCAGTCAATAAGAAATAAGAACCTATTGCTAGTAGTAGTGTTCACAATAATTTTACTCTACTAAATAAAAGCAAAAAGTGAACATCTGAAATTTTTACAGATAAACCATCCAATTCGGACTATCTATAAAAATTTCAGATTTCTAAAATTATAATATAAATTTGTTTAAATATTTCAAAAATTATAATTTTATATACATTATATATATATATATATATATATATATATAAAAGTTATCAGTGTATAGACTGCCAATGTTAACAATTGTATAATTAAAAGATCATATGTTTTTTTCCGATCTGTAAAAAGTGGTAGTTTTAAAATAAAACTGTTGTGTGTTGTTGTAATATTGATTTAAATATAATTCTGACTCAAAACTGCCTGTAATAAGAGCAAATTCAGTCTAATTATAACTGGTGCCGAAACCAAATAATTATTTGAGCCGTTACGTAAGTAATTCCTAAATTAATTATTATTATTTTTTGTTTTGAAAAGAGTTGGCAAGTTTCTACTCGTAAGAATGACTAATTCAGATGAACTCACCCAACTTAAACATCAGTTGACTGAAGCGGGAATTGAAATGGCAAAACTTGAGTCTCAGTTGAAAAAGGCTACTGAAACGACACAGATGGAGCTCTTGAAGGTTAGAACTCAAAACTCTGCCTTCATTCCTGAAGTCATCGACCAACTCGAGCCCTTCACTGGTGTTGTTGGAGACTTGGACCACTTTTTGAAAGGGGGAGATCAGATAGTGGGGCTCATACAATCCCGGCAAGAGAATGGGGCACTGTTAGAGTCAGATGTAGTGCTATTGGAGGCGTCTTTGGTGGATCGCATCTCCTGAATGCGATACAAGGAGACACTTCGCTTGCCTGGGGCATGCTGAAGGCAAGGTTGAAGAAGTTTTACGGCGGAGGTTGGTGAACTTCTGAGGAGGACACCTTCTATTTATTTAAAGAACGTAGAAAACCAGGCCAGTCTGAAGGCGAATTCGCTGAAAAATTATTGGTACTACACAATAAACTCGTTGAAAAGTCAGTGGGGACATATGGCCAGGCTGGAGGAGCCCAACGTATGGAATTCATAAGGAGGATTCTAAAGGTTCAATTGAACCACTATGTCGACAGTACTGGTTCACTTTCGCGGGATAAGGATTTCCTTATCTGTGCACATGAACTAATCGATGCACGAGAACGAAAGCAATCCCGTTTCGAGAACTCCGAGGAACAGTGGATAGAGGTCAAGAACCCGAGGTAGAACTACCGAAGCCCGCCCAGGCGCAGTGGTGGAAAAAGATTTTCGAGAAACAATCTAACAGGGAACCCGACTACCAGCGAAAGAAGCAGGAAAGAAGATGCTACGAGGGCAACCAACCTGGCCACCTGGCAGCGCAGTGTAACCTCACCAGGTGCTATGAGTGCGGCAGGCAGGAGAACGTGGCAAGAGATTGTCCGAGGCGCATTTCTCGTTCAAAAAGAGGAGGCCAGCCACTAGAACGAATGGAAGTAAATAACAAAAAATGGAACAGGAAGCGGACTCTGGGGAGCAGCAGAGGAGAACCTTCTAGCGGAGAATCTTCGGGAGAGGAGAGTATACCATCTGAGAACAGCAATCCGTCTCCGATAGGAAATGAGGTAAGGAGTGGGAATACATGGAAGGGGGGTCCTTCCGGATTCGAGGACGTGGCGCAGCAACCGAGTTCAGATTGAGGGTGCGGTAATAGGAGGGGCAATTTTTCACACGAATTACTGATAAATAATAACCGAGAGAAGAGAGGAGAGAAGAGGTTGCCCGTGGCGAAGTTGAGGGGGACGGGTGTGAAATTTTTGATTGACACACGGAGCACAAACTCCCTAATAAGCAATAAGGGGGCAGAAAGGTTAGGAATATTGGGGACGCATAAACAATGCGATTGTGAAATATCCACAGGCGATGCAAGACGTTATGTTTTCGCCTTTTTGAAGTGCAAGGTGTACTCACATTTCGTCTGAGTTAGTGGCAAGTGCAGTCTATATTTTAATTATTTATTTGACGAAAACAACAGAAGACCTCCTTTAGGTATAGGAAGATTCTTGGGGAAAAAATCGATGAAAATACCTGCTGATGTGTATAAAAATAAAGTGATAATTTTACTGTCAGGATATCGGAAAAGTAAAAACTATAAACTAATTTTTAATAAGTTTAAAAAAAGAATAAAATGATAAACGAAAAAAGCCATTTAATGGTTAAAAAAAACGTGTGGTGTTTTTTTAAGAAAGTTTCATAGTGACTATACCTTTACCAATATCTGCCAATAAAATATTTACGACAATTAGCATCAAGCACACCAAGCTATTTTACGATAATATGAATTTTATTCTTATTTTAAACTTATTAAAAATTATTTTCTAGGTCTTTATAAGTCCACTGGTTTTTCTAGGTTTTTTAGGTCTTCATAAGTCCAATGGTTTCTTGATAATGTTCTTTTTTTTTCTTGCATTTTTACTTTCATTTTTTCATATGGTCTGTTGTCTTATGTTTTTGTGTTGTTTATTTTTTTTCCTGTTGCGGTTTTTGAAAGTTGGTGAGTGTATGTTGAATTTTCTAAATCTGGAGTATTTATCAGCTGGGTTTATCTAACCTTATCCAGGTTCGAGTAACCTTCCTTGTGATTCATTAATTGCATTTGAGCCTTGGAGGTGGTGGAATGTTTCTTGGGTGCATTATTCATATTTTGTTTTGGCATTATTCTCTTTCTACCCAGAGAATGCTTGAACGGGCGAAATATTGAACAGATAATTTCAATTTCTATTTTAGTTTGGAGATTTCAGGGCTTTTCGTTGGAATTTTTCTACGGTCTTAATTTTTTTGATTTTGATTTTCTTTATAAAAACGTTCAATTTTTTTATTTTTAGTTTTAATATCAAAGTTTATTTTTAGTATTTTATTTAATGTATAATTTTTTTTTTTAATTTATTTATTTATATCTACAACTGTATTACAATAATACAACAAGTAAATAGGCTAAGTGATATATAATGACATGATAATGAAATGTAGAGAAACTACCCACTGGTAGTACTCAAATCAAAGTTCAAGTAAGGAGGTCACGTGGCCATCTTCTTTTCAGACGCCTCGGAGGATTATCGGGAATTGAAGAGGAAGCTAGGTTTGAAACTAGAGGGTTTGAGTGGTAATGAAGTTTGTTATGAAAGGATAGATACCGGGTTCGGGCCAAATCAGCAACAAAAGGGACATTAAGGTCGTTATGGATGAGTTTATTCTTAACAAAATAAGGAGCATTGAGGATTTTACGAAGGATTTTGGACTGTAAGGATTGGATACGAGAGGAATTCGATGGCTTAGTGGAGCCCCAAAGCTCTACTCCTTAAGTCCAAATAGGTCGTATGATGGTCATGTAGATGAGTCCTTTGTAGTTAATTGGGAGCTTAGAACGTTTGTCTAGTAAGTGTTGAAGTAGCCTGAAACGTCTGCGGTTTCTTGTCTTTTCAGTCTTGTATGAGGATTCCAGGTTAATCGTTTGTCTAGGTGCAACCCTAAGTATCGGATCTGTTCTACAGGCACCAGAGGGATATTATTAAAGGATACTGTAGGGCAGGAAGTCATTGGTTTACGACGTAAGGTAAAAGTGATTTGATGCGATTTTTGAGAATTTATTTTAATTCTCCAGTTTTGACACCATTCTTCAAGATCAGTGATATGGGATTTTGAGTGAGATGCAATAACTGGATTGGTGTTGACTGATAATACACATATATCATCAGCATACGTGGTAAGGATAGTATTAGGATGAGTTGGGATGTCAGCTGTATAAACTGTATATAGGATTGGACCAAGGATAATACCTTGAGGAGGATACTACCTTGAGGTTTTTTATTTTTAATTTAATAAACGGTTTCATAAGGATGATATGTGATCTGGTGTTTTGATTCAGTATTTATTTTCCCATCGAAGGTATCTATCGAGAGGTCCTATTATCTCGCGGGAGCTCATACAGATGTCACATATAAAAAATCATGAACATTAGGTTACCACTTAATGTCTGAATCTCTGGTGGAAAAATCACTTATGTCCCACCTGCATTACACGCTTTAACTGGTTCCTAGGCAGCCAGTCAAATATCTTCAAAGAAAAAGGCCTACATTACAATTAATTAATTAATTAAATTAATTCTATAATGTTATAATTAAGAATAAAAAAATAAACCGCATCCGAAAGGTTTTCCGAACTCTTGCCCCAAGTTCTGCCTGCTCTAGTAGCGAAGTTGAGAGGCATATCGCTGTTGATGTGGGTCCTAGCCTTTCGAGCTAAGCCTCTGCTGTTTGACCCTGAGTTATACCCCTGCGGTACTGCTCAACGTGTATGCCCGGCTTAAGAAAACTTGAGAATCAACGATAGTGCGCGTGTGTGAGTGATTGTTTTAATATGTTCCACTTTTGAAATAGTATATTTTTTTTCAAACAATTAACAATTTACCTTTATATTGTATATAAATAACATATGTGTTTTATATGATAAATGAAATTCCGGCTTCAGTAGATTTGATTTTTGGCAATTAAATTTTTTTCATTTCATTTAAGCAATCTTATTCTATTTTTCACGTCTTTGCACGCCGGTGACAATGTGATCCAGCAAAACGATTGAGTCAGGATTAACTTAAGTTATTTTGTTTATTGCTATTATTTTTTTATGCAAAACTCAGAGTATACGACCAATACCTAATGTAGGAACCGGTTGGAGTCAATTTTGTAATACCTTGTAAATATATATTGACACGTAGCCGAGTAATACTGAAGAAGGTAGCGCATTGTCTGTGTCTTTCGTGTAATGGAGTTTCATTCTGAAACAGAGACTATATATGTTCCTTATTAGCTAATTCCTCTAAATCGTTTGTCCATTAAAAATAAATCTAAAATATTTATAAAACAAATCAACAAGTAAGAAAAAAAAACTAAGTACATTATTTCTAACTTTTTAATTTATTAGTTCCTGAAGGACATGTTACACGATGGTATGGACATAACTACTGCAACTCTATTTTCCTGAATGTTTCAGGTTGTTATCTAACTCCACTACGCACCCCATCCTATTACCCCCTACTATCCCTACTACCCCACTACCCCTGCTACCCCAACTACCCCTACTACCCCTATTACCCCCTACTACCCCTACTACCCCTATTACCCCCTACTACCCCTGTTACCCCTACTACCCCTACTACCCCTACTACCCCTACTACCCCTACTATCCCTACTACCCCTACTACCCCTACTACCCCCTACTACCACTATATTACCCCCTACTACGGACACAGTAACTAGCATTGTGTAACCTGGCCTTTTGTATCTTGACAATGAAATTGAGTGCTATAATTTTCATTTGGATGATCCACTTCCAAGATTTTATTTATGCTACGGTTATCAACTTACTTCAATGATAATTGTAGGTCACGAAAAATTGTTTCATTCTGGAGTGGATAAGATCCAAAGCATTCACGAGAGGGAGGATCTATTGTTTAATATCTATATGGAAAATAATTCCTATAAACTGACAAGAAGCAAATCAAGACTTGATATTAAAGCCGCTGAGCAGACTTCGTTAACGAAAGGTTGGTATAAATTTATTTTATATCAATTTGGTAAAGTTGAAAAATAGTATTTAATTTTTTGATGTCTTGGTACTACATCATGGCCGCTATCGGCTACCTGCCTCCTTCCGGTTTCGATGGAATCCTAAACTAATACATTGTTTCCCCTTATTACGGACCTTTTTAATTTTAAATACATTTAGTTTTTAAAAATATATATGTTTTAGTAAATAGTTTAGGTTTAATAAATAATGTCTAATTATTTTTTGTTTGTTTTAATTAACTAATTATATTAAACATGGATGTGGACAATAATTCGTGTATTGAAGTTTCGAAAGAAGAGACTCCCTTTTCGGAAATCAGTGAGACAGACCCACAATACTTTAAAAGACAAGCGCTCCAAAAACGCAAGTGAAAGTCTGTCCCTTGCACAGCAGGCAACTCAATAAAAAAAATCGTCAATGCAAAAAAGCTGGCCATTTAGAACTATACAGTAACAGAGCCGAATAAAACTTGCAGTAATTCTACTACATCCAAGAAGGCAAAAGTTGCCTCAACCAGCAGCAATTCTGACTGCCCCAATAACGAGACACTGGATCGGCAAGTATTCACTAATCCACCATATCCTACATCTTAAAAAAAATTTTTGATTTCTACAGCTTTGGTCTAAATGGTAAAATTGATTGGCCAGCCAAATTTTAGACATTATTCTAGAGCAAACAACGTAAAAATAATTCAATAAGGATATAATCAAATAAGGAATAAATTAGATCTACAAGACATTAAGTAATCGTCTAAAGATTAAAAACTATGATTTTCACTGCTACTAACTGAAGCAAGAAGAGTCATATAGATTGGTTCTAAGAGGTTTCATTCAACACGCCTGATGCGTCAAGTTTGCTGGTTCACTCACATCCATCTGACACATTCCAGAAATCGAGAAATGATTCTGCAAAATTTGCTCTTTGTGGTGAAAACCATTATGCAAACTACAGCGGCTGTTCGGTGTAAAAAACTTCCCCTACTGCAGAGACTAAAGCAAAAATACGATAATACAAATAAGAAGCCTAGGGCAAAGTATAATTCAGCAACCTGAAGTCGATGACGCCCTTATTTTTCCGGAATTAACAAAAACAAGAAACGTTGTATACCACCCTTCTAACACAGCCACTTTATTCTAACTTTCGTAAAACAGAACTTCGTCAACCTCAAACAACCAACAGCAGCCTCGAGCAGCAGTCCCAGCCAACTCCAGTACCTGACTTATTTAACTACAATCCTCTAGCTCGATTGTACAGTCAATCCTAAATCTCAACCTCAACGTCAGGAAATATTTCCCCTTGAGAGTTGAATTACCTTAATTGCGTCCCAATCCTGTCCCATCCTATCAGAACACTCGAAAAAATTGAAAGGTCAAAAAAGCATATAAATCGATGCTAAGCTGGTAAAACTATCTATGCTAAATTGACTAACCAACTAAAAGCAGATATTGGAAAATTAAATATTAAAGTTACTTAACTGGAAATCTTACAACTATCGACAAAACATTATATGGATGACAACCAAATAGCTCCTTTATTTCAAATAATTCAATCATTCACTCCTTACTAAATCCAATGTCTGGTCAAGATGAGACGAAGGAAAAACATAGTTATTCGGACAATAATACCTTTCTAAAACTTTTCAGCCTCATTTTGATATCATAAATCCAACTCACCATGAAAATATAAAAGCAGAGTTAAATGTTCCCTTCCAAATGACTCTTCCTAAAACGGAATTCCCTTCCTCTTACCGTCCTATTATTCTTTTACCATGTATGGGCAAAATCCTAAAAAAGCTCATATTATCTATGCTAACCGTATTATCCTAGATCACCAGTTTGGATTCCGAACATCCCACTCCTCTATCCAATGATGCCATCATGTGCTGGACATTGTTTCCTGCATTGAAATTTGGACTATATTGTTTGACGGTCTTCCTCGATGTAGAATAGGCTTTTCCTATCCGGGGTAGCTTTACAAACTTACAAAACCGTAAATTCCTACCCCCCCCACCTACTTCCTTATTATCCAATCCTATCTCACTAACAGGTCATTCACAGTAAACTATAATAATGGCTATTCATTCCTCTTTTCTCAATCTGCTGGTGTTCCTAAAGGCAGTATCCTCGGATCAATCCTCTACACAGTTTATACAGCTGACATCCCAACCCATCCTAATACTATTCTCACCACGTATGTTGATACATGTCATCCATTTTATGGTTTGAGTTATTATCATGTAAAGTGTTTTTATTAAGTTAGTAAGTTTTTCTATGGCAAGATCAATGTCATGTTTTGTCTTAAGTGAAATCGTTATGTCCAATCTCCAGATAATAACAAAAGTTGTCCCAGTTTATACTTCCTGTAATCAATGTAGGAGGGGAACGATTGGGAGCGAAACATGAATGTAAGAAAAGGAGAACTGGGCTATGATCTGGTCGCCCAAGGATTTGGTATTGGTTTGGTTTGTGAAAATCTGAGAGGTGAAAAATATGCCCAGGATGTCGGGACATTTATCCAATCCTTACCATTCAAAATCCTTCGTAAAATCCTTAATGCTCCTCACTTTGTCACAAATAAAGTAATCCATAATTACCTCAATGTACCATTTATTGCTGATTTAGGCTGTATCTGATTCCAGTTATTTCATGACAATCTTTGTTTCCACTCAAGCCCACTAGTTTCAAACCTGCTTGTTCAATTCCCTATAATCCTCCGTGGCCTCTGAAAAGAAGATGGCCTCGTGACCTTCTAAGTTGAATTTATTTGAGTAATACCATTTGAGTTCCTCTACTTGCCTGTATCCATGACATGATGTATCAATCATTATATTTACTTGTTATATTATTGTAAATTACAAAGGTTAAACCAAAAAAAAATTTTAATGTGAAAGTATAAATAACATTAGAGATTATTCAAGTAGTCATTGATTAAACAATACAGCAAAATAATGGAATTTATTTACAAATATAAATATATGGTGAGCGTTTCGTTAAGACTCGAGTTTTTTTTTTGCTTTGTAGGATGAGGGTCCCTCTCATGCGACCCACTATTATTCCTGTTAAATTTTTGTCAGTAATATTAAGACATGAACGGAGATCATTCATTTGTGATGAATTAAGACGGAAATCTTACTGTTTATTCGTTTCATTTTTAATATTTTCCAAAACTACAAGTTATACATATATATATGAGGGAGTTACTCGTTTAAAGATCCTAACTATACCTGGATAGGTAAAATTCAGGACTTCTACCACTGTAGCATCATTAGACGAGGACGCTTTTCAGCTCATGTAATACGACGTTAAAGGAATAATTAAACAAATAAGGCGGTTGGAGTGATCCCGCCATTTCCACCACATCCCTGCATAACCTACCTCAAGCCACCTCGCAGTCCCACCAAGATTTCATATCTTCCTTTAGAATCTTATAATAGATATTAGTATAACTGATAATACGTTCTGTCAATAACATATTTTTGTCACTGTTGTTTCCCATAACAAATAATTTGATAAAAGCGCTACTATCAATAATTTATAATCATGTACGCCATGTTTACATACCAATAATAAATGCTACTACCAATACTATTATGCTATTATAGGAGTTATATGATGTAACACGGCAGCCATTACAAAACGAAAAGTTGTACAAGATATTGTAGATAAAAGTGCTGATTTTCGAAGATAATTGTTAAAAATAAGTGTCAAAACAGTCGGCTGCTACGGGGAAGTTGACTCGTTTTGTTCATAGGATTTTTATTCGATTAAAAATTTATCTTACCTAGAGGGCATCAGGAAGGGGCAAGATCACATCAGCCCTTCTCCCTGATTGCCTAATCCACATGTAAAAATATTTTAATATTAATTAACAGATACATGTATGAAAAATGTAACGTATGCCCAAGAGCTAACCGTTTAAATGTTTAAATCGACGTGAAAGAATAGATTTTCTTGTGAAACTTGTTGAAATAAACAATACAACAATCTATCCTCCAGGTTGAATGCAATGTTTTTTAGTATTTTTGGTAGTTCAATATTTATACATTTGCCTACAAACCATTTGAAAGATAAGATATTGGGATAGATTGCACTAGGAGGGGAGAGAATGCAATGAGAATCTTGCATCTCTTCTGTTCCTTTCTACAACATATTCTCTCCTCTTGCCTAAATGTTGAGCCATGCATCTAATAAATGTTGAATAGCTTGTGTGTTGTAATCACAATCTCAAATTTGAATTTTGATGATGATGATGACAATGTGTACTCTCTCCCCCAAAGGGGATATAATTATTAATAATGTTAATGATGGAACAGGATGATTAACAGGCTGTCTTTCATGATTTTTGAAATATTAACCGTCTCTAACTAAATTTTCATTAATTAAACATTGGTACTCGTTTTTATCAGTTTTTAATATAGGAGGATTATTGTTTTTCATTAATAATGTTTTATCAAATTCGCCTTCTTACAGAAATTTAAATACTGCAATCATTTTTATTATACATTTTTTTTGTAATTACTTTTTGTACATAATCAAGCAGTGTTTTTAAACTTATTTTTTTGATATTGGTGAAAATATAATAATGTTGTACTTATCTCATTCCAGAAGAGTCCTTTAAGCTTTTAAAACAATTCGGAAGCCCCCAAAACAATGCAGACAGTAAAGTTGAAGTAAAAATAGCTGATCTTGGAAACAGCTGTTGGGTGGTAAGGAATCGAAATGCTCTTCAAATGATAAGTAGATATCCTATCGAATGAAATATCTATATCATCATGTAACTAATTACTATTAAGAATAATAATTTATAATGTATGAAAAAATCATTGAAATATGAAATCATGTTTATATTTTGGTATACTTATCGATAGCTATTTAATATTTACAATGCCACTATTAAAGTTTGTAGTTAAGGATATACAAAAAATAATTAGTTCGTTCGCTTGTTGCATACAAGCCAGTAACTTTAGGTATCCTTTGTAGTCAAGACAAAATAAACATACCCTCCCGTCGAGCCTTAACTATCAACTGTATGGCCAATATAAACTGTAACTGATTGAGGCACCACTCCAAAATGTCTTTATCAGTTGGATAACTTTTTATTCAATGCTCACCCCCAACCGTTTACTACTAACAGGGCAGTAAAGGCGTAAGTAACTAACTAAGGGTGGGTGCCCGGTAATGCAAGATTTTTTTTATTTGTGACCCACCCTCCCTAAACAAAAAAAAAAACAAAACAACTTTATACTTACACCATAGGTAAGCAATGCTTATCCTCCCAACATTTATTGGGACTATCTCAACTTTGTGTCATTGACGCCTCTGGCTTTGGAAGAACCAGGAAGCAATTGATTTTGCCGTCTCTTTATTTAAACCCCCTCCCTCCAAAACAAATATCATAACATATAAACACATTTAACTGTTCAGACTTCGAAAAGGTCGAAACAATCACAATGCAGAAACAAATATTTGTAATTAAACTCAATTTAAAGTGGTGTGACGTCTCATGGAACTCATCCGGGTTAAAGACCAGTGCAAAAAAGTTGTCTATATCTTCCCTTACATTAATCTCATTTATTTATATTCTATGTTCACCTTTTAGTGCTAGTTTGGAATAATTTGTGAAAATTATAGTTTTGGAGTTTTTGTAACTGAACTTAGGTGAATCGGTGCCGATTGGGACTTGGAATATGCAGATTACTTCATAGCGTGTACCAAGTTCAAAACACCTCTAATAGTGGAACTATTTGGATGTTTTTGTTTTTTTTATGTAGTTAACATGGAGCTCTGCTATGAAAAATTGAGGCAACCCTTGTCGGAACTCCTATAAAACCAAAGTAGGGATCGTAGTGGCGCAGTGGTAGAACGCTGAGTTGCCGTGCCCAAGGTCCCGGGTTCAAATCCGCCTGTGGCGAACTTTTTTTAATGCTATCAGTCGGGGATGGATCCTTTGGGATCGTAGATTTTAGAACCCAATGGAGAATAAACGAAATGGAACTATTTTGGAACCCAAAATTGAGGGGAAATCTGACGGTTAAGCGTGATCTAGGACAGATCACCTCCCTGCATAACCTTTGTCCAAGAAACAGTATAATCTCTACCACGTACTGAACCCAGAACCCAAGGATGGATCCAGTTTTGTTCTGGGGGGGGGGCACAACAGGCAGACGGACAAAAAATCAACAATAACTTACAAATAAATTTGTAGTATTTGTAGAAATGTTTCAAAGGTTTATTAAAATATCAAAACAATAGTTTCACTCATTTTAAACTAACCCTATTATTTTATTCATATATTGTAACAACTATGATCATGTGATTTGCCTTTAAGTATGTACTATAATGGATTCTCCACAGTAAAGAATGAACCGTCTGGGACACGTGCTCCCTCCTAAATTCGCCCTTGCCAGGATCCTTTAAGGGTTGTAGTGGTACAGTTTTTTTTTCGTTGAAACCGAAACGATTGAATTTGATTGTCCAGTGTAGGGCAATTCTGGACCATTTACAGTCAACGTAATTAAAATTCGATTAGATGAATTTTCCATCCTGTTCTCATCAAAATATTTGGATGTTTATCGTAGTATGGATTCCGAAATACAACTTATCTTGATACCATCCCACACTGCTAGTAAAATGAAGACTAAACATTTTATTTGTCTTTCATAGCAAATCTTGAGAATCTGCTTAGCAGATGGAATGGGCAATTATAATTCATTGTACTAATTCTGGTATATTTTTTTATAGGAAGGGAAAGCCTAGATTTTAATTGTTTTAAGCAGTAAAACTAGTAGAGTAATGTGTAAAAGAAATTATATTAAAATCTTATTCTTAAATTTAACATTACATTACGTGTCACAATATCATTAATAAACTTTTAGGATCAGCACTTTAGTGATTCTATTCAGACACGGCAATACAGAAGCCTGGAGGTGATAATTGGAGCAGAATATGGTGTCCCCGCTGATATTTGGAGTGTAGCATGTATGGTATGGATCTCGTCCTCATGTTATAATTATATTACCTGTGTGTGCGTGCCCATGTGTGTATTTTATCTAACCTTTGGTAATTACCAATAATTGACTAAAACTTTTTACACATACGGTATTAATGAATAAAATTTCTATCATTATTTATTATGAATGCATTACTTTCGTTTACACTTACCAACGCACTTTAATTAAGAAAATACTGTTGGTTTTAAAATTATTTTTTCATGTTCTTATGTATATAGTTAAATAAAATCTCTTTTTTTTTCTAATTCTTTTGGCTGACATTAAACTTCACTGTTTTTATATTCCTTAAATTAAATTTATTCGCATTGCATATTGCGATGTTCTTTACTAGTTATTCATTCATATTAATTCTGAACATCCTAATTTCACCATTGATAACTTATGCTTTTTAAAGGCATTTGAGCTAGCGACTGGAGACTACTTGTTCGAACCTCAAGCAGGAGAAGATTATACAAGAGATGAAGATCATTTAGCTCACATAATCGAATTGCTCGGTCCAATACCCAGATATATCATTAATACTGGCAAGTGGTCGGAGTTCTTTTTTCGTCCGTCAGGTAAGCATCAATTTGAAACCATAGTGTTTGATTAAATTTCTTATGTAACTCGTGATGGGAATAAATAGTTATTGCTTACAAGAATATTATTTTTTACTTATAACTTTCTGTAACTTATTTTATATCAATTAATAACTAATTAATTTAAATTAAAAATAACATAAATATCATTTGTCATTTAAAACTAATTCTGATGAATCGTTTGCTCATTCTCATCTCAGCCCTGAGGAAGTCAGCAGCATGGTTGACGAAACTTTGGCGAGAAATTTATCTACACGGTCTAAACCAGAAGAAATAAACAAAGTCTTTTGTAATAATAGGGCATGTAAGAGAAAAAAAAAGAATTTAAGTACGCTATCATTTAAATTTTCTCTGTCGAGTTTACGTTTCCAATTGAATTTAATATACTTAATTGGAGTTTCGTCGCATAGAATGGAGGACCATAGAAATGTTGTAATAAAAGAAATAAATTTAGGCTGAAAATTAATTACAAAGTAATAAACTGAAAGGAAAAAGGGTAAGAAAAAGATCTGCTCACCTGAATATCTGTATCTTCTATAATCTAAATTGTAGATGGTAAAAATTGGAATGTGTACATTTTGTGGTAGCCGACTAAAGGTAGAAATAATGTAAAAAATTAGTAAAATCGGCATAAGGCGGAGTAATTCAAAGAAAAAAAAGGTTAGATGATACCTGAGTGGTTTCTCTACCAAGTTCACGTGTGTGATGAAAAGTATCAGGGTTTTAATAATAATATAGGAGAAAAGGTAATGGTGTAAAAGGAATAAAAAATACCTGTACAAATCTTCATACACATAAAATAGATAACTGTAGGCATGTGGCTACCACTTGAAACATCTGTTACTGGCTACTGGGTAATAAAATGAATTAAACAATTCCTTAATTAAAGATACTAATATTTATTAACAAAATGATTAAAAAGATACAATTAAACTATTAACAATTAAATTATTAAACTAATATAAATTTATAAGGACAATATTCTAAATATTATAATCTAGGCCTAACTCCTATTTAATTATTACAATAATATAAGATATTACTAATTCTAGATAGCTTAACTAGTTACAATAGTTTCTATGAATATATTACACTACAATTTATAACTAATAATTAACACTTACAGTTCACTAGTCCACCGACCGTAAGATTCTTCAAGTATCACAAACTGACACACAGTAACAAACAGAAACAGTTTATTACACTCGCGAGACTGTTACAGTTCACTGATACACTTATTAGACTGGCCGGTTCAACACTGACTAGTTTATCACACTGACACTCACTTATTACACTTATCACAGATCTTCACTGGTCTACTCTCAGGCTAAGACTGACTGACTCGAGGTGACGGAAGTCTTTTTATAGGCAAAGCCGAACATTCTAGAACTCGAAGGGGCCAGATAATTCTGGAATATTCTTAATCCTTTGCCGACAAAAGAAGACGATCTAGAACCGTCCTAATCCTATTTAAACGTCTCCCGCTGACGGAGTTAAGCCGCTAATCCCCCGCTTCCGCCTTCCTGCCGGCGCCCGTAACACTGCCCCCTCCTTAAAAGTGCTCTGCCCCAGAGCAAGTCCGGAGAAATCGGGCATTTATGAGCTTCTACTGATGGAGACGCACCTTCTTTCCAGGGGTTGAACGTGCACACCAATATGGCAATTCCAGAGTTGGCGAATGTCTGTTCGATCATGTCCCTGACAATCTTCCACTCCAAGCCGTCGTATCCACAGCCCAACTTCGGAATAGCGAGCTTAGTGACACGCAGTCTCAGAAGCTTACTCCGAAGGTCGTCGAGGCTTCGCCGCAGTGCGTCATATGTCGGCTTCTGATCAGAGGCACGCTTGGTAACCAAGTAAAACAGGTGTCGTCCTTCGTGCGGCTGGTGGAGTGCCTTCCCGACACTTGGTCCTTGGCGTTCCAGCTCCTCAGTTCCGCCGAACTTCTTCCTGAAGACCGTTGCAATCCCTCGAGAAGTCCTCAGATCTTCGGCAACGCAATGGGCCAGAGAATACTCCACTGGTAACGAGAAGATATCTCTGTAGATTACCTGAGTTACTCCACGGGTCCCTGGTACTTTAGTATGAGCAACTGAGTTATTTGTCTTGACGTTGTTTAGGTACCTGACCTGCTGGTCTTCTTTCGGGCCGTGGTCTCCTTTGTACGGGGCCAGTCTATTGAAATGGACTACCTTGGGTTTTCCTTTCGGCTGCTTCCTGATCCTATATATGACGTCATTGATCCTCTTGACGATCTCATACGGGCCGTCCCAGGAGTTCTGAAGTTTAGGTGAGTAGCCTCGCCTTCTTCGAGGATCATGTAGCCAGACCAAGTCTCCAGGTTGGTAGCCACCCTTCTCAGCCCTGATGTCGTAGCGCTCCTTCATTCTGTCACTAGCCCCCTGGATGTTTGTGCGAACCTTCTCGTGGATATTATCCATTCGCTTCCGTAGATCCGTGACGTACTCCTCTCCGGCAATTTCCTCGTCAGGCTTGAAACCGAATTTCAGATCACAAGGCAACCGAAGTTCTCTGCCGAATACCACATTTGCGGGAGTCTGCCCCGTTGCCTCACTGACTGAACTGCGGTAGGCCAGCAGGAACAGGTGAAGATACTGGTCCCAGTCTCGCTGATGGTCGGAGACTACTTTGGACAAATATCGACCCATAGTCCTGTTCATGCGCTCCACCATGCCATCGGATTGAGGGTGAAGAGGTGTCGTCCTGGTCTTCCGTATTCCCAGTGCTTCGCACATCCCGGAGAAGACTGCAGACTCGAAGTTTCGTCCCTGGTCAGAGTGAAGTTCCATGGGTACTCCAAACCTACTGACGAGCTGCTTCACCAGTACGTCCGCAACCGTGACTGCCTCCTGATTCGGAAGGGCGTACGCTTCCACCCACTTGGAAAAGTAGTCCATGGCCACGAGAATATACCGGTTACCTTCATCCGTCACAGGGAAAGGGCCAGCGATGTCGATTGCTATTCTCTCAAACGGTGCTCCCACGTTGTACTTCCTCATTGGGGCCTTCTTTCTTCTTATGGGTCCGTTAGAAGCCGCACAAGTCGCACAACGCCTGCACCAGTCCAACACATCGTCCTTGAGATTCGCCCAGTAAAAACGTTCACGTACCTTTTCCAATGTACGGTGAACTCCAAGGTGGCCGCCAGATACTCCGTCATGAAGTTCCCTGAGTACTTCGGGCACTTTACTCTTTGGAACGATGAGCTGAAGTCTGCGCTGATCTCCTTCCGTGTTCTCCAATGCCCGTTTCAGCAGCCCGTTGTCCACTAGAATGGAGTCCCATTGGGCCCAGTAAGTCTTTACATTCTTCGGCATTGGAGCAACGTCCTGCCAGGTTGGTCTTCCTTGCCCTGATAGTTTCCACTGCTTTATTTGTTTCAAGTCCGGGTCCCTGTCCTGCTCCTTTGACACCTCTGCATCCTGCCAACTGTCCATGACCACCGTTGTCCTCAACACTGCTGCCTGCTTCTCTTCTTGTCGAGAACAATGCCTGCAGTCTTCGCCACAAGGCCTCCTTGAGAGCGCATCCGCATTTCTGTGGCTCGTTCCAGCACGATGAGCAGATTCAAAGTCATATTCTTGAAGGCGCTCTATCCACCTCGCCACTTGTCCTTCTGGTGACTTGAATCGTAGCAGCCACATTAGAGCCGCGTGGTCCGTTCTCAGGAGGAATCTTCTGCCGTATAGATATTTGTGAAAATGTTCTATAGATTTCACCACTGCCAGAAGCTCCTTCCTTGTGACACAGTAGTTGCGTTCCGGAGCTGAGAGCGCTTTACTGAAATATCCAATGACCTTTTCTTCTCCATCTTGGAGCTGAGAGAGGACGCTCCCAATAGCGGTGTTGCTGGCGTCTGTATCAAGTATGAACTTGCCCTCGGGACGGGGATAGCTCAGAATAGGAGCACTACTCAATTTCTTCTTCAACTCCTCAAAGGATGCCTGGCACTCGTGATCCCAAAGGAACGTCCGTTTTTCCTCGGTAAGCCTGGTAAGAGGTTTTGCAATGTTAGCAAATCCTTTCACGTACCTCCTGTAGTAGGTGCAGAGGCCGAGAAAACTTCTTACTTGGTGCTTATCTCGAGGTACTGGCCAGTCGGTGATCGCTGCAATCTTCTCTGGGTCAACGGCAACTCCGTTGTCTGACACAACATGCCCCAGGTAGTTGACTTGCCTTCGGAAGAGATGACACTTCTTCGGGTTCAGTTTAAGATTCGCTGCACGCAGTCGTTCGAAGACCTTCTCCAGATTCTTCAGATGGTGAGCGAAGGACTTTCCCAGCACAATGATGTCATCTAAGTATACCAGGCAAATTTCCCAAGAGAGACCTCTTAAAACGCTTTCCATCAGCCTCTCAAATGTCGCAGGAGCATTGCAAAGCCCGAATGGCATTACCGTAAATTGCCAGAGTCCAGTCCCAATCGAGAACGCTGTCTTCTCTTTATCTTCAGGTTTCAATTCAACCTGCCAATATCCACTGCGGAGATCCAAGGTAGAGAAAAGTTCACACCCCTCCAGGGTGTCCAGCGTATCATCAATCCTGGGGAGCGGATAACTGTCTTTCTTGGTGACGTTGTTCAGAAGGCGGTAGTCTACGCAGAATCTCGTTGTGCCGTCCTTCTTTTTCACCAGTACAACAGGAGACATCCAGGGGCTACTCGAAGGCTCGATGACACCATCAGTCGCCATCTCCTTGATGATCTTCTCGGCGTCCTCCCGTTTGGCTAACGGCAGCCTCCGCGGGACCTGTCGGATGGGCTTAGCATCCCCGGTGTCAATCCTATGCTGGACGATATCCGTTCTACCCCGTGGTCCTGGGCTGATCTCGAAAACGTCCTGCCATCGGATAATCATCTTTTTCACTTCCTCGCTCTGTTCAGGCGAGAGTTCCCGGCATGATTCGTCCAAAAATCCTGTTAGTTCTTCCGGCAGTCCTCGCAGCTCGGTGGGATGACGTTGCAGCTGACGAACCACTGAGGTAGCGGTTGTACATTCCCCTACTGGTGTTCCTTTGTTCAGCGTTACTGGGAAGCTGTTCAGGTTCATTAGCCGAATCGGAGTGGTACGTCCGACCTTGATGAGAGACCTTGCAACCATTACGCCGCGTCCGATCTCGTGTTCTTCTTGCCTTCCCGGTTCAAGTAGCACACATTGACCCTCAGGTAGAGGCCCTTCGATCGTTCCATGCGCTATGATTTGGCTCCGGGCAGGTAAAGTGGTGTCCTCCAGTAAGCGCACTCGTGCGTAGATGTCCTTTCCCTGCCGCAGGATGACTTCTTCGTCTCCCAGCGTCATCACCCCTCTTGCCATATCCAGCTTGATCCCGCATGTGATCATCAAGTCCGTGCCTAATATGACATCTTCATCAATATCTGCCACGAGAGCGCGGTGCTTCAGATGTTGACCCCCGATGATGAAGTAGGCCACTGTCTCCCCGTAGACCTTCGCTGGCTCTCCTGTGGCAGTCCGTAATGTCCAAATCGATGGCAACATCTTCTCAGCAGGAACTGTCTTTGAGCTCAAGATTGTCTTGGTTGCGCCGGTATCCAGTAGCAGACTTCGCAGCTGCCCGTTCACCTTCCCATCAACGTAGAAGCTGTTCGTTCTGCTCCCTAATGACGCAACTCTACTGGTCTTCCTCGGGCCTCTGACGTAGCGGGCTGATAGTTGTTCCTCCCCATCAACCCTACCTCGTTCCTGTGGCTTTTCTCGCTTCTTGGATGGACACTTGCTTCTAGGGTGTCCAAGTTGGCCGCAGCTCCAACAGCGTACCTCCTTCTTACGGGTCCTAAGGGCCTCCAAAACTTTTATCACAATATCTTCGATACTAGGGACCACATTAGCCTCCGCTTCTGCTGCTCGAACTCGCGCATGGCCCCGTACTGACTGCCTGACAGCCTCGAACTCCATGGCCTGAGATAATGCGTCGCCTAGAGTTTTTGGCCGGGCGAGCTTCACTGCTTGTTGCGTCTCGGGGTCCCGAAGTCCATCCAGGAATTTGTCGACAGCCAGGCTCTCGTACACATCATCGGTGACCGAGGGGTAGGCATTCCTCACCAGCCGGGCGATATCCGCTTCAAATTCCTGCAGCGTCTCGTTGGTCTTCTGGATCCTGTTTCTCAGCTGTGAGCGATAAAGCTGGTCCATGTGTCGGTGGCCGAAACGCATCTCCAGTCTTCTAATCAGCTCCCCGTAGTTAGACCGCTCTGACAGTGGCATCCCCTGCAGTACTCCCAAGGCGTCTCCACGCAAGGCCAGGCACAAAGCTGAAGCTTGGGTCTCTTTTGACCACCCGTGGATCGAAGCCGCAGTCTCGAAGAGAGTCATGTAGTCCTCCCACGGCGTCTTTCCGTCGAACACTGGAATAGTGTTGTGATTTGGTGGCGTCCCAGCATTGGCGGGCATAATGGTCCTATGAAGGCTGCCCTCGGAGGAACGGTCGGTGTCGTTCGTCGGTGGGTTGCTGATACGTCCCTCGAGAGCTTCTACTCTTAGCCTAAGTTCGTTTTCAATAGAATTCAATTTTTCTCCTAACCTAGATTCTACATTAGCTACCTTATCATTTACATCGACTAATTTATTATCTACATTAGCTACTTTACTATTTACATCGGCTAACTTATTATCTACATTTTCCATTAACTTAGTCTCTAATGTGCCTAACTTGGACTCTAATGTATCCAATAAATCACTTTTTACAGTACCTAATTCATTGCCTAGCTCATTTTTAACATTGCTTAATTCATTACCTAGCTTATTTTCTACATTACTTAACTCATTTTTAACAGTACCTAATTCATTACCTAGCTCATTTTTAACATTGCTTAATTCATTTTTAACAGTACCTAATTCATTTTTAAAAGTTGCAGACAACTTGCTTAAATCAGTTTCAAATAGAACGTCATCTGGATTTTCCCCTAAATCTACAAAAAAATTGACGCAAGCGCTCTTGCAGTACACTTTTAGTTCCGGAACAATCAAGATCACGTTCCTCCAATTCACGTTTCAAATCCGCAACTTTTAAATCAATTAATTTAACACTTTTAGAAGCCATTCTTCATACAGTAGCCCAATAATTATAAAATGCAAAATAATAGCAATTACACAATGACCCCACTTCTGACACCAATTTGTTACTGGCTACTGGGTAATAAAATGAATTAAACAATTCCTTAATTAAAGATACTAATATTTATTAACAAAATGATTAAAAAGATACAATTAAACTATTAACAATTAAATTATTAAACTAATATAAATTTATAAGGACAATATTCTAAATATTATAATCTAGGCCTAACTCCTATTTAATTATTACAATAATATAAGATATTACTAATTCTAGATAGCTTAACTAGTTACAATAGTTTCTATGAATATATTACACTACAATTTATAACTAATAATTAACACTTACAGTTCACTAGTCCACCGACCGTAAGATTCTTCAAGTATCACAAACTGACACACAGTAACAAACAGAAACAGTTTATTACACTCGCGAGACTGTTACAGTTCACTGATACACTTATTAGACTGGCCGGTTCAACACTGACTAGTTTATCACACTGACACTCACTTATTACACTTATCACAGATCTTCACTGGTCTACTCTCAGGCTAAGACTGACTGACTCGAGGTGACGGAAGTCTTTTTATAGGCAAAGCCGAACATTCTAGAACTCGAAGGGGCCAGATAATTCTGGAATATTCTTAATCCTTTGCCGACAAAAGAAGACGATCTAGAACCGTCCTAATCCTATTTAAACGTCTCCCGCTGACGGAGTTAAGCCGCTAATCCCCCGCTTCCGCCTTCCTGCCGGCGCCCGTAACACATCGTTGTAACTGAAGCTCTTACCATCACCACGGCTCAAATTAGACTACGTCTTTTAAAAAGGTCCAACTGCCTAAAGTGCGGCAGAATAAGTAACTAAGGGCGCTAGTAGTTCAAATTAAAAGAGGTGGGGGTTTAAAGCTAGGAAAACTTGCCTTTAAGTTAAATTAAAAGAAAACCTGCCGAAATACGGCACAGGACACCATAACAAAAAACCACACATGGCAGGCACAAACTCTATGTCCAGTATAAACTAACGTGGAGAGTGAGTGCATGACGTATTATCTTCTGAGACACACTTTGAACGAGCGAAGCCTACCCACCAACGTCAAGGTGGTGTCCCATTGGGTAGGTCGAGGCCGTGAGGCGGCCAAGAGGGATTTTAAAAAACCCTGGGGCTAGCTCTATAAAAGGGAATCAGAATAATAAAGGCAACTCAAGAAAGGATGTAGACCTCTCCTTCACCTAGCTAGAAGTCGGCGGTGTTTATTCCCAGGCATAGTAGTCCTTGAGAACTGTATCCTCACAACAATCGGAGAATGAGGGCGAGTGGTAAAATACTAGCCTTGACCCCCACCACGTGGCTTCCCCAACTCGTGTCTGCCACGTGTGAGATCACATCCCTAGTCATGATCAGGGTTATATCCGTCAAATAATATCGTTTGAGTTCTAGGGGGGATCACGCCTATTATAAGACTTAAAATATAACCCTAAATAGACCCTAGTGGCCGTGGAAGCCTAAAAGAATATTTAATTCTGATGAGTTATAAAAATATGAGACGAAGGACATTAGTAGTATCCAATGATAAAATATTCTAGAAAGAATATTTTAGTAATTCGTCAGTTTGTTATGGATACTTCTGTACCAGATTATTGGTATCACGATTATTTATTGATGTTTTGCCAGATTATTTACTCTCAAAATGGTCGTTGTTGGTTACTTGATTCTTAACGGAATAAAGATCATAAATGAATTTACAGGAGACTTTAGATTGGATAAGGATGAGAATGGATAAGGATTAGATTGCATATGACAGTTTGATTAAACGCCATGGTTCAATCCCGTTTGTCCAAATAAAGCTTATAATCATAACTAATATCATATATATTGGCTATCAATAGTTTATTGGGATGTTAAAACGTTCAAAAACAAATAGGAATTTCTTCTCTGAATATTTGACTTATCTGAAGAATAAAATAGCCTAGTCCATCCTTTAGATGAATGATGTTTTAACGTAGAGAGTAAAAAGGTGATAAAGTGCAGGGAAAACAATAGTATAAGTTATAACGATATGAGCACTGATTTATTAGATATAAACACTATATAATCATATACAGACAAGACACTTCACACAATGACAGATCCAGTCCTAACTACAAACCGACGCTAACTGACAAATTCACACCACAATGGCTGTTGTGTCCCCAAACCCTGGATCTCACAGTACACATGCTAACTTGATCTCAATGGTCACTTTACAGTTTGGTCTGTCTATAATACAAAATAGATAATATACACAAGAGGAGTTACTTCAACATGATGTGTTTTAATGTATATATATGTGTGTGTACATATGAGAGTGTGAGATATAAACATATTTTTTTTGTGTGTGTGTGTGTGTGTATGTGTGTGTATGTCTGTTCATTCATCTAGTTAGATTTTTTTTTAAATCATTGATGGTATTTTGTTTTTATTTTTCTTCATTATTTTTTGCTGTTTTCTTGGCATAATATTTGATACAAATGTAACCATCAATTGCTTCTCTATATATAATTATTGTTATCTTATTGCTATTTTTTTCTTTTTTTTTTCTTCTAATCTGTTTTTAAATATTGCTCTTGGAGGTAATTCGCAACTTTTTTTCATTAATTATTTTATTTTTCCCATTTATTAAATTGTGTCTAATAATTAATTAAATGTAATTATATTATATTCTAAGACATAATAACTTATATATTAATACCTGTATTGTTATTTTAAAGGTACTTGCCCCAGAATAAATAAACAATTTATTATTATTTAAACAAAAATAAGAGAAATTTGTCATAATTATATCGAGTATCATATTAAAATGGAATTCATATCATAACATTTTTTTTTGCCCGATATGCATTTGACATCTTCTACCATGTTTGACATCATTGATATTGTTTAGACAAAGCTCGTATGTTCAATTTTAAATTTCTTAAAAAGAAGCGTAGGTGTGGACTGTATGTTGTAATTGGAAAAGAATTCGCAACTAGAGTGAAATAATAGGAAGAAATCTAAACTATTACAATAAAATTTATTAACCAAAGACGTAAATCCGGCTGCCTCGCCAATAAGACCTCTGTGGCCAAACATGTGCACCTGAATGGTCAAAAGAGGTTCGTAGCGCCCTTCGAGCTATGGTTCTGATAGTCTGGAAATCTTCCTGTCGAATCTACACTTTTTTTGAATGTGGACCGGGCATTAAACTGATGTAGGACATAAATAAATCAGGCCTGTTTTAACTTATGCATCGGAAAGGCCTATGTACATTACACACAAGAAATATGTTCGTCTCAGTTATTCTAAAGGGACCTGGTCCCAGAATAAAATTATTTTTCTATTCTATTCTAAAAGAATAGAGGTACTTACAATCCTCTCCATTAATAAGCGCACTACTTCTTTGAGTGTCAGCTATAGCAAGTAGTAGAAAACAATACCAGTATAGCTGGCATTTCGATCTGACTCCTATATTGTTTTACTTGCTCACAATTTAAAAAAAATAATTCATCTCGTTTACTTTCACAATCTATAAGCTCTAATAACAGTCGCATATCAACCTTTCAAGTAATGACTTCCTGAATAAAAAATAAAACAAAAAATATGCCTCACTTGAATTAATCAAATGAAAGTCAACGAAAATAAGTTATTCTACTAATTAAAACAATATTGGACAATATTGGACAATATTAGATAGTACAATACTGCCCAAATTCTAATTCAAACCCTGAATTGACAAAATTATTAATATAGCCTGTCAAATAAGATTGTGAGTACCCCTAATGTTTAGTAGATATCTCTTATATTATTATAATATGTTTTAAAAATATATTCTATAATTATAGTTACCACTGGTTATTTTTTTTTCAGGAGAATTAAGAAATATTCATAACCTTAAGCCCTGGTGCTTGTATGAAGTATTAACTGAAAAATACCATTGGACGCGACAAGACGCCTTAGCATTTTCTGCTTTTTTGTCTCCAATGCTAGCTTTTGACCCAGAACTGAGAGCCACAGCAGCAGTTTGTTTAAATCACGATTGGTTGAAGTTATGACTTTAGCTATAAATCGTCTTCACAGTTTATTGCAACACCTGCAGAGGACCTTGTGAAAACTGATTCACTTCTTCTGAACCATGTAAACTTTGAGCCTACTGTATTGTGAAAAATTATGTTCATGTAAGGTTACGTTTTCTTAAAGTGAACAATATACAATTGTAGGGGCTATGTAGATTAAGGAACTGTTTAACAATTGCACTTGACAGGGCATGTTCAACTATGCAAGGGATAGCTGGAAAGTGCGAATTTGAGAAAATTGATGTCTTGTCATACTATAGCTGACTATTTTATCGATGTATGGATTACTGAATTTTTATGATTTTTGTATACAATTAAATGTAGATCGTATTGTGATCACAAAAATATTGTCAAAATTATTCTTTGACTTTTCTATTCCGATTTTCTAAACCATATATAATGCATATTAGTTCAGCTCATCATTATGATATTATTCTTATTAAATTAATGATATTTTTCATATCATAGATCTAAAAAATAATGGTACTGATACTATTTAAACACCACAGTTTGCATCACATACAATTTATTTTATTGTCATAACTTCTATGAATACTTATCGAAATTCAATCATCTTGTTAAATATATATATATGATATAACATAAAAATCTTTTTATACCAATATATTTTTTATGAATATGTGTGTGTGTGTGTATGTGTTTATATATATATATATATATATATATATATATATATATATATATATATATATATATATATATATATATATAACTTATATAGGTCCAGGAACAAATTGTGAAAAAAAAAGGAAAACTATGATGAAACAACTCGCACAAGAACTGGTATACTACTGACTTTGTTGCCATCTTGAACCTCTACTTATTGA
The DNA here is from genome assembly GCA_037127475.1 of Arma custos. NCBI lineage: Eukaryota > Metazoa > Arthropoda > Insecta > Hemiptera > Pentatomidae > Arma > Arma custos. The sequence continues at coordinate 16,766,015 of CM073761.1, read as the reverse complement.
ATCTAACAGCTGTTTACAATGCCAACTTGATATTAGCGACTATGCGATCATCGTCTTGTCTTAACTTATATATATATATATATATATATATATATATATATATATATATATATACAACTTCTAATAATAAATAATATTCAGTTATAAAATAGAAATGATTCAATTATTAAATTTATGCGGCAAAAATTAACGCTAAATTTTGTTACATTTTTCAAAATAATATCAAGAAAGCACAAGACTTTAGGGGATATTGGATCTGACTCTGGTAATTATAGTCAAATAATTAATTTAAGGAATTCATGCTCTCAGCCTAAACTAAATCAAGATCTGGATTCGACTTTAATAATGTAACGGGCTACTGGGTATTAAAAATGACTTAAACACTCCTTAATTAAAGATGCTAATATTTATTTACAAAAGTGATAAAAGGTAACAATTAAACTATTAACAATTAAATTACTAACAATTAAATTATTAACTGAAATAAATTTACAATTACAATATTTTAGATATTTACAATCTAGGCCTAACTCCTATTTAATTATTACAATATTATAAGATATTATTATTACTAAATAGCCTAACTATTTACATAAGCTTGTACAAATCACATAAAATTACAACTGCTACTTAACTAATTAACTACTACTAATTAACACTTACAGTTCACTAATTAAAGTCCACCGACCGTAAGAATCTGTGAATATAACAAACTGACACACAATTACACTCACAAACTGTCACTGACTTATTACGCTGGCTTATCACTGATTCAGATGTTCACCGTACCGCGTGGTTTAAAACTCTGACCCCACTCGCACCGAGAGGGTATTTAAATAGCAAGGCCGACACGGAGGGGGAAGATCTCGAACATACGAGAAGGGTCTCTTTGATCTCTGCCGACAAGGGGCTTTCCCAGAAACGTTAATCCCCCGCGCCCGTCTTCTCTGTGACCGTAACGATAATAATCTCCATGCAAGAAAAACGTTAAAGTCTTAATTTTGATCATACAGATTTTTTAAAATAGGCAATTGCCGGGATCCCTATTCCTATCTTTTGTTAGCATATCTATTTTTTGAATTTTATATCGGTCATTCTGAAATATTATTTCTTAGAAAGTTTATACCATGTTCATCTGTAGCGAAGGCATTTGTGTTTTTCGATGGGGTTATGATAAGAATAAGCTGTGTGAACAGCATTGATAACGTATCTTTAATCATATATCATATATATATATATATATTTCGATTCACTTGATTTTGGTTTTTGTTGTTATTTAATTGCATAAATATTTAATAGATAACCTTGAATATATTTTGTTGAGTATGGAAATGATTTATTTATTTTTTCATAAACCTCTACATCCGCCAATGATATGCCTAATGTTTAGAACAAGAAATATAAAACATTATATTATATCCCACTTTCATAAAATCGGTATAATGGTAGGAATTATGTAGGGATTAAGTTGAACATAAAAAGAGTGAACTTACAGCTGTCCATCCTGATAGTCAATTTGATTTAATTTTTAAATGGAATTTTCAAAACTTAATATGGATACAAAGGCAGTAACAACCAGCGAATCCGCTTTCATTCAAGAATAAATTTATTCATCAAACACAAATATACCTGAAAATACATATTATTATTTATTTATTGAACTTTGCAACTGTATAATAATAACAAATCAAGTAAAGATAATAAAAGATATACAATAGCATGAGATAAAGGTTGGTAGAGAAACTGAAGAAGCTGGTGATACTCGAATAAAAATTTGAAATTTCTATTTTGTATGAACTAATTAACTAAATATATCGTATAGTTCAATTGAAATTAAAGTATAAAGAATAAATTTCTACTGTCTTATATTATGCAAGCCTGTTTTGGGTTTATTCAGAAATAAAAAAGATGAGCCTGTAAAGGAGGATTGAGGGAGGAGGACATCCCTTAGCCCTTACAGCTCTATGGGTTAAAGATGAGCCTGTAAAGGAGGATTGAAGGAGGAGGACATCCCTTAACCCTTAGAGCTCTATGGGTTAAAGATGAGCCTGTAAAGGAGGAATGAGGGAGGAGGACATCCCTTAACTCTTAGAGCTCTATGGGTTAAAGATGAGCCTGTAAAGGAGGATTGAAGGAGGAGGACATCCCTTAACCCTTAGAGCTCTGTGGGTTAAAGATGAGCCTGTAAAGGAGGATTGAAGGAGGAGGACATCCCTTAACTCTTAGAGCTCTATGGGTTAAAGATGAGCCTGTAAAGGAGGATTGAAGGAGGAGGACATCCCTTAACCCTTAGAGCTCTATGGGTTAAAGATGAGCCTGTAAAGGAGGATTAAAGGAGGAGGAAATGCCTTAACCCTTAGAGCTCTATGGGTTAAAGATGAGCCTGTAAAGGAGGATTGAGGGAGGAGGACATCCCTTAACCCTTAGAGCTCTATGGGTTAAAGATGAGCCTGTAAAGGACGATTGAAGGAGGAGGACATCCCTTAACTCTTAGAGCTCTATGGGTTAAAGATGAGCCTGTAAAGGAGGATTGAAGGAGGAGGACATCCCTTAACCCTTAGAGCTCTATGGGTTAAAGATGAGCCTGTAAAGGACGATTGAAGGAGGAGGACATCCCTTAACTCTTAGAGCTCTATGGGTTAAAGATGAGCCTGTAAAGAAGGATTAAAGGAGGAGGACATCCCTTAACCCTTAGAGCTCTATGGGTTAAAGATGAGCCTGTAAAGGAGGATTGAGGGAGGAGGACATCCCTTAACCCTTAGAACTCTATGGGTCAAAGATGAGCCTGTAAAGGAGGATTGAGGGAGGAGGACATCCCTTAACCCTTAGAGCTCTATGGGTCAAAGATGAGCCTGTAAAGGAGGATTGAGGGAGGAGGACATCCCTTAACCCTTAGAGCTCTATGGGATAAAGATGAGCCTGTAAAGGAGGATTGAAGGAGGAGGACATCCCTTAACTCTTAGAGCTTTATGGGTTAAAGATGAGCCTGTAAAGGAGGATTGAAGGAGGAGGACATCCCTTAACCCTTAGAGCTCTATGGGTTAAAGATGAGCCTGTAAAGGAGGGTTGAAGGAGGAGGACATCCGTTAACCTTTAGAGCTCTATGGGTTAAAGTCCGCTCATAGCTACTACACTACTACTTTTCTTGTCAATATATCGTCATTATTCAATAAATCAATAATAGTTATTTATGCACCTTGGGACTAAAGAAGATCATTATTCCCTCAGCTGTAAGTTTGTACAATTCGAATTCGTTCTTGAGCGAATGCGAGGCAACAATCGAGTTTTCCTAGCATTCGCTCGGGAATAATTATCTTTACTCACGAGGCCAAACCGAGGGAGTAAAGAATAACTGGGAATAATGATCAATTTAGTCCCGAGGGGCATACAAGATTTTATCTCCAGATATATTGATTTAGCTGGCAATAAATTTGAAATAACATTATTTGCTAATTGTACAATATGTGATGGATCCATAACTTACACAATCTGAACACAAATGAACTTCTGTTTTGGTGTTTTGAAACAATAGCTTATTTTAATGGCCGGTGTGACAGGTGTACCAACCTAACCCTGAATTTTTTCAGTATAAACCCTACATTATTTAGACGAATTAGGTTGTCATCTTTTTACTTTATCCCCAGGGAATAAAGTTAACTTTTTGACTCAATTTCTAATGCACAGGGGGAAAAGACGTACTTTAGTCCTAAATAATTGAGCCAGAAACACATGTTTTTGTACCTGCTGGAGATAAAGTATTTTTGTTTTCATTCTTTGGTTTCATAGATGCAGGTAATTCAGCATTAGCGAGTTCCAAATTATTAAAGTTTTACTATCATTAAGATCTTCACAATTGTTATTTGATCCCTTAAAAGAGCAATTAAGATTTCCTCCTGGTAATTTTACTCTAGACCAATTTTCTTTATTTTCTGTAATAATTTACTCTATCTGTTAAACTTCTTCTTTTTGGCTTACCAGTTTTTTTTTACCTTTACTCTTTGATTTTTTTCGCCTGCCCTGTTAACTTCTTTTATCAGGTTTATATTTCCTACCTTGTTTACTGTTTTTTTTATTATTTCTTCCTGCTTTACTACCTCTAACCCGGTTCACTATTTCATTCTCATTTACTTCTGTCTACCAGAAGTTCGTTCTTATTTCATACATCTGTTTGGTTTATTTCGTCATATTTATTTACTCTTTCTTCCAGTTTTATTTCTTCTATATTGTTTATTTCTTCTACCTTGTTTCTTGTTTCTCTCCGATTTATTTAAGTTGATTGTTCCGCTGGATCAAGCATTTGTTTACTCGTTTCAGGAACACTTCTGGACCTCAATTTTAGATACAACTTTTCTATTTATTCTATTGATTTATCTTCTCTTATTTACTTAGTTCATTCGCTTTTTTTTTCAAAGGCTTCAAAATTTTCCATCATCCTAAATTCGATTACTTCCAATTTTGCCATAATTTGTGCCACTGGATTTGTTCATGAAGTAAGGGGCATATATTCTTTCTGTATTTTCCTTTACTTAATTCCCTTTGTTTTCAAGAAAGACTGGCGCCTCACACTTTTCCATTTCATGGTCTTGGACTACTTCTTCAAGTCCTGTACTACTGTTCTAATCATCTTTATACGTTTTCGGTCCTTGCGCCATTTTGAATAAATAGAAAAGATTTATACCAACAAAAAGGTTTCCCAAAATACTAATTTGATAAATTTACACTTCACTGAAAATACCTTTATAGAGATCACACTTTTCTAATAAAAAATGATAAATAAAATAATCACGATAAATGTTTAAACCGATTCGAAAAATTCATATATACTATTCATATGTAATGAATAAACAACAACAAAAAAATCCCATCAATTAGCTCACAATCCTCACACAAGGAATGACAAAATGCTATGAGGCTTCACAGCCCAAACTATAATCTCAGGGAAAGTTAAAATCGTTTGATCTGAATAATATTTATATATATTTTAATGTAATGGGATGCCACCCTGAGATCATTATCACTGAGGTGCAGTAATACATAAAAATCATCCCTAAATATCCCTCTCTTTTCCAAAGGTTGAGGTGGTTGACTGACGAGGAGATGTTTAGCAAATAAAGATCCTTTTTCGTCTCATTAAATATCATTACATTTATTATGTGCTAGTCGTAGTTTCAAAGTAATACGTTCTTCAGCAGCTCCAGAGACAGGAAGCGCCGAGCAATATCTACGTCCTGGTGAAGAGCTACCTCGAGGACATACGAGTCACGGTCCGGGGTAGCTAGCATAGGCACGTGGACAGGGAGGAGCGGGGATGCCCACAGGGCTCCGTCTTAGGGCCAGCCCTGTGGAAATTAGTATTTGATGAGTTGTGAGTTTGATGGTTGTCTACTCGGATAGCAGAGCCGGGATCTCGGCGGAGGCCGAAAGATGTGCCAACATAGTAGGAGCCTGGTATGAGAGGAAGACGCTGAGGATGGCAGCCGCCAAGACACAGGCCGTTGTCTTGCGAAGAAGAACCGATAGGGTTCATCCAACAGCTTTAACGTACACCAATACAGAATCAGGGAAATTGAGGTGGTCACTTACCTTGGAATCAGGCTAGGAAGAAATTTGGATGTGACCCCTCACTTGAACCACCTGGCGACGAGGGTGAGCTGGACGATGAACGGCCTTAGTCGGATTGGCGGCGCCTTTTGGGGCCTCAGGTACCCAGTTAGCATGACAATCTACAAAGGAGTCACCCTGGGTATCCTGAGGTATGCGTCTCTCTTCTGGAGCAAAAACCTCTCACAGCGACAAAGAATAAAAGTGGCAACGGCACAGAGAACGGCTCTACTGGGCGTACAGGACAACATCCCACGAGGCGGTGCAGATCCTGGCGGGAGGTATGCCTGCAGATCTGCTGGAAGAAGGTGCTGCTAAGTATAACGTGAAGAGAAGAGGCTTGGCAGCTCTACCGGAACGGATGCTAGTGAGGATCTAGGCAAACCCGAACAAATGGAAGGAGGAGCTGAGGAGGGACTCACTGATGGCGTGGAACCAACGGTAGGTGACTGGCGAAAAAGGAGGTACATTGAGGAAGTCCTTCTCCACCGTTGACGCAAGAATAGAAGCCAAGTGGGTCCTCCCTGACTACTGGATGTCACAGATCCTCACGGGGCACGGGGGCTTCCGATGGAAGCTATGCCAACATGGATGCAACCTGGGCCCCAACTGCCCCAGCTGTGGTGTTCCGTAAACAGCAGAGCACATAGTAGCATCATGCACCGCATATGACGCCCTACGCGCGAGGTTGTCGACCAGAACTGGAATATACCAAATAGAATATTCCCTGAGCTTGTGAAGTATAAGAACTACGCAAGATTCAGGGAGTTTGAATATGGATGGAAGGAGGCTGTAGGTCCAGCCCACTTCATGATAATCAGGAGATGACCGGCACCAGGAAGACCACCGGACCAACCTATGGAGGAAGCAGACGATGACCAATAAGGGAGCAGAAGGAAGAAGACGTATAACAGTAGTAAATAACAATAATAAACTTTCAGTAATAACAATAAATAATGTTGAGAATGTGTTTTGATTTAAGTGAAATCGCTGAACCCAATTTACTAAAAATATTACATGAAACAAACAATTCGATAAATAAGGTAATTAAAAGAGGCGCATGACGTCTTCGAGGTTTAAAGACGACTGACGGCGCGCCAAAAAGTGAGGGTTCATATCAGTTCTTAGTAGTTCTTACACCTGTACCTACACAACACTCACTGCCTTCTTGAGGAGATCCTCAAAATTTGTGTAACTCGTCTGTTATAAGAAATGTTTCCGAATCCAGTTCTATTTCTTGCCTCTAATGAATTCCGCCCGAAGGAAAGTTTCTGCAATAGAGAGGTTCCTTTGAAAAGAACACGTAACATAAAAATCTCAATCTTTCAAAATTTCCATAAGGAATGCAACAAACAGACTGCCGAGGGTACAGGCTGAGAAAATAGTGTTGCAAGACAACAGTTGAGACTGAGGGAGAACCGTTACACTTTACAAGAGAATGGTGAAAAAAACTTAGCAACTTGCTATTAACCCCAAGATGGGGGACAATTTTCCTTATTTCTTTGTTGAAGTTGAGAGTCAATGGAAGGATTTGAAAACGGCGGTTTCCTTTGCAGGATTTAATCAACTAATGGTGGAGAAATTGATTCAATCACTGGTAGGTGACTAGCTAATGGAGGCCAAACAAAGGAAACTCACGGCACGACCGTTGCACACTTAATAATGTCTCTACCCTTATCGTAAACTTGTTGTGGCTTATGGGAAAGAATTGCACGCTACTTAAAGAGTTTATGTGAAAGTACTGAACTATATTTATAAAAGTTTAAATACTCAGGTTAAGGTTATGCTCACTCAAGAATGTAGGGTTATGCACATTAACTCCTTTCTCCTCGAGATGTGAAATTCCAGAGAACCTTATTTATTAGGTAAGTCCAATGATTAAATATTTGGGGTAACTGGATCTCTTCTGTTTCTTGACACGGTGGTTCAGGCTTTGAGATAAATTTACAATTATTTAGGATAAAAAGCTAAATATGATACACAAAAAGTCACAAAACAATAATGTTAAGAATATGCAAAAAATAGTCATTTTAAAAAAAAAGTATATAATCTATACCTTCCAACGTAATAGATGGATTAGATGGCAATTCAAGTATATCAAATGACATATTAAAGGTGGGGTTATACGGTATTTTATGATTTCATAATTTTCGAGCCAATGATTATATTACCAGGATATATCGATAGTAACTATCGACTATCGCCCAACCTTACTATCTGCCTAATTTCGAATTCTAAGTTCAAGAGCTGAGATATCGATTTTATGTGCATAATGAAAAACCAGTTCAATGTCTTGTGATGTGTGTGTATGACTAATAGTATGGTTAACGAGCGTATAGTATGGCCAATAACTCCTTTTCAATTGTAGAGTACCACTGTTTTGTACCAGAGAGTGTGTAGCTTGAAGCAAAAGCGTTGGGTTTCGCTTGGATCTCTCCATTCCGAAATTTGGAATGTCTCAGGACCTAGTGCTATTTAGCTTGAATCTTTTGTTAAGATGATAGGTAGTTTCCTATCGGGGCTTCAATTCCCCGGGGAGCAGTCAGAACATGCTGTTTGAGAAGGTTAAAATCCTCTCGATAGGAAAATGGACAAATACATTTTTCAAAAAAACTAGTACAGCCTGGGTGAGAGGGTTGGCAAGGTTGCCATAATTTTCTACGATTTTCTATAATACCCTGTCATACCTAGAAATCGTATAGATCGTTAAAAAGTTGTAGGTAAAAGGAATTTTTAAAAAGCCTTCAAAGGGAATTCGGAAAAAAACATTTTTTCAATCGAATCCCAAGCCATTTCGATTTGGTGGACACTCGACGCTATGTCAATAGTAGAAAAATTGGGTTTTTTGGGGGGAATTCATGATGCAAGTTGAAAAATAGAGTTGTATGTATAGGGAAATTATTATCCAGTGGAAAAATTACAAATCAACAGGAAAAGACAATATTACCACAGAACTGCTGAAATAAGGTGGTCAAGCCTATTAATAGAGGATAGTTGGATTAAAGAAGAACTGTCAGAAGAGTGGTACGAAGCAATTTTATAACCAATATATAAGAAAGGGAATATATAATTTAAAGACTGTTAAAGCCATAGTTCTCCTGAATAATCCATTGCTGTATGTGCATAATTTAGGGCGGATTTAGGGGGGTGGATGGGGGCATGGATTTTTGTGTACTGTGGATAATCCATTGCAGTACATGAAAGAATGAATTAAGCCTTTATTATAAAGAGAAATATAAACATTATAAAATGGTTTACAAAAAAACTACTAATATTTACAAAAATATATACATATTTGCTCTGTATAGAGATCTTCCCTTTTATGGGAGTAAGGTCTAACTTCCCGAGGTTACCAGCTCTATTGGGAAGTGAAGTTCGACATTAATTCCTGCCACTTAACTTTATCTTGAGCAATTCTTGTCAAATTGGGGCCATCGAAGTTTTTGAAAACATCTCTCCATCTTTTTGGCTGCCTTCCTCTGATCTTTTCCAGTTGTATGGTATCCAGTCGGCGAGTCTACGTGACCATCTCTCATCCGTAGTGCGCGTTAGGTGTCCTGCCCCTTTCCATTTTTGTATTTGGATGGAAATGTTAGCATCCCTGAAGTTCGTTTGCTTTCTTATTGCGGTACATCTCACTTTATCCTTTTTCCTTATGCAGTTATTTTGCAGTACATACTTATAGGCAAATCACATGATCATAGTTGTTAAAATATATGAATAAAATAACAGAAATAACATGAGTGAAACTGTTGTTTTGACATTTTAATAAACCTTTGAAACCTTTCTATAAATACTACAACTTTATTTCTAATTGTTGACTTTTTTGCCCGTCTGCCCGTTGTACCCCCCCAGAAAAAAATCCTGGACCCACCCTTGCACATATTGTTTCGATTAGTATAAGCAAGGTGGACACAATTTTCGATATTTCTACATCTGTTTCAACTAAATAAGTGATGTAATTATAAATTTGTTTTAAAATTAATTGTAAATTGAATATAGGAGGATTTCAAAGAGACTAAGTAGAGAAAAAAAGCGTATCTGTATTTAATCCGATAGACAATCTACGTGGTAGATACTAAATAAATACAAATATACAATTACTATATATATAAAAAGAAAGAAGAAGAAATACGTAGTTTAAATGACTTTAAATAGTATAAATAATCCTAAATTGTTAAAACGAAATTGGTTCGTCTGATGACAACCTATCAGACAGCCCTTATTCATTTTGGAGCAGACTTGACAGAGGTCGAGGCTCTACTTCAGGAGATATACATATAATCAACTTTAAAATCTCTGGGCACAATTGACCCCTCTTCTTTCTGGACACCTCTCGGTGGCTATTGATCAGTGTAGATGTTATCATCAACATCGAAAGTAATTATATATTCGTCTGTATTCGGACAAAGGAAAATATAAATACAAATTGTACTTTGAAAGAACTTCATTCCCGAACCCATTTACTTATCAGTGTGAAAAGACGGAACATCTACATGGGATGTAACCCGAAGAACAAGGGCAGGAAGAAAAGCTATTGGTATGCTCTATTCCGTACTGTGGAGTATTAGCTTCTTAAAGACCAAAAAAAGAATTATTTTCCATGATGTTATAATGGCTATAATGTTATATGGCTGTGAAACATGGAAATTGGGAAAGGGAAGCAAAGTGATTTTTGGTCAAGGAGATGGACTCCTTTAGAAGGGCAGCCGGCATATCTAGGCATGATAGGATACCCAGAATTAAGTAGTCCGAAAGTTGATGGGTACTCACAATACCATTCTCGAAAAAACCGCCATAAAGCGATTACCGTGGTTTGGACACCTACTGAGGATGGCAAATAATAGAATCTCAAAAATTCCATGTACTGGTGCCCTGAAAGACGAAGAAGAAGAGCCGATAAAACAAGTCCAAGAAGGGATGGCAGAATATGGATAAGGAATATTTAAATATGCCTATAGGGTATCGAGGGTTACCGAGTAGATGTCTTTTGGTATCTGATTCTTCAAAAGTCTTACAGGATGTTTACATGAAACAGGAGAAATGGGACAGTTGTTGGCAGCAGCTCTCTTTTTGTATGTAGTTTTCCTTTTGTAGCCATGATCACCACATAATAAAACTTATGTTATTTTATCTGATGTAAAAGGATTTTATTTACTAAACAACTCCCAGTCAATCAACCACGCCCACTTTTGGAGAAGAGAAGGATATGTTTTATAATCAATAATGATATAGTATTACTATACCTCTGTCCTAACGAGGGAGACCAGAGTCCGTACTGCAACGAGTATACATCGGGTCTTAGTTGTTTCAAGTTTTCATCGGGTTTTTTTCGTCTGATTTAGTTCAAAGTTTACACGTTTGTAGTTCTGTGTGTCAGCAACTGAATTCTGAAATTTTGTCAAAATTGACCGAGGATTTTCGATAGAAGAAGATTGTAAAGAAATTCACCTGCTGCCTGGACTGGGCTGCTTATCAGTGAACTTAACTGAACCTGCAAACCCCCACTTCATCCGCTCCAGCTCTACAAGGTCAGTGTCGCCGTATGAAATCACTGTCAAGCACTTACGCATATTTTCCTTCATAATGGTTTCCAACGACGACATAATGAAAGCTATTATGGAAATGAAAATATCACTCGAAACTAATAACTCTCTCATAAGTGACGTATTAAAAGAATGTGATCGGTTAAAAATACCTGCCAGGACCTAGAGTTGAAGAATGCGAAACTCGAAAAAGAAATTCATTTTTTAAAGAGGCAGATAAAAAAGAATAATTTTCTAATCCATAATATCCCCTTAAGTGAAAGTGAAAATACACTCGATAAAGTTAGAGACAGATTCACGGAGTGTAATATAGCAATACCAGATTATGCAGTTAACACCCGTTATAGACTTCGAAAAGGACCAAATTTGGTATCACTCAACAATAATAATGTAAAACAAGAGATTTTTAAGTGTAGGGATATTTAAAAAAATAAAAACATATTTTTAAGACATGATAAGACCCCTAATTCTATAGGAGGAATGAAGTAGAGGACCTAATCAAAGAATCTGAAGGTGATATCCCGATAGCGTTATCAAAGGAGGGCCTGCTGCAAACATTGGATGAGAAACAAGCAAAAAAGAAAAGAAAAGCTGAAAATAGACTGGATAAGTTTATATTTCGACTACGAAGTTCATCTGTCTGAGCAATGGATAAGTCGTTCTGAAGGACCGAACCTATCTCCTATGGTCTAATACCTGTTCATGATTCACGAAAGGACTCGGTAAAACTATCTATCCCAAAAATTTACAATATGGACATCATATCTTGTTTTGCAATATAAATGGTTTAAAAAAATTATTCAATTTACAGTAAAAGAATGTGATACCATAAGGCAATATCCCATATTATGTTTCGTTGAGATATTGTTTCGTGGTTGATTGACGATAATCTCTCTTTACCTCCATGGTTACATAATTATACACCTTTTACCGGTAAAGCTGTAAAAGCAAACACAACTAATCCTAGTTCATAGTTTCATTATTTCAGGAAAAAGTATCTATTGTACCGGCCGCTACGGGCTTTTTGTTAATATTAAAATTAATAACAAACTATAAACGGTTGGAAACATTCACTTGCCCCCTGTATGTGACATACTGGAAGACCTCTGCAACAATATTATTTAAATGTTACTCAATTATTCGAACACATACTTGTTTATCAATGGTGACTTATCTTAGAATCTTCTGATAACAAAAGTATCCAAGCTATACTCAATATCGACAGTGTAGATAAGTTACATGAAGTGTATTATTACATGATGGGAGTTCAAAAAGTGCTAAATTGTTTATCATAGACCATTTTCTATTAAGTGTTTGTTTTTAGTTATTTTTAAAGTAATATTTTGTTTATTTATTTTTATTGTTTCTATCATAACACCAGTAATTGTTTATTCTTTAATCTGTTATTTATGTTTTGAAAACCAGAATGTGTTTGTAAATTTTATTTTATTTTTATTTTCGAAATGACATGTACATAAATTGTTAAAATCATAATATTGTCATTTATAGCCAAGCTGGGCTCTATTTGTATGGGGAAGCCCCCAAAGACAAATAAAATTTCTATCTACCTCTGTCCTAACGATCTCAGAGTGGCATCCTATATTATTATTTAAAAATTATTCTGATTAAAGGATATTAACTTTCCCTGAGATCATTGTTTGGGCAGTGAAACCAACATAGCATTGTGTCATATCTTGTGAGAGGATTTTGAACTGATTGACGGGATTTTGTTTTTTATATACAAGACATTTTTTAATTGGTTTTAACATTTATTGAGATAATTTATTTTTATGTGAAATCATTGATTGGGCAGAGAAGGCAACATTGTAGCCGTCATTGGTTTGCCAGATTAAGGGGGAACTTGGTGCTTTCAACCAAAAAATCTTTTGATGCTGCAAACCTTACAGTTCTCTGCCCATTTCTCATTTTTGACATCGTTAATGCCCTGAGAGTCCGCTGTACGACTGTATTGTAGTTTCAACCCTATTTGTACTTTAAATTCCTCAATCACAATCTTAACATCAGTTCGTGGACAGCTATCTATAAAATCCATAGGGGAGTGAGATGTAATAAACCGTTGTTTGTACATGAGGGGTGTATGGAGTGTGCAGTATATAATGTACTGTATGACAATATTGACACAATATTATTGTTTCCCGAACCTGGAGGACCAGTTATTGCAGCCGCTTGACTGGGCGATGAGGTCCCCAACTCCCTACACCTACAAATTCTTCGATCTTTTCAAAACTGTAAGTTCCTATGGTGATCTTTTTCTTCTGGTTGACCCTCTGACCTAACATCATGAATTTGGTCTTTCATTAATTAATTTCCCGGCCCAGTCTTCGTAAAAATAGTAAATAATACGTGTATTGAAAATTTTCCTTACTTTTCATTCTGTCGATATGCCTCTGAAATAAGCCCAGCTTTCGTGATTTATCTTTGTCCATCTATTTGCAACGCTGCTTAAAATAAATAATTAAGTTTAATATCTGTGATTGATCGTTTTTTCTATTGGGATTTGAAGATAAGCACTCTGGACATCAATGATGCTGATGACTTCGAATTTTAATGCCTTATTTGCCACATCTTCAATTCTTGGCAAGGGATATCCATATTCCAAAAAGATAAACCAATATATAGTCTAGGAGTAGTCTATTACAATCCTTATTCCATATCCATTATCTATTACTTATCTTTAAATCTCTATTATTAACAGCTTCTTCTTTGATCATCAATACTTGAGCCCTCCAAGATAAAGAATTAAATCCCTATAACGCCCTCGGCAAGAAGTCTCTTAACCATGCTCCTAAGAATCTAGAATCTTTGTCTTTATAGGCTATAGGTTTAGATTCTGGTATGAGGTTTGCAAACAGAATATGAGGTCCCATATTCGCAAATGATATACATTAAACATTCAAAGGAAGTTTATTCCTCCAAACCAGGATCAAGCATTGGAATATTGTTGGTTTTTATAGAACTAGCCACCAATCCCGGCTTCGCATAGGTAGTAGAGCATATTACGCCTAAATGTTTTGTCTGTCAAAGGATCACATCAATTTGATGCGCCGAATATGTGGATTAGATTTAAATTTAACAAAGTGCCTACAATACATGAAGTATTTTATTATGTAGATATTATAAAGATAAAAACAAAAATATTTCTTTATATACGAATTTATTTTCACGCGCGATAATTTTTTGCGGTAACTCCTAATATTCTCATTTAAATTATATGGTATAAAATATTATAATGTTGTGCATGAAATGCTTGAGGTAACTAAATATTTAAGATAATAAGGATTAAGACTGTATCCATCTAAATAGCTTTCCAATTACTGCATTGTACGTAACCAATATTTTAGAAGATGTAAGGTAAGCTATTCTTAAAAGATACGCTATCGCGGACAAAAATTATAAAATCTATAAAAGAGGAATATTCCGCCATACATTGTTTTGTTATATCTCAAAGGGATTAGGCAGCGTCTTCGATGACAGCTCCAAGGCTGCTTGAATTTTTCCTACACTTCCAACAATTATCGTTATATTCAAAGCAATTTACACAAAAACTGGTAAATTATATTACCTTCTTCGTGAATCGATCTATCTATTGGTGAAAATCCGTGCAGTAGATTTTGAGTTTATTGCGAACAGACAGGCAGACGCAACGGAGTGGGTTTGGTAAAAGAGCATCGGTTGCTCCTGTTCTGCTTCTATTTGAAGAGTTTTCTGCTGCTGCAGGCGAACGAGTGATAAACTTTCTGTTGTTGTAGGTCGCTGCTCCAGGCGAAGACGGGGATCGCTCTCTGTTGCCACCGTCCTCAGATGATCCAGTCAGGAGATTCATTGAGATCGTCTTTGGTCCTGAAGGGGGAATTGGAACATCTTCTAATGCCGATGCCGATGAATTGCCTGATGCCCTGAGCTACATGTGGGAGTAATCCTTAAGGTGTGAGATATTTGTAACTATCTGGTATCAGATCTTTCAGCGGTTCTCGGAAGTTTTAGAGGTTCGACTCAGCGTCCTCCGTCGTCGTGATGAATCGAAAAATTCTCCTGGAAGGTGCAGAGGCTTGCCGAAAACCAATTCCGCAGAGTTGGCTCCGATATCCTCCCTTAATTCCGACATGAGACCGAAAAGGACTGCTAGCTAAGAATTCGTCTATCCCTCCGTATTCACCGCAACTCTGAGGGATTACTTGAGGGAACTTCGCCTTCTGGTGAAAAGCATATTTCAGCCGCTTGTTCTCCGTCCAAATCATATAGTGTTGTCCCTCCTGGAAGGTAATGTCTGCAATATTTTATAGCTTGGTGTATCACCAGTAACTCCCTATCGTAGGTGGCGTAATCTGAGTTGGAGTAAACGCGGTGGGAAAAACCCAAGAGACCGCTAAGCGTTGCTGCTCTCATGGCAGTGCTGGAAGCGTCGTACACCAGGACGAGTTCGGCGTTCTCCTTACGATGTCCAAGCACTGCGGCGTTATGAATGACAATATTACACTGGTCGAATGCAAAAGTGGAATCGGAATCCCAATCTACTGGCCTCTTGCTATTCTTCTTCGCTCCAGCCCTTATAGTAGCCGGCCTAGAATAGGATGCGAAGGCTTCCATCTTCGGCAGAAGAGTTCTAGCTCCTAAGGCATTTACTGTATGGCCCAAAAATTAAACAGTTTTCGATGTTCGAAACACTCTTGGCAGTTTTCCTCCAGGCGCCTTAGTATTTCTTCGATTTGTGTTTTCTGGTAATCTTCATCCTTTCATTCAAAGATGGTGTCCGTCCAAACCTTGAACTATCCGGTCCACGAACCGTAGAAAGATTGGTGATAAATTCCTCAAACCAAAACACGTATGGAGGAACTCAAAGAGACTGGAAGGGGTTATGACGGCCGTCTTCGTAATGTATGCCTAAGTCCGCGATACTAGGGACTGCATACTTGTCGGGGACCGTCTTCGCTTTCAGTTGTCTGTTGTCCCCACAGGGCTCAATAGAGCTTTCCTTCGAAGTGATCTATGGGCTGTTAGACGGTTGGCAGATCCCTTCTTCAATCATTTTCATCCACTCCTCTTTAGTGGCCTAACTTCGTACCCGTGGCAGGTAACGTGCTTTCGCTGCGACGTGGACTTCAGTGGTCTTCATGTCTGATGAAAAACATCGTGTTTGGGTTGCTTCACGAAAAATGCCGGTTGGGTCACGCTGGCGTACTTGTTCCATAAAATGTTGGACCATTTCGCAGCAGTAGGTATCGAACATATAGTGGGTATCGGCCCCTTCGCTACTCTGCGTCCTATCTGTTGGATTACTAGTTTAAATCCAGCGAGATCTACCACCATATTATTGTGATAGAGTAGATTTGCTTCGAACCTTACTCACCTCACGTGGAGATTTGTGTTGACCACCACAAATCTCCACGACATGTTACTACTTAGCCCCAGGTCGAGATGTTGGACAACGGTCCCTTTTGTTGAAATGGTCTCTCCATTGACCGCATACAGGGTGAGCTCTTGAGAAAGTTGTATTTGTCGTGGTCTTCACCAGTAAGACAGATAAATTTGCTCCCATATCCATCAAATATCTGACCCCGGACTACCTCTCCTGATATTTGAAACGATAGCGGTTGGAGATATCGACGGAACTCACCTCGTTCGTCGCAGCGACTAGTTTAACGCCCCAGCCGGCTTTCAGTCGCAGGGCTGAAGGCATTCGGTCGCTTTTTCCTTAAACCTGTCGTGGTAAAAAAGAGGCGCCATCTACTTTTACACTGTCAGCACCTACGAAGGGCTGTATCGCGGCCATTTTATCTGATCCGTATGTTCGGTGCTGGCTAGAGTTGCTGGCATACACTCCGGTTGCCCACGGAACCACAATGTGCTGAGCATCACTTCAGGGACCGTTTCTACGACCAACTGCAGCATCTTCCAGAGAAATGGGAGGGCAGCTGCTCACCTAACTTCTGCTCATCCAACATATTCTTAATCCTGGTGCGAAGACCGACAGCAGGCGCTCCTTAAGCCTCTTGTAGGGGCCGGTGGCTAGCAAGTTACGAGACAGGTCAGCAAATTGTTTCAGCTTGCCGAAGTGAAGTTGGGCAATAATCAGCTGGAATTTCGTCTTAGTGTTAGTAATTTTACACGGGCTGTATACCGGCTCAACTTGAATAAGCCACAGGTCCGGCACTTTACAATATAAACCTAGCAGCAGGCACAGAACATTATGCACCAACTCTGTCTAGATAGAGTTCGGCCGTTTCAACTTCTAACGTAAGCAGATCATCAACTGCTTTCTCGAGATCATCCTTTCTGTTTAATATTATAATAAATTAAATAGTAGTTACTCACCAGATATCACTTCGAGGTCACCACTTTAGGAGTAAAATGTTACTGTGGAAAAATAACGCTTTCACTGCCAAAATATTTTAAAAGAACCTAACACTTTCGACGCCAAAGTTTAACTAAAGGAAAATAGTTTAAAGTAAACAAATATTGGGAAAAACAAAGGTGTTATTCCACATTTTAACTGTGAGATTGGTAATCATAAGCCCTTGTTTATTTTTATAAGCTTATACATTTAATATCCTTAATTATTAAAAATAATAAGTATTAAAGCAAAGGTATTGAAAACAATTCGTAAATTCTTACACAACTGTAAGAAGAATTAATTGGCAGGTTACAATCATGTGTGTATAGATGAAATCGATTCTCATATGTTACGTGCATAATCGATACATAACAATGCACAAAGAAAATTTTACAAAATGTTTAGTGATTGCTACAAATTATTATTTTTTATGAAATATAAGTTAAACTATTCATGTTTTCAAATATTCTTATCAATATCAAAGTGTATCATTTTATGGCCACAACAAATAATTGTAGGCCAGGAAGAAGGCGACGAAGAGGAAGTGAAAGGGATATATTATTTGATAGAATGGATTGTATGAACTAAACTGGAGTTGATTTAGACTTTTATCTGACAAACATTGCAATTTCCTCTTGGTGTTCATAATTATGTTCATGCTAAATACCGCCTCAACTTGAATAAACCACATGTCCGGCTCTTCCTTACAAAATCCCACCAGCCGGGGCAGAACGTTAGGCACCGACTCTTACTCGACAGCCACCTAACTTCTACCGAACTCCTAGTAACTCCACTCAATTCCTAATGAAAGCAGAACATCGGTTGCTGATCTCGAGATCATCCTTTCTGTTTAATATTATAATAAATTAAATATTAGTAATCCACCAGATATCACGTCTTGCTCTCCACTTTAAAGGGTAAAAACGTGTGAAATTTTTGGCTTAAGGCTTTTAAATAGTATTATGAAGATTGACCAATCCAATATTCAGAAAAAAACCGTTTACTTGCTAAATAGTGGTTTTACTAACTCCTTGAAAAAAATTTTGGTGAAAAACATGCATTACGAGTATATACTTACTGGAACATAAAAGGGCGGATTCAGGATTTTTTTCTGTGGGGGGGGGCACAACGGGCAGACGGGAAAAAAATCAACAATAACTTACAAATTAACTTGTAGTATCTATAGAAAGATTTCAATTTTTTCAATGGTTTATTAAAATATCAAAACAATAGTTTCACTCATGTTCTTTCTGTTATTTTAACAACTATGATCATGTGATTTGCCTATAATTGTGTACTATAATGGATTCTCCACAGTACACAAAAACTGTCAAAAAACTGATGGGGGCACGTGCCCCCGTGCTCCTTCCTGGATCCGCCCTTGGGAACATACTTAATTTGACTTAGTGACGTTTATTTTTTCATAAATTGCAACTAATGATTGCTTTTGAGTTGTCTTGAACTTTAAAAAAATTTATCATTGTATGTTATGACCTCTTTGGAGCTTAGGCAGTCACTGCTATGTGCCATCTTTCAAAAAACATCATTTTGACAGAAGTATTGTTTATTTTCAATATTTAAGACATGTGGAATTTTTTTTCTAGAGAAAGTTTTCCCTATGAATCGGTTGACAGAATAGATTCTTTTTCGGGACTATCAGTATTTACATTAAGTGAGGGGATTAAAAAGGTAAATCAAAACTATTTTTTGTTTTTCTTTGCTCAATTTATGTATTGAATTTAGAGTTTTTGTAATAGACCAAAATAAAAATCAGAGACAAGAACATCTTCATACAATGAAATTAATTAATATGTATGATTACTATACTATGTTTAACAGAAGCATGAAGAATTTCTCAAGGACTGTACAATTTTTATTATTGAACTTTCTTTTGTACAAAAGTTGTGCTAAAAGCTTGAAGCTTTGAAGCACATATTGCTTGGTAAAATGTTTTCTCCCCCTGTTTGTACTCACTGCAATAAAGTTTAAAGTTATTTATTCAGTATCAAAGTTTGAGCCAGAAGAATATTATAATGTTTTCAAAGATAACTAAGTATCTTCATAATTGTTTTCTTACTGTTTTTATAAATCATTTATTTACAAGAAAGTTAAAGATTGATAGCAAAATAACTTTGTGAGTTTTAGAATTAAACATTCAGCAACAATGAAACAAGGTGTTTTTTAAACTGTTCGTTCTCTGACAAGTCAGTTTATCGTTTCAAATTCAGAAATTTTTATAAATACCTATTTTAGAAATTTTCCAGCTTCCGATTCATACACTTTCATCACACTCACTATCACCAAAGTTTCTGGACAGAATGTGCCATTATTAAAAAACTAGAACTTTTTAATGAAACAGATAGAAAGCATTAAAAAAAATCTGACAAATTTACAAGATGCGCTGATTAATATATCTAGATTTGAAAGATATGCTGCTTAATCCCAACACTATTAGTGAAAAGACGACTATGAAAACTGTTATTCAAATTTGAGTAGAACCTTTCTGGAACAGTGATTTTCTGTTGGGCTCTGACTGGAGCTTAGCTACTACAATTGAAATTTAACTCTGTAATTACATTGTAGTTTCGACCTATGCTATTGACACCTTTAAAAACTGCACAAAAAATTTAATCAATTTTTATCGTGTTTGTTATTTATACACGATATTGTAGAGCCAAAGGATCAATGGAAATAGATAATACCAATTAATAAGTTTATTAAAATATAAAAAAATTCAGCAATTTATGATGGTTTTCTTGATGGATAGTTTTTTTGTTTTTTTTTAATGCATAAATTAAATATCTTTATAGTATTCATATTTCACATTACTTAATGTATTAAAAAAAAATTAATACATATCGATGTAAATTTCATAATAAAGTATGTCAGCCTAATACTTAAACTGCAAAATTATGAAGTTTGTCATAATTTAAAATAGTTTTCAAAAACAGCAAATTAAAAAAAAAAATGAATAAAATTATTAGGAAGATAAATGACATGTAGCCTGTAATATCAAACATTTCCCCTTTTGTAATTTATTTTATTTTTTTATTAATTGTTATAATTTTTAAATATTTTTATTTTGAAGAGAAAAGATTTGTCCAGGCCGGGATTCGTACCCGGGTCCCCTCATGTCACTAGTGTGGTCCTCTAACCAACTAAGCTAACCTGGCTCGTAACACAGCCAGACAAATCCATTCTTTTCTGTTCTTTTTGTGTTGTCGCAATTTTGCGATGTATACAAGCATAAGATGTATAATACCTTTAAGGTTAGCCTAGTTAGTTAGAGCACCACGCTAGTGACGTGGGCAACCCGGGTTCAAATCTCGGCCTGGACAAATCTTTTTTCTTCAAAATAAAAATATTTCCCCTTTTACTTCTTTTGTACTTCATTATTAAATATAGC
This sequence comes from Arma custos, assembly GCA_037127475.1. NCBI lineage: Eukaryota > Metazoa > Arthropoda > Insecta > Hemiptera > Pentatomidae > Arma > Arma custos. The sequence goes on along the minus strand of CM073761.1, from coordinate 16,745,110 downwards.
CCAGGTATTACCGAGTATCAAACATATATTGTTAATTTAAGATAATTATTCTAAAACTTCATAACTCTTTTATTGATAAAGAAAAGATTGTCTATATGTATCTTGAGCAATGCTGAAAATATGCTGATGTACATAAAACAAAACACATTTGTTTGTTTGCTGATAGTCTGTTTTGTTTTATTATCAGTGTTGATGATTTGGCCTGAAACATTAGCGCTTAACGTTTAACTAAAAAAGCATTTCTTGTTTGCGTAAAATTTGTTGAATGCAATGTATTATTTAATTTAAAATTTCCATGACTTAATTTGGTGGGTTTTGGTTGAAAACTGATCTTTTCTTGTGTAAGTAAGCTATCACTACTTTAGAAGTTTATTTTTTAAATTGAATTAGGGTTTTTGTTCCAGAGCAATGGTGAAAAAGTAAGTATTTTCACTTATAATAAAAAATCAGGAAATCAAGACTTATTAGACCATGCCAGATCAGCTGTTAAAAGACTAAAAACTCTCAAACATCCAGCAATTCTAACTTATTTATACAGTTATGAGGTAAGGTTTATTTTTTTCTCATTACTTTATTAGTTGAATTTATTTTAGGAGTTTTATACCGCTATTTATTTTTTTATGTTTTTATTACATTTAAGAAACGTGTGGTTATAAGAAACTACTGACCACCAATAGTTAATTCAACGTTAATAATTAAAGCCAGTTAACATTGGATAATTCTTTGTTTACCAATTATATTAAACAGAGTATATAATTATTACCTGATACTTCCATCTTGTCTGGGCAGTACATGTAAATGCTACTCACTTCTCAAACAAATTAATGATGGTTGCTAAAACAAGGAGGGATGTTTTAGTGTCTTAAATAAAAACTTAAATCATTCTTCAAGTTTAGAAAGTGTATTTTTGTGGCTGTCGAGCATGTCATGATGATCTACAATATTTTCTTAACCTATAATAAGTTCTAAAATATTTTTTTATAATTATTAGGAAAGAACTTAATAGAATTCCATAGATTAAGGAATTTAATAATGTTTAGTGGACTGTGTTAATCAGACAAGATACTTTCTGACACACACACACATATATATATTTTTATTTTTTAAAGAGAAAAGATAGGTTAGATAAGAAAGGTTCCGGGTTCAAATCCCGGTCGAGAGCCTATCTTTTCTCTTTAAAAAATAAAAATATTTATAACTCATAAAAAATGACCAATAATTATAAAAAATTATAAATAATAATATGACGATAGTCAATAAGATCCTAAATTAAAATTAATGTTCAAAGAACTTCGTTCTAGTGTATTCATCGCAAAAATGGCGGGAGCACACTGGGGCTTTAGGATCTAAAAGAGAGAAGCTTTGTCCTCGACCGAGAAGTGCCTTGGATAGCTCAATTGGCAGAGCGATGTCACGGTGAGACAAAGGTTCCGGGTTCAAATCCCGGTCGAGGGCCTATTTTTTCTCTTTAAAAAATAAAAATATTTATAACTCATAAAAAATGACCAATAATTATAAAAAATTATAAATAATAATATGACGATAGTCAATAAGATCCTAAATTAAAATTAATGTTCAAAGAACTTCGTTCTAGTGTATTCATCGCAAAAATGGCGGGAGCACACTGGGGCTTTAGGATCTAAAAGAGAGAAGCTTTGTCCTCGACCGAGAAGTGCCTTGGATAGCTCAATTGGCAGAGCGATGTCACGGTGAGACAAAGGTTCCGGGTTCAAATCCCGGTCGAGGGCCTATTTTTTCTCTTTAAAAAATAAAAATATTTATAACTCATAAAAAATGACCAATAATTATAAAAAATTATAAATATATTTTGTTGTAAAATATCTATATCGATGGTTCATCTGTAATTCTAAACTAATATTATTTTAAATAATTGCGGTTATGGTTTATATTTTGAGAAGCTGTATATTCTTCTGTATATGGATTCATGAAAGTAGAATTTATTTGTTTATTAGCTCTGGAAGTTATTAATTCTATCCCAGATGTGGTTAAAATATTTATTACAAAATTTTGCAAACAATTTATGAAGGCCATAGTCATGTATATTAATATTGTTCATGAGTTTGTTATATTTATTGGAGTAATATTGGCTCAAACAGTTAAACTCACTTAAAGTCTAAAATAATAAGTTTATAATGCTCATATTGTACCAAGAAGTTTTGTTAAAAGTGTTTTCATGTTCTATTAAATAATTTTAAAATGCACTGGGTAAATATTTTTACTTTTATAAAATTTATGAAAAAAAGGTTTACATCTCATTACATTTAGGGTCAAACAATTCGTAAAAACAGTCGAAGAAGAATTTATGTGACATCTGACTGCTGATCTACATTTTATGACCAACAGGTTAAGAGATAGTTTAGTTCACATTACTGCAAGTCAAAGAAGGAGCACATAGTCGAGTTAGGGTCTAATACATTGGCATGTCTTGTTTTGTGTTGAGAAACATCTTATGTTTACAGAATTTTGTGTTCCAACCTTTTGAACTAATAAATGTTATTTTTCCTGGTGCATATTTTTATGTCAGTCAATCTGTAATTAAAAATAAGTTTGTCGGTAAAAAATAATAATTAAGTTAAAGAAACTATTTCCAATATAAGAATTTGTTTTACATGATATACAACCTATTTGTATTTAATAACATATTCTTATGAGCATCATTTTAACTGCGTTTTCTCAATTCATTAATAATATGTTTATTTTAATTTATTGATATTTACAACTATAATATTACATTTAGTAAATCTGTTAATATGTACAAAATGACATGAAAAACACTTGTGGAGAAACTACCTACCGGTAGCACTCCATATAGACCAGGCGTTAGAGGTAAGTGATTATGCAAAATGTGAGGACCGAATTCCACCAATGGATTTAAGTTAAGAAAAGGTCAAAAATTAATAATGCGGATCTTGCCGGTCAAATATTTGGTCCATTTTTTTTTTCCCCTTTACTCTTATTTGTAAAGGAAATGTATTGAGTACAATCTATAAAATCATTTTAAAGATTATTTCAGTAATAATTTGTACTTTTTCTAATGGTGAAAGTGAGGATGGATTGTTAAATGAAAAAAATAAAATAAAAGTAATAAATTCTTTTTTATTAACAAAAAAGATTATATATAAAAAAAACCAGCAAATTGAAATAAAAATATACATAAGGTAGACAAATAATTACTCGTTTATATTTAGACAATTGTTATTAATACATTTACATAGAGAAATACAAAAGTGATTTTTTGCAACTGCAAAAGATTGTGCGACAATTTGCAGTACATTTACAAGGTTGAATTAATAACTCTGGTAAAGGCGGCTTAGTCATTTGTAGCGGACGTAAGACACCAAGTGGGGTTCAACTTTTCATAACCGTACAAACAATAATCGATGGGGTGTAATTGTGTTTGATAAGATTTTTTTCCAAATAAATGTTTGTACTGTAGCCCTTAATTAATGCAAATGCAAAGCATCTGATGTGCGTATCACTTTCATCAAATTTAAACCGAAACCTATGTTTAATAAAATCAGTTTATATCTAAGTTCATCACCAAATATTTTTTTTTTTTAAAGAATAAGTGCAAACTATTTCTAACTGTTTCAATTGTTCATTATTTAGGTCAAGGTTTCCCAAAAATATAAGGGCTGTTTGTACAAAATAAAAAATCTACACTCAGTCGTTCGACCTTCTCCAGATTCTTCAGATGGTGAGCGAAGGACTTTCCCAGCATAATAATGTCGTCTAAGTATACTAGGCATATTTCCCAAGAGAGACCTCTTAACACGCTTTCCATCAGCCTCTCAAATGTTGCAGAGGCAGTGCAAAGCCCGAATGGCATTACTGTAAATTGCCAGAGTCCAGTTCCAATTGAGGATTTTGTCTTCTCTTTATCTTCAGGTGCTAATCCAACCTGCCAATATCCACTGAGGAGATCCAAGGTAGAGAAAAGTTTACACCCCTCTAGAGTGTCCAGCGTATTGTCAATCCTGGGAAGCGGATAACTGTCTTTCTTGGTGACGTTGTTCAGAAGGTGGTAGTCTACGCAGAATCTTGTTGTGCCATCTTTCTTCTTCACCAATACAACAGGAGACATCCAGGGGCTACTCGAAGGCTCAATGACACCATCAGCCGCCATCTCCTTGATAATCTTCTCGGCGTTCTCCCGTTTGGCTAACGGCAGCCTCCACAGGACCTGTCAGATGGGCTTCACATCCCCCGTGTCAATCCTGCGCTGGACCATATCCGTTCTACCCCTGGTCCTGGGCTGATTTTGAAAACGTCATGCCATCAGGTAATCATGTTCTTTACTTCCTCGCTTTCTTCAGGCGAAAGGTCGCGATATGATTCGTCTACAAATCCTTTTAATTCTTCCGGCAGCTGACGAACCACTGAGGTAGCGGTTGTACATTCCCCGACTGATGTTCTTTTGTTCAGTGTTACTGGGAAGCTGTTCAGGTTCAATAGTCGAATTGGAGTGGTACGTCTGACCTTGATGTGAGACCTTGCAACCAGTCCGATCTCCTGTTCTTCTTGCCTTCCAGGTTCAAGCAGCACACATTGACCCTCATGTAGAAGTCCTTCGACCGTCCCATGCGTCACGATTTGGCTCCGTGCAGGTAAAGTGGTGTCTTCTAGTAAGCGCAGTCGTGCCTAGAGGTCCTTCCCCTGCCGAAGGACGACTTCTTCATCTCTCAGCGTCCTCTCGCCATATCCAGCTTGATCCCTTATGCGATCATCAAATCCGTGCCTAATATGACATCTTCATCGATCTCAGCCAAGAGAGCGCAGTGCTTTAGATGTTGACCCCCGATGATGAAGGTGGCAACTGTCTCCCCGTAGACCTTGGCTGGCTCTCCCATGGCAATCCGCAATGCCCAAGTGGTTGGTAAGATATTCTCAGCGGGAAGTGTCTTCGAGTTCAAGATTGTCATGGTTGCGCCGGTATCCAGTAGCAGACTTCGCAGCTGCCCTTTCACGATCCCATCAACGTAGAAACTGTTTGTTCTGCTCCCTATTGACACAACTATGATGGTCTTCCTAGACAATTGCCCCTTCCCATCAACCCTACTTAGTTTTCCTGTGCCTTTTCTTGCTTCTTGGATGGACACTTGTTTCTAGTGTGTCCAAGTTGGCCGCAGCTCCAACAGCGTATCTCCTTCTTACGCGTCCTGAGAGCCTTTAAAATTTGTGTCACTACATCTTCAACGCTAGGCACCACATTAGGCTCGGCTTCGGCTGTTCGAACTCGTGCTTGGCCCCATACTGACTGTCTGACAGTGTCGAACTCCATGGCCTGAGATAATGTGTCTCCCAAAGTTTTGGCCGGGCGAGCTTCACTGCTTGTTGCTCTGGGTCCCGAAGTCCATCCAGGAATTTGTTGACAGCCAAGCTCTCGTAGACAACGTCGGTGACCGATGGGTAGGCATTCCTCACCAGCCGGGTAATATCCGCTTCAAATTCTTGCAGCGTCTCGTTGGTCTTCTGGATCCTGCTTCTTAGCTATGAACGATAAAGTTGGTCCATGTGGCGGTGGCCGAAACGCATCCCCAGTCTTCTAATAAGCTCCCCGTAGACCGCTCCGACATGGGCATCCCTGCAGTACTCCCAAGGCATCTCCACGCTAGGCCAGGTTTCTCTATCTTGCGTTCTCTATTTGATCTGCTTTTTTAATATTAAGCAATGTGCTTGACCTTGGGTCTTTCACTAAATCATTTGACTTTTCACAAAATAAACATAACTGTTCGTTTGGTCTTTTTCTTTTCTAATTAATCACTTTCAACAACATTTTTGAAGTTTTTCAATATAGCACACTTTAAACATACACTAAAAAAAATAACGAAAATCAAATTATTTTATGCTTATACAACAAACAAGACTTAATACCGAAATGTTTCTACATTGATAGATGCCGAAACACACTGAATACCTAAGCGCGCTCGGAGAGGGGATGTGAAGGGAACGGGAAGGAACCATCACAGCTGGTGGCAAGATATGTTTTGATATTATTTGGGGTCTCAGGTATAAGAATCCAACCATAGTTGCCGGTTCTCATATTTTGCATACTCAACTACCTATAGCGCCTGCACTAATATATGTTTATTAACCTTAGTTTATGTTCATTAATTACAATTTATTTTAGGATGATAACTTCATACATATTGTTACCAACCATTGCACCCCATTGTTTGGATATTTAAAAATGTTGGATATAGAGCAAAGTGGAACTATGTATTTGAAATGGGGATTAGCAACAATTGGTGTAAGTATTATAGATTTATAAGTATTGTTGATTTTTTTCTCTTGCTATAAACTAAATCTGTAAATGGAATAATTTTAATCTCACTGAAATGAATTGTAATTTTATTAATGATGAACGAGAAGGTAATAATGATTAATGGAAATTATGAAGAAGGCTAAACTTGAAAAGTTTAATGACATAAATAAATCAATATACTCTGCCGTGAAATAAACTTTTACTCTGAAAGCGTTTACAATTGTTTCAATGTTATATAATGGTACTGAAATAAAAAATCTCAAACAGGATTTATACATTTCAGTTAATCAGAATGGCATTTATGATTAAAAAGTCCCTTAAGAATAACAAACGTGAACAGGAAAAGAAACATAATTTACATATGGCCAGAAGGCTACATAATACAAATCATAAAGAACTTATAAAAGTACAATTTATGACAAAATACTAAGCAACTAAGGAGAGTTAATAAGTAAATAAAGACATGAGCTTGCATGTAATAACTTCTTTACATAATTTATGTCTTCTTTAATAAAAGAAAAAAAAAAGCTAAACAACAAAATCTATTATTTAATACTGGTACGTTTAAGAAAATGACTATTATGCTTAGAAAGTATCTGTTTGGGAAGTGAGGAGATATTGAAAAAGCAAAGATTTAAATGAGGATAGGGAAGAAGGAACATGATGGATAGTGGGTGGGATTGAGTTTTAGATTGTTGAAGAACGGGCAAGAAATGAATGCTCAAATATTTTGGTTCTGTGGGAACAAATATAGAAATCGGAAAGGCGAGATCTTGTTTTCTGGTGCTGGATTGAGGATTTGAATTTGAGGAGACTGTAGTTATAGGACATAACTAAAAAGAGCTAATGGATTTGAGTTTGAGTTGACGGTTTGGTATTAGAATGAACCGTGGAAATATTGTCTACAAATGGAAGGGAAGAGCCACTTTAAATCATCAAGGTGATATAATATATAAAGGTGGGACACATGATATTGCCTTGGGGTAACATGGAGAAATCTTAGACAACAGTTCATTATTCACTTTAATCTGTTCTCTAGTACATTTGAGAGGCTTCCATATACAACAATTCCTAGACCATTTTTTTTTTTTCTGGTTTTCCTCTCGTTTACTCGACGAGACCCACTCGCCATGAGGTTTTACTATGCATCCATTTTTCAACATGGTTCTTTCCCTGGTTTAATAGCTTCTGGAAATGGGTTTTGCACTTTTATTCCATTGACTAGCACTTTCCTAAAATCGCCCTTAATTACCGAATTTCGATGTGCGTACCCACTCTTAAAGCTATCTTCCTTTACATTTTTCTTGTTTCGTTTCTCTGCCTGGAAGATTCAATTTCTTCTACCTCCTTTTGAAGCGCTCTTCGCTTTTTATTTCGGACAACCATTTTGGCAAGTGCTCTTGATATATAGCATCCTATATTTATTAATGCTTTGGTGAGTACTCCTGTTCAAAAACTGCGTTCTTTCAATGTTTCACATTCTGCATCGGACCAGTCGTCTTCTTTCTGCAGTTTTTAGATTCTTCGCCAGTTTCTCCATCATGATATACTCCACCGAAGATTCTTCGAAGGATCTTTCTTTTAGTCATTGTCCATGTCTCCGATCCATTCAACAAAACTGGACGGACTAATGTTTTGTACAGATGGAGCTTGGTCTGCCGTGATAGAAGGCTTATAAAAAAATATATATTATTTTATTTATTTATTTTTTTCGGTTGGCTCTACAGATCTTGTAGATCTTTGGCCGTCTTTACCAGCCTTCTCCACCTCTGTCTATCCTGGGCCGCTGATTTATATATATATATGTATATATATATATATATATATATATATATATATATATATATATATATATATAATGTGTGTGTATTGTATGATTTGTAATGTTTTGTTGTTTCAGGAAGCAGTTGCATTTCTTAATCAAGCTGACTTACGCCATAATAATATCTTCCATGGATCTGTTTTTATTAATGATAATGGTTGTTGGCAACTTGGGGAAGTTGGATACATTACTCCTCTGAAATCAAGCTATCCATATAAACTCACTGAAAGAACGAAGAAGTATAATCCACCCGAGGAAATGGTTAAATCTTATGCTTGGTAATAATTATTTTTAATTTTATTTACTTGAACTAAGTTTTTATTTATGAGCTGTAATGAAACCTATGTAGCAATGATAATATATATGTATATAGTTATAGGATATATTTTTGGGAGTATGAAAAGGTAGATTTTAATTGTAAATAAACCACATTGATGTTGCAAAAAGTATTAATTACAGATCTGTTCACATTATCACAAAATATATTTATGCATTCAGAATTAATCTTCCACCTCCCTTAATGCTTTTAACTTTTGCACAAATTTGAAAATTAACTCAATTATCAACTGATATATTTTCATGCTAAATATCTCCCCTCTTTTATAATTATGTGAGATCTGCTGTTTCAATTGATATGGTATATATTCTCATACTTTATTCTGACATACGCTGGTAATTACTTTTGAAGAACAACAAAACATAAAGGTATGTTGAAAATAATACCAACTAAACCTTTTCTGCTATTCGAGGAAGCTATTTTTTTAGGTATGTGAACCCTACAGTCAATTAAGCTTGCGGTCTGTAGGATGGTGATAATTTGATTGCTCTGACTAATGATAGTGCTGATGATATCGACTTGAGTTGATATCGAGTTGATGATAACTATTGAGTGACGAAGGTGGCTTAGATTCCCATACTTCTTTCCATTTTCGGGCTAAGATAGATTGAATTTCCTAACTATCCAAAATCAAATACAGTAAAACCTCTACTAACGGACACCCCTAAATAGCGGTCACTCCCCATTACCGGACGATTTTTTTTTGCACCAACATTTCAATACAATTTTTAAGGCATTTGAACCTCTATTTAACGAAACCTCTCATTAACGGGCACGGACAGGCTGTGTTGGTTATAAATCGATTAAAAAAACCTCTAAAAGACGGACAGTATGACTTTATCCCTTTCCCGTTTCTCGGAAACAATTATTTGTTTCCGGTCTAAGAAAACAGGGACAGCTGTGTTTACTTTTGAGTAAATGTTTTCCACATAAATACTTTTTTTTTATTCTCGAACTTGCTTTATTAAAATTTAGTTCTGTTCTAACCCTCGTGGCAGGCGGCTGAAAATGTCTCCCTCACGTAAGAGACTCACTTTAGAATAAAAAAATAAATGTAATCGACTTTTATGACCGTGAAATGTTAAGTGTACGTGCGCTAGCAGAAAGACTCAATATCGGTAGGACACAAGTTTCGGGAACACTCAAAAACCCTGCGATGTTTTTTTTTTTTATTCTACTTACCTTTTAAACACATGGGAAATTGAATAAGAGAGAATTAATTTGTATAAATACATATTTATAAAAAAATAAAACCTCCCTTTAAAGGACACCTTTAAATAACGGACAAAAATATTTGCACCAGGGCTGTCCGTTAATTCGAGGTTTTACTGTAGTGCTTTTTTCGGTGTTTTAGGTGATAAAGTAATTTCGGTTTTTCCCAGTAGATGGCTTTCAAGTCGCATATATCTTATGATATTTATTGAATGAAGTCACACTAGGAGAGGTTGAAAGGTAACATCATAGAACAATTTAGATATAAAGGTAGTGTCATTAGTTTACTCAGTCAAAAGTTATTGTGCTTTAAAAATGGAAATACCAGAAGGTTGTTTTCATCATATTTTGCATTTCTACTTCCAAAAAGGGAAAAATGCAGTGCAGGCCCATTATAAATGAATTTACAGTGAAACATTTGAGGTGTTAATAATTAGCAGATCCCTTGTTATCATTGAGGAACTACATTTTAACATTATTTAAGTTTAATCCAACAGGCAAGTGTTGTGTCAATTTTTTATGTTCGAGTTATGCCAGCACATGAAGGCACAGTTTATAGCTGAAAATATTGTAAACAACCTTTAGTTATTGCAAGATTTTTAAATTTCAGATCATAACTCCACAAGCGGTATTATAATGACCAGAAACGTTAAAATAAATGCATTAACTGACCTTTGAAAGACCTGATGAAATTCTTTTGTGAGTCAAGCCCACTTGACTGAATGGGTGAATTACCACATTAAGTCGCTTGGCCTTCTTATTCCACTGAAGGGGTGTTATATGGTTGTTTGCAAGAGAAATAGTTTCTCTATGAAGAGAGTTTTGGTATATCTGACAATTTCAAAGATAAGAGCCTGAACTATTGTAGCATCTGAAGGATTTTATTTTTTAATCAACTGAAAAGGAAGTGTATTTATTGCAATGTGGGATCTTACTATTAATATTCCTTATTTAGAATATCTTTGTTGCAAAAAAAAAAAAAAAAAGATGGGCCAGAAAGACCAATTTTTAGGATTTATAGCTATTTTAAGATTTTAAATAGGATTTTTTTGTAAAATTCTTCAAATAGGAATATCTTGGAAAGGGTTAACTTTAGGACAGTAGGTCTCATAGTAATATCGACTGGAATTGCCTCATACTATCACCCCTTAATGGCTCTGCCACTAATATCAGGTCACCCTGTATACAAGGTCAACTATTATCTTTCAAAATTATTAGAAAAATTATGTTGAAAATAGAGGAAACAATAAAACTATTATAGAAACATCAAGCATAAGATAATAAAAAGAGTTATTAATGAATGAAACAATAAAAAAATACCTTATACCTTATAATGGGGTCAACGATTGAGATTTAACTGAAAAAGATGGAGGATCATACTGGAGAGTGATTGAACTAGATAAAAAAATTAAATAAACTAAGGAGTGAGTGAAAACAATTGTTGAAAGAAGAGGTAATGTTTGTTTTAATTTAATGGTTGATAGAAGGGTGTGGGAAGTGGTGCTATCTATTTGGGAATGTACGTAGGTAGGAAAGTTGGGGAGGTAGTAAGTTTGGTTTAAAGTAATAAGTATAATTATATGAATAAGTATAATGCATTGTAATAAGTATTTTTATAAAGAAATAAGGTTAAATATGATCAAAAGGCAATGTAATATCGGAGTTCAAACTGGGATTTTATTTGTGTCAAAGCGTGTATTTATGAAGTTTTGATGTACAGCCAAGAAATGCTTCTTGGTCTTGAAGTGTATTAGAAATTTCAGAAAGTTTCAGTGTTTGTTATGGTAATCCTTTAATTTTTATCTTTTTTAAACATTTTATTTTGAAGTAAAAAGATTTGTCCAGAGCCGGTATACGAACAGGGTCGCCCACGTCTCTGTGGTGGTGCTCTAACCAACTGAGTTAATTATTATCAGTTGGTTAGAGCACGATGACGGAGACGTGGGCAACCCGGGTTCAAATCCGGGCCCTGGACAAATCTTTTCTCTTCAAAATAAAATATTTAAAAATTAGAACAATCAATAAAATATAAAATAAATTTAATTTTTATCAGTGATTTCCATAGACGCTGTAATGAACTTGATATTTAATACTGATTTTTTTTTTTAACAGGAGTTTCCACGAATAGGGGGCTTCCTTAACCTGTTGATTAGATGGCTTCCTTCCATAATGTCCTATCTAAGGTCCATTCTTCCCATAGACCATGACCCATCATGGATTCCTCCACTTTGTTATCCCAGGTCTTCCTTGGTCTTCCTCGTCCGGATTATTCCCCTAATTTTCTTGAAACTCTCAAGACTGGTCTGGTTTTGAGTAGCTTTGAAGATGGCCCATATAGTGTAACTAAATGATTTATACAATAAAACCAACTATTTTACTTTATTTAATATTGACTCCATCACTTTGATTGTTAAATGATCATGATCATGATTTACCATTTATCATATTCATTCAAACTAGTTTTAAAAGATTCTGTATAAATGTTTCTTGATTATACTTTGTACAAAGATTCAAATTCTGTGCTTAGGTATAAGTTTTTTAATGTTTTGTCTGTTATTTTGTTTCAGGTCCATTGATAATTGGGGCTTAGGTTTACTACTTTGGGAGGCATTTAATGGTGAATTAGATAGTTTTAGAAGCTTTGATAAACCAAAAAAGGTACTATGATAAAATATTCTAATAACTAAGTACAGTACATGTTCTACAATAGTTTATTTCTATTAAGTCTTTCAATAATATTGCACATCAAGAAATATGTCTTGTTTATGTTCAAAAAATACTAGGCACCGATTAAGTTCTTCATAGCATGTTTCCTCTAATAATTTATTGGATCTATTGTTTTTTCTGGATCGCCAGGAATTTGTATTCCTTTAAATCTTTTGCCCTGCTAACTATTCTATTTTATAAATATTTTATTTGAAAAGAAAAGATATGACCAGGACCGGGACTCGAACCCTGGTATACCCTCTCGGTGGTGGTGCCTTAACCATCTCGGCCATCCTGGTTCGCTTCTCAGTCAGTCGCATCCCTTCTTTTCACTGATCCTATATCTCCGTGTTCTCGCAATTTGCGATGTGGGAGATAGGAGAGGTGGGAGACCCGGGTTCTAGTCCCGGTCCTGGTCCTGGTCATGTCTTTTCAAATAAAATATTTAAAAAATTATATCATCTAACAATAAAATAAATTATATTCTATTTATTGTTGAGCAACTGTCTTGGACATCCTCGAGTTCTGCTTTCAGTTGGGCCATTTTTCTTAGTTTTTTAGGGATCCTGTCCCTGAGCATCCAGCAGACATGTTCATATCAACTTTCAGTTCCTCCCTGATCTTGTTATTTCTAACTCAATCCCTTTTAGTTTATTTAACAATTCTTCAGAGTAGTTTTTTTTTCTGAGTCTTTACCCAGCCTTTCTAAACATTTTTAGAGGTCTGTTGGTGAGGACCCAAAAATACAGAATAAATATACAGAAGGGTGATAATGAGAGAAAAAACAAAAAATATAAAAACCTTTACGGTACCAAGAATATAATAACATATAGAGTGTAGAAAAGTAAAATAGTGACAGATATATAATTAAGGATAAAGAATATAAAATACAGAATAAATGTACAGAAGGGTGATAATGAGAGAAAAAACAAAAAATATAAAAACCTTTACAGTACCAAGAATATAATAACATATAGAGTGTAGAAAAGTAAAATAGTGACAGAAATATAACTAAGGATAAAGAATATAAAATACAGAATAAATGTACAGAAGGGTGATAATGTAAACATAATACAAAGAGAAAGAAAAATGAGAAGGTAAACGGAAAGATACAAAATGAAAAAGATTAAAATATAAAGTATTTGGAAAACCTAGTTTAATTACAGATAAAATATAAAATGTATGATGACTCCTAGAGGTTACATAAGTAAAATATGATGCCAAAGAATAAATACAGAAGAAATATGTAGAAAGTAATGAATAGGTATCTCGTATAATACCAGGTAGAGATGTAAAATTTTAAAATATAAGTATGGGATCTAATATAAATGTAGTTGATTGTATTATAATAAATTTGAAAATTAAAAATAATGCTGATAAATACATTTATTACATTAATACATTTATTCTGTATTTTATATTCTTTATCCTTAATTATATATCTGTCACTATTTTACTTTTCTACACTCTATATGTTATTACATTCTTGGTACTGTAATGTTTTTTATATTTTTTCTCTCCTAGTCCTGTAGATGACCTACAAAATAGGTCGAAACATCGGCACACATAAAATATAAGTCTTGACTTATTTAGTGTTTTCTTGACTGCACCCTCCCCCCCAACTAAAACTCCATTCTCCATTATATCGTCTAGTCAACTATTTTCCTCTCTAACATAAATATCTTTAACATAAGCAGCTCTACAGAAACACTAAATCTATGATCCTTGATGATTAATAGTCTTTTTCTCTATAGGCAGAAGCTGATAAGTTCAGAAATAAACAAGTTGGTTGTTACCAGTGATGATAACAACTTCCTTAAGGTTTTCAACTTTAACTTCCTGAAGGTGAAAGACTTGAAGTACTATCGGAATAGAATAAATTATAAAAATTATTTTATTATGGGTCCAGGTCCCTTAAGAATACCTCATAATTGATGGTGATAATCATGAAACATCGACTAATTTTTAGTTAAACCAACAAAACCTTTTTGATGTCTTTAAAATTGCTTTAATAGTGGGAGGGAATGATAACAAAATCGGGGGATACAGTTTGGTGTTGCAGCTACAGATCTATCATCTCCATGCTAAAGGATCAAAGAATTCATTACAATAAGTAAGGACTCTGACACATCGCGAGCAGTGGAGGGGGAAGGGCCACCATTTTGAGGTAATTTTGCTGTGTATTGAGATTTCCATTGTGTATAACTTTTGACTCAGGTTACGACGTTCATCTAAATTTCAATCATGACGATGAATATAATAAGGTGTTAGAATAAAAAAAATATTATAAAAATATATAATGTCGGCCTAAACGCCTCTAAAAGCCAAATCCAAATACAAAGGCCATATACAGTTGGAAAGGGCTTCTCAAGAGCGTTCAAATGGTAGTTTTTTTTTTTTTGTTTTTTTTGGGTGGGCATTACTTGCACTGCGACCATTACTGATCTATTGTGCCCCAATTTTGCCCTATCTTTGTGTGATTTATTACAATCTCAAGTTAGTCGACCCCACAAATTTTAATATGTTTGCTGGGTTGATAAGTTCGTACTGCCTGGGATTGGTGACTCCATCCAGACCAAAGGTTGCAAATCTTAAGTCGGCAAACCTATCACATAGGCAGACAACGTGATAGGGTGATTCGTCAGCTGTATGACAAAAGCAGCATGTGGGGACATCCGCCAGTCCTAACCTGAATATGTGGGCATTGAGCCTGCTATGCCCCGTAATCGTAAGGGAACGTAACCCATTGTTTTTAATGCTACCCTGCCCAGCTCCAGAGCGGCTTTACTCAACTTTTCATTGAAGCTGCACCAATGTTGGTTCATTTTCCTAAGGTAGATGTCCTTCATTCCATGCTTAGCATAGCTGAGACCGATGCCACATACTGGTTCAGGAGTGCACGGAACTCTATCCGATCCTAGTCTGGCCAGCATATCAGCCTCTTCATTGCCATACCATAGTGTATGGCACTGTGGTACCATATCATTGGATATCATAGTGTCCAGGAACCCACTCAATGCTAACACTGTTGTTCTCTGCCAGTTTGTTAAGAGCTGCATGGCAGTCCCCCACAATCCGTGAGTTAGTTATGTGTCCACTTAGTACACCTATGGAGCTTGGCTGTCAGTAAAGAAAGTAATCCTTCTAAGTGACATCCGCTCATCCAACAGTGTCTGTGCACAGTAATTAATGGCCAGTACTTCAGATTGAAATACTAAGGAGTATCTGCCCAAGGAGATCCAGGTTCCTTTCCTAGGTTTGCCCCTCCTCCAGAACCCTGCTCCCGCACCAGTGGCCATGAGTGAGCTATCCATGTAGCAATTGATGCCGTTGCAGGGCCTGTGCCTCTTCATTGTATCAATTTTGACCGTGTAATTAGGCGACATTGCGTCGCTAACCTGAAGATCAGAGCGCATTGCTAAGATACGATCTGCCTCAATTCTACTGAACATTCCCTCGAGCTGCACAAATCCGATACCCCAGGGATTATGTTCTGTTTAAGCAGCCTGTACATGGAGACACTGGCTTGGTACTCAATTTCCAGTGCCAGTGGCCTGAGCCCAAGCACCATCTCCATTGTAGCAGTAGGAGTCGTCCTCATTGCACCCGTCATCATTAGACAGCCCAATCTCTGTAGCTTTTCCATCTTAAGTCTGGATCCAATTTTACCCGTGCCTTGCCACCACGCCAGGGCTGCATTAGTCACAATGGGTCTAATGGCCGTGACATACAGCCAATATATCATTTTCGGCTTCAAGCCCCATGACTTCCCCACTGCCCTTTTGCAAGCCCACAGGCATCTAATAGCTTTGTTAGTCGTGTTAACCACGTGTTCTCTCCATCTCAGTTTATCATCCAGCGTCAACCCAAGATATTTGACTGCACTGTTCCAACGTAACTGGATTCCATTGAGTGTTGGCAATCTTATGACCACCTTCCGCTTTCTCGTAAAAGCCAGAACATTTATCTTCCGCAGGTTGATGCTTAAACCATTGGCCAAGCACCAGCGCGACAGAATGTTCGTTACTGTCTTGAGCAGATCAGAGATTACACAGTGATGTCTGCCGCCCACAAGAATAGCTACATCATCCGCATACCCCTGTGCATAGAAGCTTGCTCCCTTGATTGCTGACAGAAGTGAGTCCACCACCAAGCACCAGAGCAGGGGCGATAGTACACCTCCCTGCGGGCAGCCACCACTGTGCTTGATCTACAGTTTGGTGCCACCAAGTTCAGATATAAGAGCTCTCTGTTCCAGCATGGAATTAATCCATCTGCAAACAACTGGCTCAATCTCTTTGTCCCTCAACGCCCTACTTATGGTGCTGTAAGGTGTTCTGTCAAAGGCACCTTCTGTATCCACAAAGATGCCTACTGTGGTTTTGCCCTGTTTCATGGATTTCTCCAATCTTGTAACCAGGTTAAAGAGAGCAACCTCATAGAATTTACCTGCTTGATATGCAAATTGAAGCAAGTGTATTGGATTTGTTACCAAAGCACCTTCCCTAATGTATCTATCTAAGATCTTTTCTAGAGTCTTCATTAAGAATGATGACAGACTAATTGGTCTAAATGCTTTAGGGTCTTCGTATGACCCTTTGCCAGGTTTTGCGAGGTAACACAGCCTGGAAGTTCTCCACTTCTGAGGAATATATCCAAATGCTAAGCTGCCTCTTAGAAGTTCGATCAGGTAGGTCCTGATCGCAGTAAAAACCTTGCTTCAGCAAGGCCGGCAAGACACCATCTGGATCCCCCACTTTGTAGGGCTTGAAAGAGTCAATAGCCCATTTGAGGGAAATCATTTATAATCTCCCTAGCCTTCGCCCAATGTATATTATCAGTTCCTAAGATGTGTTCAACCGGAGCTACCTCACACGCCACATGGGATTCACACATCGGAAAGTGAATATCAGCCAACTCCCTCAGAGTTTCCTCCTCATTCTGTATGTATCCGCTCCTTGTCCTGAGGGTACCCTAGACTGTGTGTCCCACATCCTTGGACATTATCTTTTTGATGCGACAGGCAGCAGGAATATTGTCCACATCACTGTAGTACTTCCTCCATGCCTGTCTTTTGGCTTTCCTTACTTCATATTCCTTATTAAGACATTCTATAAGGTCTCCCACTTACCCGTTCTTTTAGCAGCATTGAATTGCCTCCTGGTGCTATTCCTTAGCTTATTTAAATTATCATTCCATCAGGACGTTTTCCTGTGGGTTGCCCTCATTAGATCCGATCAGTGTACGTCTAGTATCACCACGACTGCCATTCATGCAGATACTTAGGTTGTGTTACAATGGCAGTTTTATGGTATCATCAGAAGAGTCACTAATGTACTCCTGGATGTAGACACAATGGTGCAACAGCTACTGCAATTTAACTTTCGTAGCTTTTAACAATTCCAAATTTAACTATTTAATTTTAATTTTAATTTCATTTTGTTATTTTAATAAATTGTGTTATAATAACATTGTCGTACTATTTCATGTATGATATTTATCGCTAAAAATTATGAACACTATTTTAAAATGCACTACTTTTAAACATGGCTCATGAACGTATTTGCTCACTAAAGTTTGGCCCCACAACATGTCATGCCCATACCTGATCTACAGTGTGACAGAAGTAAGAGTTGGAGGTTCTGCCTGCAAGACAGCACACTAGGCTTTAGAATGAAAAACGTTGTCTCGACGTTGCTCCGGGCCATTCAACACCGCTGAACATTATTTATGGCTTGTAAGCCGAAGAACTATTGTTTCCTTTGATATAATACATAAATTATAATATTAATAATATAAAAAATATTACCAGTTACATAAACGTATTCATGTATAACACACGACCGTGTCCATAGCCACACCCCATTTTTTTAATCAAATGCAATATTCCTTAGTCCAAAATAAAAACCTTTTCAATTCAATGTTACCCTTTTCCACCTTTGGTGGAACTCTTTATATACCAATTGTGAAAGTAAATAGCTAATATTTCTCACTTAATATTTAAATTTTTTTTTTTACTGTTTGTTTTCTTTTCATTGTTTTAGGTACCATCTGATTTGTCGAAGATTTGTATTCAATTACTACACCAAAATGAATGTGATAAAGATATTGTTAAGAACTTCATAAAGAGGTAAAACTTATTTGCTTGTTTTTCTATTTGTTAAGCCAATTATCTAAGATTTATTTTTAAAAAATGAAATAACAAGAGCTTTTCACATAAAAGTAACTTTTATTACTGTGGGAAAGGATCCTGTGAAGATAATTTATGAAGTTCATTAGATGCCTTCAGTGTTATTAATATTTTATCAATTATTTTGTGCAATTTTATTGATTAGGAAATGAATTATCTCTTGGGTAACCATGGAAAAACATCTCTTGGGTAACAATGGATATTGTCCCAGGTAAAACATCTTTCCTCGTTTCAGAGTACTAGATACATAGATAATAAAATTTATATTTAAGTGGAAAATAGTTGAGTGGATAGTTCTAATAATGTTATGAAATGGTCAAGGGGTGCAGTCAATGATTAATCATTGATGAAGTCTATAATTTTTATGAAAACAAGTATTTGACGATTGAACAAAATACTCATAGAACAAAAATACACTAGAGATAGCATCCATTTTTATTGATGCTAAACAACACAAGTTTGTGTGTATTTATATATATTCTGCCTCCCTATTTATCTCATCAAGGAAATGACAGGTACAAATAGGCTACTGGTTGGCCCGTTATATGTTTGGTTTTCCACGGGTAGAAAAGAAGATGGATACCAAGTAGAAAAGAAGATGGATACCAAGTAGTCTCCATTTATGAGGCTCAAGATCTATACATCTTCGGTTAACTACTAGAGTCTTGTTTACCCGAAAGCTGCATGATAAACTTTGGCATTCGCCACAGAATTTTGATTTGGCTTACATTTTTACAATTCTCAATTTTATTGCTTGTCTATATTTTATTTCTTCTAAGCAATAGGGAATGAAATCAATGTTTTTTTATACATGCTTAAATATCTGCCTCATCTTATTCGATGGTTCCAATCTTTCCTCTCTGACAGGTCTCAAGCAGTTTCCATATCTAATCAACCCCTTTCCACTTTCGTCACTCTGTCCTCAGGAGTGGCACAGGGCTCAAGCATCTCTCCTCTTCTTTTCAACTGCAACATCAATGATCTTCCTAAATCTGTTCACCACTGTTCCTGTTGTCTATACACTGACGACTTCCAAATCTACTTGTCCTTTCCTCTACGAAGCTACTAATTGGGTTCACCATTATTCAGGAAGACTTATATGATCAGTGCCTGGGCAAAGCTGAACAAACTGGAATTACATGCAATATAAACTCAGGTCATTGTTTTAGGTTCCAATTTCCTCCTTACATCCATCCACACCCTCCTAACATTAATCCTAAACGATAACCCCATCACTTTCAGCTCCTATGTTAAAAACTTAGGCATTACTATTGACCAAAACCTTTCCTGGAAACCCCACATTGTCCAAATATCCTGATGGTCAATTAGTTCCCTGAAGTTATTCCATCGTTCTCGACATCTCCTTACACAATTTTCCCATCAGCTCCTCATATCATCTCTCATCTTCCCCCACTTTGAATATTGTAGTGTGGTATATGGAGGCCTTTCTAAAATGCTTGAAGACAGATTAAAGCGAATAATGATTTGTCCTTGGTACCCCGAGGCGGTTCCGCATGTCCCACTTTTATGATGACTTAAAGTAGCTCTTCCCCCCCCCCCCCCCCCCATTCTAAGACAATATTTCCTCGGTTCATTCTTATACCAATCCATCAACTCTCAACACCCTTCATATATATCTCCTCCAATTCAAATCCTTTTTTTTTTTTTTTTTTTACCACAGTGTGGAACTCAATCCCTCCTATCATTCGTCATGCTTCCTCACTATCGTCATTTAAATCCTAGCTTTTCCAACATCTCCTGGCTTCCCAAAAAGATGCTCTCTAAGCAGGTTAGTTATTTTCTTAGAATGAAATGTATTGTGTATTTTATTTTGTTGTTTAGTTGTTTTAATTTTGTTTTTTAAGAAGATATACACCAAGCAAAGAAATTATTGCATGCTAGTTTATGCATTTAACAGTTATATCAATTTATCTATTCTCTTCAATTTCTTAATATCTTGTTAGGATTAATACTTTTTATTTACTTCATAGTATTATTTTTTACTTTTTTGTCACTTTTTATATATTGTATGATTTGCATTGCATTGTGTAGCCTTCTGGCCAGATTTATATTAGGTTTCTTTTTCTGTTCATGTTTGTTATTCTAAAGGTACTTAGTCCCAGAATAAAAAGATACTTTTCTATTCTATTCTATTATCTTTATATATAAATCTCTTCTGTTTGTGTGAACATCACTGATCTAAACGAATGCATCTTTTTTAATGAAATTTTTGTGAATATTCATGAGAGACCGGGGATGGTTTACATTTACAATTCCTCCAATAGGTAATGTATTTAATTAGTTAAGCCGTGTATACACTTGAGCATTCGTTCGGTCTGATTTGCTCAGATGAGTACAAGGCAAGGCGAACGGATTCGCACTGCTCAGCCCGAGCCGAGAATTGTCGGTACTTCAAAGTGAGCACCCATTCGTTTCGTGCTCGGTGGGTATGGGAAAAACTCAGTTCCCCGAATAGCTGAACAAACATCTCCTTTCTACTCTGAACTCCCCTTTTTAAGCAGCCTATATACAATTGAGTTCTGTTGAAAGTTTTTTTGTATGATTTTTTTCTTTCATTGTATATGTGATTCTGTATAGATACATTCGAATTTTTCCAAGTTTTTGAAGTTTGAGACTGGTCTATTTGGTACAGCATATTACTTTTGTGAATTGTAGCAAATTATATTAGAAATATATATATATATATAT
This sequence comes from Arma custos, assembly GCA_037127475.1. Classification (NCBI taxonomy): domain Eukaryota; kingdom Metazoa; phylum Arthropoda; class Insecta; order Hemiptera; family Pentatomidae; genus Arma; species Arma custos. Next base: position 16,723,848 of record CM073761.1, on the reverse strand, counting down.
ATATATATATATAATTGAGTAGTGAATTTGAACATGCACACGGCATAGATATTGTGCAACGTTTTTAAAACATTTAAAAAAAATGGAAATCGCTTTTTCTGTTTTGTTTTTTTATGGTTTCTTGTATGTAAATATAGGAGAAACTGGCAGCTAAAAGTTTTCTGTTCACCGTGGTTGACAGGGGCTCAGGGCAGACTGGATTCCGTGTTTGGGGTTCAGGCCTCTGCCTTCCCGGCTCAGTGTTCATGTAGTGCGTGGACGTGCGGAGGAATTTTTCCCCCTCCCGGAGGACCGCATGCTCATTCGGGGTGAATGCTCAAGTGTATACGCGGCTTTATATTAATTGAAAGAAGGTGGAGAGGTTATTCAACCATCAGCGCTCAACGCTGTTCTCAATGGATATATCCGGGGTAGATATCACTTCTACAACTGGTTTTTGTGAGTTGCCTCCATTATGCTGAAGACCTTACATACCCGAGGGACAGGGGGATGCTTGAGGAATCCCGGGACCGGAATTTGACTCACAACCTTTTGTTTTGACCGACTCCCTGTATATATATATATATATTTTATGTCCATCTGTCCATCTGGAACAACACTTGGTATTCCAGAATGATTTTCCAAAAGAAAGTTTTAATATTCCATCAAATAGGCTTGTAAAAGGAATAGAAAAATAAATTTACTTCACCAATTATAATTAAAAATTATATTTCTGCTTATTAATAGGATGTATAAAAAAAAATGAGTTTTTTTCAAATTCAAGATTTCAAAGGTGTACTCTTTTCACCTATTTAATACTTACCAAGACTAAAGGGATTATTTTAGTGCATTCTCTAAACTTGTGTAATTTCATTTAACTTTTTCAATAAAAACCTCAGTTTGATTATTTGTGTCATAGAAGAAACATGTCCTACGACATTATCGTAATTTTAAGGTATTACTGAAAAAAAAAATTCAAAGCCACTGAAGCAACTCCGGAAATTAAGAAATTATTAAATATGAAGGAGAAGGTGCCCTTAACCAGTGCACTGCATGGTGTTGGTTAGAAAAATTTAGTAGTGGAGATTTACCTAGGAACTGTGATTTGCAAAAATGGGACATTATAATAAGAACTATCCCAAAGGATCACCAAAGCTAATAATATATACTACTCCATCTGCAACACAATTGTGAAAAAGAGGGAGATAGGGAAGGCTGTCAAGCTCCACATTTTCAAGACTGTATACATGCCAGTCTGCTATATGGAGCAGAGAGTTGGGTCCTCCCAGATAAAAAATGGAGCCGAATAACTGCTGCAGAGACAAAGTACTTTTGCCGAGTGGCTTCAAACACGCGTCAGGATGGAATCCGAAATGAAAGAATTAGGGAAGAATTAAATATAATGAATTAATGATGTGATAAAAAATACCCTGGAAAAGAGGCAGCTGAGATGGTATGGGCACTTATGCCAGATGAGCCCAGAAAGAGATCCACGCAAATTTATGGAGGCGAGACCAGCAGGTACTAGACCTAGAGGAAGACCTCGACTTACCTACCATAGTTATATAAAAGTGCGGTCAAGCAAGAGGAATGATGCTGCAAGAGATGACGACTCTTGCGAGAGACAGAGAGAGATGGAGATCTTGGGTTGGATCAAAGACTTTACGCTGAAAGGCACGAAAGATAAAGTTAAAGAAGAAGATACGAGATTAGAAAGGAAAAAGGGTTTCAAGCAACCATTAATGGATGTTAATGAGGTTCTGCAGGAAGCTGTTGAGTCAAATCCATCCACAAGTACTCGGGAATTTGCCAGGGAGTGTGGTGTGTTAAAAGATACTGTTAGTCGCCATCTATGCTCCATTGGGAAGGTGAAAAAGTGCTATATACTGATCCCTCACTAGCTTACTCTTCACCAACTAGCTAAGAGGTTAGAGAAATTTGTGGAAATTTTAATGGAAGTTTGTCACATGTGATGAAAAGTGGGTTTACTAATGAAATCCAAATACCCGTGAGCAATGGCTAGATTGTGGTCAAACTGATTTTCTGGTTGCTGCAAGGGGGCAATTTAAAAAAAAAAATCTATGCTTTGTGTTTTTTTTTTAATTTTGGAGGTTAATTCTTCACGACTTTGTTCCTGATTGATGTTCTATGAATTCTGAATTCTACTGAGAACAACTGGAAACATCGTACATGATGTCAGATCGTTATCCTGCTTTGATCAACCGTAAACAAATTTTATTCCTACAAGATAATGCTTGTCTCACACTTCCCGTCGAACCAAAGAAAAGTTTAAAGAACTTTATGGGTTTGTACTCCTGCTTCATCCACCATGTAGTCCAGACCTCGCGCCATCGAATTACTACTTATTTCAATTCATGGCCCATTTTCTTCAAGGGAAAAAACTTGGTAATTTTGCGGAACTTGAAATTTCGGTCCAAGAGTTCTTTGACAGCCATCCCAAGGAATGGTATCAGCTTGGGATTGAGCAATTGGCTAGCAGGTGGGTAATTACGTTAAATAACAATGGCCTATACTTTGAGTATTAATTATATTTTATATCAAAGAAATATTTATACAAATAATTTATTTGTTTTTTTATTTATTTTTTTAAAAAACCTGTACCACCACAAGCAGTAAAGGGTCTGAGGTTCAGTACAAGGTAGAGACTGTACTGTTTCATGGACGACGGTTCTGGAAGGAGGTGACTTGTCCTAGGTCATGCTCAACCGTTAGATTTTTCCTCCTTATTTTGGGTACCCTATTTTTATAATATTTTACAGAGGCTGGGTGAGCCCCAGGAGGTTCCTAAATCCTATATGATCCATCTCCGGCTTGCAAACAGACTAAATAAAAGTACTGCCTGCAGCGGGATTTGAACCGGGATTTCCGGCATGGCAACTCAGTGCTCTACCACTGAGCCACTCCACTCCTAATTTTTTTATACTTGTTATTTAATAAATTTATTAAATTTTATTTGTAATTTCGCTACATTATATGTTCATTTTAGTTATTCTTTGGAAGCAATACCCGTAAAATTAAGATTATTTTCTTTCTTATACCTTTTTCAGACCAGTAAATAATTAATATTGATTCAGAATCAAGAGTAATATCTAAAGGAAATAAGCAATCATTCTGATCTATAAATATCAAACAGACTTTAAGAAACTTTACTCTGGATGAGAAAAATATTATTGCTTGCATAGAATTCAGTTGGCTTATTAACAAAGGAAATATTCTTACAACCCACTAACAATTATAGATTTTTATGAAGAAGGGGAAGCCTTGAAATATTTTAGATTAGCTGTTGTTAATTTTCTATACTTAAAATATATATTTTAATAATACATTATTTTAGTATTATTATTCTCATTTTTTTATGCTTTGTTCATTCTCTTTTTGTTCTCTTTTTTTTTTTTAGTTGCACCTGTAACAATGCTTTATTCAATACCCTTGATGCTCTTAGCAACTATCATCTTAAAGATAAGGATGTTAAAGGAAAAATTGCAAAAGATTTGCTTGAATTATTACCTATCATTCCTAAGGATATTGTTTTAAATAAAATAGTATCATTGCTAAAACAGGCTCATGGATATGATTCTGAAAGTAGTGCATACTTAGTACCAATAGTTGCAAAGGTTTGTTCAAATACTTTTTTTTCAATCTAATTGTAAATATTTTAATGATTTACAATAGTTTAATTATTTTAATTTTATAAACATTTATACTGTATCTGAATTTGACCATTATGTTATTATAATTCTTTGAATGAGGGTCACATATGGAAACAGCTTTACTTATTGATTGGAGTAACAGTTGTTATAGTTTTTTGACTTATTAATTAGGTTTATATTATTTCATTTGTACTGTGGGAAATATGACTTATTTGTGTCCAATGGTCGAGTAGAATAGTTGTTTGAGAAAACACAGTTCATTACCAACATTAAGTCAGCAGCAGCGGAGCCAAAAGTGACCCAGGGCAAAAGTAAAATGGTTAGGAATGCTTAAATACTTTGATGAGTGGTTAGGACCTAATGTTGGAGAAAAAGAAGCCTTCAATTCGTGCTCCATGAGAAAAAAAGGGATATGGTGTACTAACTCACCATGGACATTTAAAGCAAAAGGTCAATGACCATGAATGCAAAACTAAGGATTATTGCATGGTCATAAGACCAGAGGTTCTGAATGCTGCGAAATATGAATAAGAAAGGCCTTGTAGAAAAATTGGTGATAATAGAAAGACAATTCTTATCCCAATCAAAGACCAAAGTGAATACAGGTGACGGCATAACAGTGAACTGTATTTATCTATAACTGTATTTATCCAATGTTATGAATAAAAGGAGAATTTCATTTTATGGTCACTTGCTGAGAATGTAATCCATAGGATTGGCAAACCAGATTTTTACCTATTTTAAGGAAAAGAAGACCAACCCTTCTGGTTCGAAGAGGTAGAAAAAGACTTACAGGAGATGGAAATTACTGGGAAAGATATTCAAGAATGCATCTGCCCCAGGATGAAACTAAATGCCCCACCAGGGGTTTCAGGAAAAACCAAAGCTGATGACAGGAAAGGAATGGACAGAGTAAAGAAAGGAGAAACACCGGCAACATATGAAGGACACAGGTCAATGATCAAGGCTAAGAAATGACGGTTAAATTGGTGTGGTCCTTAGTAGCATATACTGAAAAAACAAAAAAATGTAATTCTGTTAGAAAAAGTATACATTATTTTTTTTATTTGACATTTATATATTTTATTTTATGTGGGTTCTGTCCTGGAAGATCTACTGTTGACCACATATTTACCTTCGGGAACATGCTTGAGAAATGTAACAAATGGAATCTAGATCTACATTACCTCTTCATTGACTACAAACCAGGATAGCATAGAAAGAAATGAGTTTTATGAAAATCTGATGTTTCTTAGGTGCCCTAAAAAACTTATCAGATTGATAAGGATGACATTGCAGTATAGTAACAGTGTGGTAAAGGTCCAGGAAGAAATTTTCAGAGACTTCTCTATTCAAAAGGGAGTTAAACAAGGAGACCCCATATCTCCAGCAATATTTAATTTGGTCCTGCAGAAGATCATAATGCCAACCAAAGCAAAGAAAGAGGGATGTATTTATAACAACATGACCCAATACCTCGCATATGCTGATGATCTGGTCATCAGAACAAGAAATGAAAACATGCTCTTGGAAGCATTTTGGGAATGTGAAGAGGCAGCTAGAAAGCCAGAGTTCATAATAAAGACAAAACAAAGTATATACTCTCATTCAGGAAACTGTCATCCAATGGATATTTCCAAGGAAGAGGGTGCAGTTTTGAAAATGTTAAGACATTTAAGTATCTTGGCACCATTATGACAGAAGATAACAGACTGGAACATGAAGTAAAGGCGAGAATTGAAAATGGTAACAGACGCTATTGGTCCCTCAGAAACGTGTTCCGAAATAGAGCGATACCCTGTAGCCTCAAAATAAGGATATATAAGACGATACTTTGTCCTTTTGTCATGTATGGTGGAAAGGCATGGACTCTATCCAAGCAGCATGAGAAACTATTGAATACTTGGGAGAGAAAGATTCCCAGAAGAGTGTAGGGCCCAACCAAGGAAGGAAATCGTTTTGGCATAAAAAGGAATAAAGAACTGAAGGACTTATATGGAGAACCAGATATAGTTTCTTGTATTAAAAAAGTAAGATTGAGATGGTTGGGGCACATTCACAGAATGGATAAAAAAAGGCTCCCAAAGCAGATCATGGAGGGACTTCCTGGGAGAAAGAGGAAGAGGAAGGGGCATTCAGTTGGAGAAAGAGGAAGACCTAGAATGTGATGGCTGGACAATGTGAAAGCTGATCTTAAGCTCCTGGGGTAAGAACATGGAGATGAGCAGTGGAAGATAAAAGTGGAGGGAAATTGTCGAGGAGGCCAAGGTCTTCCATGGACCATAGCCATTTATTGATTAATCATTATTCCATGTGATGATTATGATGATATTTTATTAGTCTGTTCGTAAGCATTGCAGATTTCAAAATAGTTTTAATAATTAGTTAATAATATTTAAAATTAGACTATGTTAGTATCAATAAAAATAATTTTATTGATAAATTCCCGACCAAATTTTGTTAATATATGTTATCAACATTGTGATGTTTCGTCAGTGTTTGCTATTTTCTAAATTTTATAGTTCATATAACACCATTATCTAATAAAAAAAAAATAATATGTTCAACGCTAGGAAGTGCTCTTTGAATATTTAAAATTTTTATGATTTTTTTTTTTCCTAAAGTAGAGATTATAGAATAGACAATTCAATGATGGCATATTTCTGAAAATTCCAGATGCAACATTTATTTAAAAAATGTGTAAACATTAGGATAAAACGTTTACATTACGGTAAAAATTATTTACAGCCAAATTTATTTGTTTTTCTACATTAACTAAATTCGTTTAGAATTTAATTAAATAAAATAGCCTTATTCAAGAATATCTATCAATTTATTTTCTACTATTTCACTATTAAACAAAATCATCTCTCTCTTACCACGATCCCTCCAGAAAATATTAAGACTATTAAAGGAAACACTAAGGGGAAACGCTCAACTATTGAGCTTTACTATAACTGTTTGCTGTTAGATGTGGTATCATATTAATTCTGCATTCTGTTTATGTTAAAATATTAAAAATGCATGTTTATGTTTAATAGGTACTTATTCGAGTTATACATATTACTTTATTTTATTGTAAAAGGGTGTTAACATTTATTTATATAAATAAACTATAAAATTTGAAAATAGACAAATCCAAGTAAAAATGCCAGAAAGTTACAAAGCTTATAATTTATGTCAATATACTTTAATTCTTGGATTTCCGAATTTTTTGGGGGGATTAGTAGGGATCCTATTTTAATCTAAGATTTATTAGTTACTATTGGTGCTAAATCCATTTCCTGATAAGACTGAGTAGTCTTAGTTTCATTTTGCCTTATCATAGATTCTGTTGGAGTGACTGAGGAGATCTAATCCAGTCTGTAACTTACTTAGCCTTTTCAAAATCAGTACAAACATGTAGAACTAAGGAAAAGTTGTATCACTTTCCATGTTTTCTCCTAATTCTTGTTAAATTTTTGTCACAGTACGTTTTAAATTTATACACTGCCCAGTTATCCTAGTCATCTTCAGTCCATAAGATGTGAATCTGGCCAAATTGAAGTTATATCATTATTCACCAATTTTCTAAAATGTTTCATCAATAAAATAGAGCCAAAAACTCAAAAAGAAACACCATCATTTATTATAATGCAATTGGAAAAACCACAATGCAAAGCCTTATGTTTCAAATCTAGTAATACACCCACTTACCAGTCGACGTTTCGCCTATTCAGGCATTATCAAGACACAAAAACAAAAAGGGTTATGTGAATCACATCTCGAAGAAAAAGGTGCAATACATCCCAACGATCAACAGCCCAAACAGGCTCTAAACATGAGACAGCACCCCACCACCAAGACGTTCAACATACAACTCGTTGCACAATAAGCCTGGTTGCTGCCTCTATAAGGAGTTGACAATAGACGTTAAAATTGTTTGAAAGACTTGATTTCCCGAGCAGTGAATAAGGCTCTTAAGCATGGTTGTCATATAATTAATATAAAAGATGCCATGAATATCATTGAAATGGTCTAATTTTGTTTATATATTTTTCTTGAATAATATTAGTTGTCCTACTTATACAGGGAAAGAAATATATACATCTTAAATATATATTTCTCATCTCAAATATATATATATATATATATATATATATATATATATATATATATTGTATTTTAGTTCTTGAGTTTCAGTCTTTCTTGAACTTCTTAGGCTCAAGAACTAAAATACAATATAATTTCCATAACAGTCAAGATAAGTAGAAACCAATATATATATATATATATATATATATATATATATATATATATATATATATATATATATATATATATATATATGTATATATACCATAAAGATTTGGATCATACAATACAATACTGGTACCAGGTAAAGAGGTACCAGATTTTAATTATAATTGGGGGGAAAGTTGAGAAAGTATTGAGAGAAACGGCAGAGGAGGTGCTTGGGTTAAGAACCAAGATATCAAGAAAGGACTGGTATAACAATGAATGCGAAGCTGCAATAAAACAGAGAAGTGAAGGTCGGATGAGGAATTTGCATAGAGGAACGAAACTGATTGAGGAAATACACCAGAAAAAACGAAGATTAGCAAAGAAGCTAAGTCGTAAAAAAAAAAAGGCTACAGGAATTAGAAAGACAGGAGAAAACTGAAGAATACTTCAAGGAAAGGGACAGTCGAAAATTCTTCAAAAACAATTTGTTACGGGCTACTGGGTATTAAAAATGAATTAAGCTATTCCTCAATTAAAGGTACTAATATTTATTTACAAAAGTGATAAAAGAATACAATTAAACTATTAACAATTAAATGACTAACAAAGAAATTGCTAACAAATAAATTATTAACTAAAATAAATTTACAATAACAATATTTTAGATATTTATAATCTAGGCCTAACTTCTATTTAATTATTATAATAATACAAGATATTATTATTACTAAATAGCTTAACTATTTACATAAGCAAGTACAAATCACATAAAATTACAACTGCTACTTAACTGATTAATTACTACTAATTAACACTTACAGTTCACTAATTAAAGTCCACCGACTGTAAGAATCTCTGAATATAACAAACTAACACACAATTACACTCACAAACTGTCACTGACTTACTACACTGGCTTATCACTGATTCAGATAGATCTTCACCGTACTGCGTGCTTTAACACTCTGTCTCTACTCGCGCCGAGATGCTATTTAAATAGCCAGGCCGACACGCAGTGGATGGATCTTGAACTTTCGGGAAAAGGTCTCTTTCATCTCTGCGGACAAGGGGCTTTATTCCCTTCCAGGAATCGCCAATGACCCGCGCCCGTCCTTCACTCTCCGACCTTAACAATATAGAATAAATGACATATCAATATTATTTAAAGCTAAAGTATGGAAGATTTTACTGATAAATTGTAGAAGTGTTACAGCAGATTAAACGATAATTATAGAAGAGTTACAATAGATGGGGAATTGAATTATAAAATAGATGAAATGAATAATAGAATATAGAATAGAAACATAATTTTATTCTGGGACCAGGTCCCTTAAGAATAACAGAACAAAATTTAATAAAAATATATCTGTCCAAAGAGCTACATTATTAGAATAATACTACATTATTTACATTATAACATGAAAATGAATATAAACTAAAAGTTATGTTCTGATAGAGAATTAGAAAAAGTTGTACAAAAAAAATAGCATACAAATTTACAATAAAAAGAAATAGGCTAATAGATAAATTAATAAGAGCATCTAATAATGTAAAAAATAATATCATTATGAGTGAGGAATATTTACAGTAATTCATCAATCGATTATGTTGAATATAGCTATTAATTTTTATTGATTAGAGAGCATCTGTCTGGGAATTTAGGAGATGTAGTAAAAGTTTGGATTTGAATGTGGATAAAGAAGATACATGACGAATATCGGGTGGAAGTGAGAGGTAGAATGGGCAAAAAAGGAACGCTCAAATGTTTTGTTTCTGTGGGAACAAATATAAAGGTCGGAAAGGCGAGATCTTGTGCTCTGGGATTGGATAGAGGATATGAATTCTAGGAGACCATAGATATAAGATGGATGTTGTGAAACTATTAGAAAATGAAAGAGATTTTAATTTAGAAAAAAAAGATGGAATGGTTCAGTAGATCGAAAGCTTTAGAAAAGTCGAGTAGAATTAGTACCGTTAGTTTTTTTTGTCCATGGCGGAATGTATGTCAGTGCTGATTTTATTGAGGGTAGATATTGTGTGGAGAGGACAGGACGGAAGCCAGATTGAAGTGGATTGAGTTTGAACTGTTCCAGAAAATTCGACATTTGGGATTGAACTATTCTTTCGAGAAGTTCAGAAAGGTTAGAGAGTACAGAGATAGGGCGGAAATCATTTGGGTTTGAGTAATCGGATGATTTGTTTATTGAATAGACTATTAATTTTTTCCAGGAGGAAGGGAAAACTGTAAATGTAGAGAAGAGCGGGTAGAATTTTGGGAAGACATATTTTTAACAATTTGACGGGAATACTGTCAGAACCTATTAAATTAGAGTGGGATTTCATTAAGGAGGAGATAAGTACAGTTGGTGATATGTCGGAGAAATAAAAGTTGTTGTGGTTGAATGATGGTACAATTGAGAAATTGGGAGAAGTAGATCGTGAGTAGAGACAAAAAATGTGCGTTCAATACATCAGTTGAAACCGGAAAGACTCCAGGGGAAGGAGATTTATAAAGTGAGAGTTTCCGAAGGATTTGCCATTTGGTTTTAGTATCGGGCACAGTGGTAAGGGCTTCTTGAAAGTATTTGGATTTCGCCTGCCTTACTGTAGGTTGTGTTAAGTTGCAGAGAGTCCTAAACACTTGATAATCATCAGTCAGTGTTGTGCTTTGCAGTTCTTTTATGTTTTGACACATCCAGGGTGCAGGTAATCAACGGAAGGTTGAAGTTTTGAGAGGAGCATGGGTGTCCAGTATACTAATAAGATAGGAGGTGAGTGTACCATCTATTCCAATGGTAGGACAGGAATAGATTTCGCTCCAATTCAGGGATTCAAGGGAAGGCAAGATGCTTTCACAGCTGATAGCATCTAGGTTGGGATAGGTAAATGTTTTAGATAGTTTCCTCAGAGTTTGGGTATTATATGAAATTGGGATTAAGTCATGAGAGGAAAGAAACAGGACAGGCAATTGAGAAGAGAAGAGTAGTTTCTGAGGAGAATAGATCTAACCACATGCCTTATCGATGAGTATGATGGGTAGGAGATAATGGAACAGAGGACAGATTTAGGGAGTGGAAGAGATTTTCCAGGTATAGGGTGTCATTGTATTAAGCAAGGAGGTTTGTGTTGAAATCACCAGAAATAATGATATGGTTTTAGAAAGGAATGTAATTGTAAAAGGTAGAGTCAAAAGGCACTAGAGGAAGGTGGTATTCCACTACATATAGGAGTGGATGTCCATTACAGGATATTTCAGTGAAAAGGAATTCAATGTGAGGGACATGAGATGCGAGGGAGGATTCAAGGGATTTAAGTGTTTGATGGACATAAATACCTATGCCTCCACCAGTCTGGTTAACCGATCATGGCGGAGAAACATATAGTCAGGTGGGATGATGGAGGTGGTAGGAAGATGTGGTTTAAGCCATGTTTTAGAGACTACAATAATATGGTCAAAGTTGTGGGTGAATTATGATGAATATTGTTGGAATTCATCGAAATGAGCAGATAAGGATTGGAAATTAACCTGATCACGAGACTAGACATATGGTAGTGGTCTTAATTTTTTTTCATCTATATCACAACATCGGGCATAAAAAATCAGGTGACATTTTACGCAATAAAAGTTATTTTTATCTTCTCTAGTAATATTTGTATTTCATATAAAAATACTACTGGGACATACAAAAGCACTGGGACATTGTAATTGTTTGTTAATAAAATTAAATAAAAATAACTTACAAAAAACGGTTTATATTGTTGATAGATCCTGGTAGGCTATAATCCTCTGGGCCTCGGGGATTTGCTATAAATCATTCGTTGCACAATTGTAAACATTTAGTTCTAATGTTGATTAGAAAACTCACCAAGTATCGTTTTTTAATAAATTTTTGATAATAATAATAATAAATTAAACTAAAATAAGAAGGGTGACTAGAAGAGATGTGTTAAAAGTAAAGTATAGAAGATTACATGACAGGGGATGATTAAAATTACGCAATAATAAAGAATAACAAACTACTTATTAGACAAAAATATTGGATAGATAAACTAAATGAAGGCAATAAACTAAAAGTTTTTGAGAAAAGGGAGCTTGTATCTTATAAATTATAAAAATTATAGAATAACAAAGCAAAGTAATTGTAGAATGAAGGGAAAGCGAAAGACCTAGTAATGTAATATAGGAAAGGAAAATTTTTTTATTTAAAAAAATAGGAACCTACTTATTACTAATGACAAAAATAACAGATATATAAAATTAAATAAACACAACAAACAAAAATATTGTTTATTTTTAATCAAATAAAAAATGAATAACGGAATGTTTGAGAAATAAAAATGTATGGACTGAAACAATGGAGTATGGGAACCAAGGAGGTAACTGTAGTAAATAGATAAGAAATAAAGAGAATAACGAAGGAAGCTTTGAAAAATATGTTGAAACAATCGGGAATCCTAAAACTGAAGGCCTTCCTTCTTCCATTCACTTTGGTCTGTTTGGTTTTGATTCCGCTTTCTCCTCTGGAGTAAATTTCCACTTATTAATCTTATTTCTGAATGTTTCTTTATCCAGAAATGTTATTGGAATATCAATTTTTGATTTCTTGATTTTGAATTTTTCGTACCTTCAATTGCCCAGGGTATATATATATATATATATATATATATATATATATATTATTTTTGTTTTATTTGTCAGTTATATACATCATTACAGATATTGTTAAAACAAAGATTTATTATTTTAGATACCTTCTTTAGCAACTGAAGATAAATGTAAAAATGAAATCGAACAATTCTTGGTACTCTTGTTTTCTTCAAATGACAGGGCTACACGTCTATCTCTTCTGATGAACATTGAAGGATTTATAAGTAAGTATAATCGAATTTTAGACAAATTCTTTCATTACGAATGGAAAATGAATTTTGTAGAGTAAATCTGATAGACACATCAAGCTACTAAGAAGAGTTTTGTAGTTGATGTATGTTGATTCTTGTCATTGTAGCTGGTTCCTTACAATTGGCTGAACAGAAAAAAAAAATGGTACTCATTTTTTTTCTATTGCTTTTTTCCATGCCATTATCGTAATACGTTAAACATTTTACCTACTCTTTACCTGAATTTAAATTGATACTTAAATAAAAATGATGTTAACTATCACACCTAATATTTTATTGAGCGTGAAACCTTAATCTCTGTGGGTTCAATGAAAGTTATTTTTAATTTGGGACAATAAAAGCAAATTCAAACGATACACACAATTTTTATAGCACAAAGATTTAAATAAATACTTACATTTATGTTCATCAAACTTCTGTACTGGATCTTGTTCTTCATAAAAAAGCTTCCTGAGTCGCACTGCAATACTAATTTCTCTTGAGAGCTGGAAACAGGTCCATGAACTAACACATATATGCATTCAGAGAGGAGCTCGCCTGGGGATCCCTTTTATCAGGCCCAACAACATAAAAGAGAGTGTGCAAAATGGCGGAAGTTCCCGGTAGAAAGAGGCCATGCCATGTATATTATATTTAAATCAGTCATGCATATAAAAATTGTGTTATCTTTGAATAATTTTGTATGTGAAATTAATAAATAATTATTTTATAAGTTTTAGAATATTTTTCATTTATTAAATAAATTCCTTTCAAATTTATGTTAAATTTATGATGGTCCGCTTTCGATACGCTAAACATCGATAATTATTTTGATTTATTCCTCGACCCATTTTGACCCTCAACTCTATACATTTAAAAATTACCTAGAAAACCAATGTTTCAATTATAATCTGTCAGATTTAAGTATATTGTACTTTGTTTTATTAAAATATTATAATTTAAACAAAAACTTGCATTTCTAAATTGCAATACTTTTTTGTCTTTTTGTCCGAGTCAGTTTTGACTATTTTTAAGAATGTTACTTCCTTTGGCATTTTTATTTGGTCAGTTTATTGAGTGGTTATTATGACTTTATCTGTCACTACAAAGTTATTGTAGTATTTAAATTAGATATAGTTATTGCTTGTTATTTTTTTCTTATTTATTTGTATTATATTCAGTATATTTATATATTTTTGTAAATGTAAACACACATTTACATTACTTTTATTATACTTTGCTTAGGATAATAAAAATGAGTATTTTGGTTGTTGTCCTATGACTTTCCTATTGCTTCAGTAATTGTGTTGGTGGTTGTGGAATGATGTCTCTGGTATGTGTTTTTTTGGACCTTGAATTCAAGAAGTGCTTCATTTTTTTTTTTTTATATCTCTAATTATAAGCATTATCAATAGTTTTTCTTTTGATTATGAATCATATGGCTGCTTGTTTTTATCTTTGTATTTATGTTTTATATCTTCATTTTGTTATATTATATTCATTATGTTTTCATTACACACAAACACACATTATTAGTATTTTTATATGTTGTATTTATTAATTCTTTTTTGAATGGTTTTAGGTTTTATTAGCAAAAAGAGTATAAATGATATATTCCCCTACTTTTCTGCAGGATTTTTGGATTCAAATCCTAAAATCAGAGGTGAAACTGTTAAGGTAATTTCTATTTGCTGTATGTTTAATTTAATGTTTAAATATTTATAGCTTTCTTAGTCAAAAAATGTCTTTCTAATCTATGTATTACTTGTGAGTACATTAAATAGTATCAACAGTTTTCATACATATTAAAATTCACCTTTTTAATAGGAATTTTTTTTATTGTTTCTTTTAGGACTATTTAATAATAATATTATAAAGAGTTGTTAAATACTGTTTGTAATTATCACCAAAATTACAATTGTTCATTTTCTTTAACGTTATGGTTCAAAACTCTGCGAGAATTAGAAATGTTGCTTCTTCTGTTATTAAGTGATAATAAGAAAAAGTCAGGAATGTTTGGGCATTTGTTCTAAAGGGAGTGTAAAGTATATTCCTTTTGGCTTACACATACTGCTGTTGCTTCCCTCCCCCCCCCCCCCCCCCGTTTATTCCACTTAACTCGTCCTGATCAACCAAATGAAATATTTGGTCAAGATATTACTGACAAAAAAAAATTATAATAGGCTGTAATATACTTCACAAACTTTATTTTCAATCTGATATTATATTTCACCTGAACATGATATCTACAGGTAGATCTAGGATAATATACTTGAAAAACCTGTACCACTACAACTCATGAAGGGTCTTGAATTCAATACTTTGTAACAATTATACTATTTCTTATCCAATAGTTGTGAGGGGAGAAGTTTTGTGGATAACTGGCAATTCAAGCTTACACAGTCTAATATTTAGGGCTGGATTAACTCTAATAACTAACTATATGCTACTATTGCTATACTGTATAGCATTACATTCTGGGGTGGGGCTTAGCTTCTTTAACAATGTTGATCAAATTGTCTCTGTTTCTGACTTTTTTGTTTCCATCCAGTGATGTCTAATGCTTTAAGGTCCTCTTCAACATTTTGCATCTACCTTCTGCATGCCCGGTCAACTCTTTTCGTCAATTATAGATCCATGCTGGAGATTGTTCAGTAATCTTCTTTGAGGCATTCTTATTGCATGACCCAACCATCTTAGTTTGCTTGTCTTGATGAATTGCATCAGATGAGCATCTTTGTACAAAGGATATACTTCTGCATTAGTCCCAAGCCTTCATACACTCGACATTATCAAAAATCTAACTATAAATTTTCTTACATCCCAACCCATCCCAATACTATCCTTACCACATATGCTGATGGCACATGTCTATTATCAATCAACACTGATCCAGTTATAGCATCCCATACTCTTCAATCCCATATCACTGTTCTTGAAAAATGATGTCAAAACTGGAGGATTTAAATAAATTCCCATAAATCATGTCAAATCACCTTTACCCTCCGTCGTAAACCAATGATTTCCTGTTCTCCTGTAACGTTTAATAATATCCCACTGATTCCTGTGTACTTAGGACTACACTTTGACTAACGTTTAACTTGAAATCCGCATACTAGACTGAAACGACAAGAAACAGCACGCTGTTACAGGCTTCTTCAACATTTATTAGACTAACACTCTAAACTCCCAATTGATTACAAAAGACTTCTATACATGACAATAATAAGACCCACCTGGACTTACGGAGTAGAGCTTTAAGGCTCCATTAAGCCATGAAATTCCTCTTGTATTCAATTCTTAAAATCCAAAATCCTTTGTAAAATATTCAATGCTCCTTACTTTGTTAAGAATATAGTTATCCATAATGACCTTAATGTCCCATTTTTTACTGATTTGGCCCGAATCCGATATCAATCTTTTCATGACAAACTGTTTCTCGCTGAAACCCACTCGTTTCAAACCTAACAACATCTTCAATTCCTGGTAATCCTCCGAGGCATCTGAAAAGAAAGGCATCTGAATGGCCTTGTGACCTTCTTAGTTGAATTTGTTTGAAATTAAAGGGGGATGTATCCAATTGCAAGGCTGCTCTTAAAAGCTCCAGCAGGTAGGTCATGATCACCGCAAATCCACGCTGTAACATGGCAGGCACTATGCCACTGCAATCAGGACCTCCTGATTTATAAGGGGCAAGCGAGGCAATTGTCCAGTTAAGAGCATTCATATTGATTATTTAATTTGCTTTGGCCTATTGTGCACCTTCTGTACCAAGGATGTGGTCATCCGAAATGGAGTCACATGCTTCCTGAAGTTCACACCCAGGGAAATGGTTGATGGCCAACTCCTTCAAGAAAAAATTTAAACCAAGTTATATAAATATATTATCTTCACATAAATGACAAACAGGTGTTTGAGTGTTAAGATCAACGCAACAGCCCTGCAGTAACACTATTCTTAGTTTGTATTACACTAATTAAAATTAATGTGATGCGAACTAAAAATTAATTATCAAATAATAATCGTAAAAAAAATATTCAATAATTTAACATAGAATAAGTAAATCTTGGCTAGTTCTATGCCAAATAAAAAAAAAAAGTTAAAGATCTCTGAATAAAAATTAGGAAATGTTCCCATCCATACGTTGTGAGAGTGCTTAACACGTTCAGTGCTAATAGAAAAATCCGTAACTATCCACAAGTGCGACACGGGGTCAATTAACCCCGTGCAGTAACTATCCACAAGTGCGTCGCAGGGTCAATCTGCCCCTGTCCTTTCTTTAGTTTAAACGTATTCAGCTTGCTGAAAATTGATTAATTTAGGAAAAATCAATTGTTTTCCCACTTCATAGGTTTAGGTCAGTATACCACAGCAGCAGGACATTAGCCCCATTCTTTATTTATAACTTACGGTTATATTGTGTTTTTTATTTAGATTCGGTTTTGAAAACCGATTATATTTGGGAGTTAGTTATAAATAACGAATGGGACTATTAATTGATTTATTCAAAAGTTCATTAACCTAATTGAAATTGTACTCGTAAATAAATTATTTTTGTTTTCAAATAAAGACACCTTTTCCCCTCTTGAAATTAAATTTTATGAGATTTTATAAACAGGAAATGAATTTAATTTTTTTGTGAGGTTCGGTACCACCCCCCCCCCCCCAAAAAAAAACAACATATCCTTTTACATATTATAGGAAAATAAAACTCGCAACAACTTTTAATAAAACTTACAATAACTTTTATTTTTATTTTGATATTTTTACATTTAATATACCTATAACATTGCTTTAAAAAAAATTAGTAGTTGAGGAAAGCAAAAAAATACAAATTGAATAAAAAAAAATACAATAATTGAAGCGATGTAGCATTGGGATCGTCAATATTTATTTGACAATCATCAATGTTGCCAGTTTGGCCTTTCGAAGAATTGCTGGAAATCTTCTGATGAACATAAGCTAAATCATCTTCGTCGTCTAAACTTGACGACTCATCAGACCGGAATTCAAATTCATCTTCACTACTGTTATCAAGGCTTGATTCCCTTTCACTGGAGGATGAATTTTTGAGCGATAAAGCCAAGTCAACCAAATTCCGACCACGTGAGGTCATCGTGAAAAATCATGTGAATGAGAAACTATACTATACTGAAGACTGAAGAGAAAAAAGGAGGGTGGATAAGCAAACAAACAAAGGGCTGTCGCAACAAAAAGGGGAAGGGAGCGAATGACTCGTCATTTCCGAGAAAAGTAGCACGGGGGGGAAGCACAAAAAAGGGCCGTCTCAAAAGTAGAGGGAATTGAGAGACTCGTCATTTTTCGAAAAAAGTAGCACGGGGTCTTTTGGCCCCGTGCCGCACTAGAGGTCTAATTTTAAACCTCAGTGCGGCCCGGGGTCATTTAACCCCGTTCTATTTTTTATCGAATTTTGAGAGATAATTGAAGTTTATAACATATAGCCATATTAGTTTCAACCCTTTGAAAAAATTAAAAGCTTAAACAGGTTCGAGCATTTTTGAAAGTTTACCTCTTACAGGCTCAGCACTAGTGGAAAGTTCCACACGGGGTCAATTGACCCCGCAACGCACGGAACGTGTTAAGGGAATGAATAAAAATAGTAGGCTTCAAATTTTCTTAGCTCTCCCTCGTAGATAGCAGTACCAGACAGACATAATATGAGGCATTTAAATTCCTAAGACCTGCCCTGACAGCTCACAAAATGATCCTCAATTTTACCCAAAGATAGCGGCATCGGATCAACGAAAACACTGAAAAAGAAAAATGCAGTTCATTGTTAGCAATTATCTACTTATACCAAATGATACTTATAAAGACCTAATGTTTGAGCTCCTTTTTTAATATTTTTCATAAGTATAAACAATTCATATAGTAATTTTACTATTTGTTGAATTGTTTTTTATACGAGATAATCACTTTGTTTATGTATGGTATCAATATATTAGTTACTAATGATAGCTTAGTATGGTATTATTAATGGATTAATAACACTGAGGACCTATTAGTATATTGATAAATGCCCTTAAAAAAGAAAGAATTATGAATAGCGTTCAGTTCTGTATTAACCTTATGATACGCCCGTTACTTAATGGCTGAGGGCCGGTCATGTCACAGATACCACTTGTTTGTAATAAACATATCTTAATTTTTAATCACCATATGTTATATAAATATTTTAAAAAGCAGATATGTTTATTGGTATAGCTCATAGATTTATAATAAAAAAAATTAATAAAAGTTTACTGAAAAATAAACATGTTATGTTTATCGTTTTTTTTTTTTTTTTATCATATCTTTGCATGGAACTTTGCCAAATAACATTTTAAAAACGACAAACTACAGAAAATGTACTTAAAAACTAGTTCAATGAAATTCACAAAATTATTTAGAAGATAAAATGCAATCATTGCAAAAGTTTGTTGAATGATACTAACAAATTAACTACCTATATAATTTACACTTGGGTTATTCTATATTTTAGTTTGTAAACATGTCTTTCATAATTTTGAATTCTATCTTCTCTTTTTTTCTTTTGATACTTTTCTGCAAGCCTCACTTTTCTGAAAACTTGATAAGAAATTATCTTGTCAATTTTGCTCTCCTTCTTTGTATGTGTTCTTTTACAAGTTTATCATAACGTTTTCTAAGATATCTTCTTATCTTAAGATTACTGTTGGTGTTTCTTGATCAAGTATAAATTCAATTTGTATGTTAGTTTAAATTACCTATGAATTACAATTTTTACTACAAATAATTTAAAATAAAATATTTTAAAAACTTATTTGGATGGACGCTTGCATTCATGAGATACAAAATAAGTGTTTCTACCTTACTGTTTACTCTACCAATTTTCAGTCTAGTCTGTGCTAGGGTTGTGTGACAGAAGAGGGTAAAAAAGAGGGGAAATCCCCAAAACAGCTAGGATCAAATAAACACAAATTAACATTTACGCTGCGTATCTGACAGAAGGTTAATCAACTATTCATAATTCCAGAATGAATCATATATTCACAAGTATTAAAGAACTGTATAAGTTTTTTATAATTTTCTAATTATTTAAATTTAATAAAAATTACCATATTAACCTTTTCAAGTTTTATTTTCAGGCAATGGTTTTTATAGCTCCCCAACTTTCTAAAAAAAATTTAAATGATGAAAGTATGCGACTTTTACTTCAAATCCAAGCAAAAGATTTAGAGGTATGTATCTATTACAATATTAAGATATTAATTTTATAAGAAATAATATGTACATTGTTTAATCATGACCAACATATTTCATCACTATAGAATATTGACCATAAGCAGTTTTGAACAATTTAAATTAGACTGAATACCAAAAGAAACTCGATACTTGGGTTCTATATGATTATTTAATGGGCCCAATTTCCATTTGTTAATTGCTGTTGAAATTAAACAAACTCAAGCCATTTTTTAGCAACTGATTATGAAGGATGATAATTGAATCGCATATAACCTTTATGTGCGAAAAAAAAATGTGGTTAAACCACAGAGAAGCTTTACAAGCTGTGTCCTTATTTATGCCTAGGAAGGTAATGCTGAGTGTTTGATGGGATTAGAAAGAAATTTTTCATGATTAGTTGCTCGAACCTGGCCGAACCATTAATTTAACCCTCTACTGTCAGTAACTAAATGGATGCGATCAAAGTAAGCATTTCAAGACAAACGGGTGCAATGGATCCAGAATATGAAAGGCGTAGTCTTCTATCTAACTATGCTAGATTGTACACATCTTTATTGACTCAGTGAGAATTGAGAGTTGGCTGGGAAGTTTGATACATTCACCCTATAGTCTGAACCTTGCCCAGTCCGATTTTTGGTCAGTGCAGAACACTCTTAACGCTATAAAGTTTGTTTCAAAAGAGGCTTATGAAAATCTTTTGGCTTAGGTTTTTGCTCAAAAAACTTAAAATATCTATAGTGATAGAATTATGTTTTTAACAGAGAAGTGGAAAAAAAAACCTCGATCAAAATAACATATGTATCATTGATTAATATTTGAATTTGAATGAATAAATTTGCTTTTAAAAACACGAAGAAGGCCTAAATTAGGTTTTAGTTTTAGTTTTACTTTTTTTACCCTACCCAATATTTTCTTTGTTTGAATTAATGGTCCTGAAATGCAATATAAACTTTAATTCCATTTTGGTAGGCACTTTAATTGAAATTTATTATGTAATTTTTAAAATACAATTTGTAATTATGGCATTTGAGTTAATAGACAGGTTTAAAATCAGCCGTTTTGTCAGTAGTCTTCTCTGCAGCATATTTGAATGTAAAATTCAAATTCATTAGGATTATTAAAATAATATTGCTATTAGACATTATTTAAATTCATTAGTGCAGATGACTTCCAGTTGTAATTAATCTGATGTGACCTTCCTTAACTGAAAAGAACACAATGATCTTTATTCTGAAAAAGATAAAGATGATTGTTTATCTCTTTAGCAAGTATATGTTAATAACACTAATTATTTTAGCTAGTATCCAATAAAATCACTAACAATTGTAATGATTCCAATGGTTAGGAATTTAAAAGTTGAATACAAAACAATTAATTTGCATAAATGATACTAGATACTGCTAGGACTGTGAATGTCACGACTTGTTATGAATTATCTCTAATTTAATTTTTTTTTATTTTATAATGGTTACTCACGATCACGCAACATCTTTAATCCATCTATAATTTTTAGTTATGATATAAAAAAATAGTGAATGCATATTATGAAATAATTTTACAAGTAATTAAGGTAAACAAATTTTTAGTAAAGTAAACTTATACCCTGATCAGTGTTGAGGATCCCATGTCTAAAGCCTGATCCACGTACCTCAGTCCTAGACCTTCCTAGCTTTCCTGATTTCATTGGAGGGAAAATTTCACCAATTGAAAAAAAAATCTGCAGATAACAGATATTATCACAGTGATTTAGTAATAATTAAAAATAAAAGAATATTAAGATGGAATTGGAAGGGTGGTAATTATAAATAAGTCATTATAATTAAATTGAAAAGGCAGAGGGGTTGTCATTATAAATGTGGGTTAACTAAAAAATTATGGATAAACCATAATTCTATAAAAAAATAAACTTTATGAAAGTATTTCAAATAGAAGTGAAAGGTTGTAATAAATGTAAAATATAACTTAAAACAGGAATAATAATTAATATATAAAAGTGAGTATGAAGAAAATAGATAAAATACTGAATGAAATTTAATTTGTTTCATCTATTATTTCGCTATCTACTTTATTTTATTTACTTTTGTAGGCTGAATATTCCAACTATAGACCCATATGTCTCACCAGTAGTTTTGAAACTGTTTACATCTGTGTTAGAAACTAGATTAAGATCTGTAGTTGAAATGCATATTGGAGAGGAACAAGCTAGGTTCAGACCAGGATGGATAACTCGAGATCATATTTTATCTTTAAGGAATGTCTTGAAAAAATCTTGGGACTGAAATAGGAATATGTACTTTGCCTTCCTTGATTTTAAAGCAGCATTCAATTCTCTCCCAAGAAATTAAATATGGGAAACACTCAGAGTTAAAAAAATCCCAAGTCTGTTGGATATAAGAAAGTCCAGTTATTTAATTCAGTAGTACATTCTCAAACGTTTTACTAGGTTTTTATTAACCTACCGAATTACATTATTAACTTTTATTCAGAATTAATAATACATGGTTTTTAAAAATATCAACACTGCATATGGGTGGCAGTTTAGCCACTCTACAACAAGCCACATATCAAGAACAAAAATAAATCGTTAGGCTGAATGGTCAGGAAGCTGAATCTTTTAATATAGCAAGGAGAGTATAACAAGGTGACAGTTTAACCCCATTGTTATCTATGTTTATATTGATGAGAAAGCAACAATATGGAAAATGCGAACTGAAGGACATTTCTGAGACGAAAGAACAGTTTTGGATAGGATTGGGAAAGTAGACTTGGAAATTTCAAACTGAATAAGTAAAGCAAACATGGCCTACTACCAGATCTGTAATACTGGTATTGGGAAACGAGAGTTTAGTAGAAAAGTAAAGCTCCCATTTCTTCAAAACAGTATATTTACCTATACTGTTATGTGGTGCTCAATGCTGGATACCAACAAGCAAACTCACTGCTACAGAGATGAAATTTCTTTAAAGGATTTTCAGAAAAACAAGAAGTGATCATATCCGCAATGGAACAATCTAGGAGGAACTTAAGGTCATCTCGATGAAGGAATTACAAGAGGCACACCAATGAATATGTATTTTTTTTTATAATCTCATTATCGGCAACTCATTCTACCCACACAAGGCAGTACATAAGATCACATTCTCCAGCGAAGGCCGAAACAGCGTCATAGATTATATAATATACAATCGCTGTATCAGAAGATACTTCACAGATGTGAAAGTTAGCCGAGGAGCGGAGTTAGGAACCGACCATCTGTTATTAGTAGCAGATACCAGAATTATAAAAGGACGCTGCCCTCAACCCAAAAAGTACGAAAACATCAAGGTTCATGCACTGGATGACCGTGTGAAAAGAATGGAATATGCAGAAAAACTGGGGGAATGGATCAATGATTTAAACCTAGAGGATAACGTTGAGACCCAGTGGGGTAACTTGAAACAAGCAATCTTAGAAACAGCTAAGGAAATCTGCGGCACGCACAGGGTGACAGGAAAAGGTAAACGTACCAAGTGGTGGGATGACAGCATAAAGGAAATTGTCGGCAAGAAGAAACAAGCCTGGAAATCACATCTCCAAGATAAATCCCAGGAAAACCTCATCGAGTATCGCAGGGTAAGATCTGAATGTAAGATAGCAGTTCAAGCGGCCAAAAAGAAGACTTGGGAAGAATTCGGTAGAAGTTTGGATGAAGACCATCGGGATAATATTAAGAAGTTCTGGAGAACAGTTAAGGTCCTAAAAGGTAAATATAAAAAGGCTTTAAGAAACATCGAAGACCATAATGGGAGCATACTCTCGGAGACGGAAGGAATCCTCGACAGATGGAAAACCCACTTTGAAGAACTCTTTAAGAAAGAGGAATATGCGGTCCCTCAAATTATTGTCAATGGTAACACAAGCCAGGAGTCAATAGAAGAAGACGAGATAGCCGTTGCCATTGAGAAAATGAAGGTTGGAAAAGCCCCAGGAAGAGATGGCATTGCCCCAGAGTTTATCAAATACGGTGGCCAAGAACTGGTGAAGGCCCTTCAAGGGCTATTTCAAGAAATATGGGATTCCGGGAGAGTACCAGAGGATTGGAACTTCAGTGTAATTATTCCGATACATAAGAAAGGCAACACTACAGAATGTAAAAACTATAGGCCGATTATCTCTGTCGTATATAAGATATGCACGTGCATTCTCGAAAAGAGACTACGGCGAATCGTGGAGGAACAGCTCGAACCGGAGCAAGCTGGATTTAGACCTGGTAGACAGACGCAGGACCACATTTTTGTTCTTAGAAAAGTATTTGAGGGAGCATGGGACCAAGGCAAAGACATTTTCCTAGCCTTTCTTGACTTGAAGGCTGCTTTCGACTCTGTACCACACCAGGAGATATGGAATGCTTTGGTGAATAAAAACGTCCCAGGGGATCTTATCAATGCAATAAAAGCAATTTATAAAAATGCAAAAGGGGTAGTTCGGATCAATGGGAGAGAGACCGATGCATTCCACATGGATAAAGGAGTTAGGCAGGGTGATAGCCTCAGCCCCCTACTATTCATAGTTTTTATGGATGAGATCCATAAAATATGCAAGAGGAGAACATCACCAACTCTAATCGGTAGATGGAATATGCGTCCTGTCGTCGTCCAGAGCCTTCTCTACGCTGATGACATCGTTCTTCTGGCGGACTCTAAGGAGAAGCTGCAGCAAGTCCTTGTGGAATGGAAAGAGGAGCTCCAACGTAAGGGAATGGCAATAAATATTGCCAAAAGCAAAGTTCTTGTTATATCTAGGCAGGAACAGGAAGATGTGCATTTGCAATGCAACGGTGAAGTTCTCGAAGTGGTGGACCACTTTCCCTACTTAGAAACCATCATTAGCAGGTCTGGTAAAGTAGACTAAGAAGTAAGTAATAGAATCAATAAAGTGAATCAGATATATTACCAGATCTGTAATAGCATAGTTGGCCACCGAAATGTAGGGAAGACGACGAAACTACATATATTTAAAGCAATATACCTCCCAGCACTTACATATGGGAGTGAAAGTTGGGTCATGCTTGACAAGCACATCAGCCGGACAACAGGAGCTGAAATGAAGTACCTTCGCAGAATGGTCGGTAAAACAAGGAGGGACCGAGTGCGGAATACAAACATAAGGGATCAGCTGCAGGTAACAGAACCTAAGACCTTCATTGAAAAAAGACAGCTCAAATGGTTCGGCCATGTCTGTCGCATGGACGAAGAATGGCTTCCTAGAAAGGATATGGAAGCCCGCCCGATAGGCAAAAGACCCCGTGGACGCCCGAGAATCCTCTATGAGGATTATGTCCAAAGAATAGGAGGAAAAAGAGGTAAAACCCTGGCTCAAATGAAGAGGAGTTGTCGGGACCGGGAGGAATGGTTCCATTGGATTGAGGCCCCTCTACGCTGAATGGCACAAAAAGAGGTAGTGAAAGAAGAAGAAGGACGCTGTTGGTTTAAGAGGAGGCTGTTCAATTAATGGCGTGTTAAAAAAAAATGACCGTTTTTACTTGCAGTCTACTGGCCTTTTTCACCTTTCCCATCGAGAGAAGATGGCGACTAACAGTATCTTTCGACACACCACACTCCCTGGAAAGTTCGCGAGTACTTGTGGACGGATTTGACTCAACAGTTTCCTTCAGAACCTCATCAATATCCATTAATGGTCGCTCGGAGCCCTTCTTCCTTTCCAACGTCGTATCTCCACTGCTAAATTTTTCAAACCAACACCACGCAGTGGGCTGGTCAAGGACACCTTCCCCTTCATATTTAATAATTTCACGAGTTGCTTCAGCGGCTGTGAAATTTTTTTCCCAGTATTGTCTTAAAATTACGAGAATTTTGTAGGACACTGTCATGTTTCTTCTTTGAATTAAATAACTAAACTGAGGTTTTTTTTGAAGAAGTACAGTGTTAGTAAACAAGCTTAGAGAATGCTCTAAAGGGATTCTTAAGTGTTGGTAAATAATAAATAGCATTAAAATATTTTCAGACTTATGAACTCTGGAATTTGATAAAACGGTCATTTTTTTTTGTTTTATACACCCTACTATTTCCCATTGGTGTTTATTGATGACTGTTTTCCCAGCTCCTGAGTCATACAACATATCTAACTATTGCCCGTTAATAGTGATTTTTACTATTGCTTCAGAGCCTGGTCGAACGCTTCGGACCGGCTGTTGACTGCTTCTGTTTGAAGATGAGACGTATTCCGAGTCACTGCTACTACAAGAAGTACCTTTATTAGACCTTCAAGTACCTTTTATAATAGCTTTCCCACGCTTTAAACACACTTTAGAAAAATGATTTTTACCACGGCATAAATTAAATGATTTTCCTATTTCCGGGCAGTCTTCCTGTTGTGCGATGAATTTGCTTATCTAGATCAATTTTATTTTTTTCTGGTAAACTTTTATGACGAGTAAGACTTATTTTATTAATATTACGCTCAGCATTGTGAGAGGTTAGTAAATATAACATGTTTGACTATTCATACTTGGCATTCTCCAGAGTATGTAATAATGTAAAGTTTCAATTTGATCGAAATTGCTCTTAACCGATGGATATTGTTTGATGATTTCCAGTTGCAAATTTGTGTTATTAATGCCAAATAAGAGTTGATCTCGCAATCTTTCCTTAAATGAATTTCCAAAATCACAAGGTATATAAGGTGGGGGAATGTTTATAAGAGATAAAAAAACAAGTCCTCAAAATGCCGTTTGAGGATACTACACTATGCTGATAGGCACAAAAGGGAATTGAGAAAGAAAATTATTAAATTGAATTGGCAGAGGGATTGCCATTCTATATGCGGGTTAAGTAAAAATTATATATAAACCATGATTATATATAAAAATGAATAATTCCCAAAATAAATTATATAAAAGAATATGAAAGTATTTCAAATTGAGACCAATAGTAGTAATAAATAACTTAAAACAAGAATAAATAAAATCAATATATTAAAGTGGGTAAGGATAAAGTAGATAAAATATATATTCATTTTATCTATAACTTAATTTCCCTGTCTACATCATTTTATTTGCCTTTGTTACTCAAAATGTTGGTTTTTAATTTTAAAAAATGTTTTACTACTTATGAATATCCTTTGTTTACCACCCAGACCATCTTCTCATATAATTTATATAGTCAACCAATAATTTATTTAAAATTTAATTAGACTATTCATGTTTTAATATGATATCTATAAAAATGTATAAATTTAATACTCAAGTCTTTTGATTCCCAGTTTGTTTGTTTTTTAACTGATTACTTTTATGAGGCTCATTTATACAGTTTTGAATTTATATTTTATTCTATGATAGTCAAGTCTTTTGATTCCCATTTTGATTTTTCAAACATTACTTTTATAAGGCTTCTTTATACAGTTTGACTTTATATTTTATTCTATGTTATTTTTACTTTAAAAACTTTTTTTGAACTTTAAGCAATGCGCAAATAGTTTAGTAATATCTTGCAGTGTGGTTTTGATTTTTTTTAATTTAAATAATTTTATATTTTAGGCACATATAAGGACCAATGCTACAATATGCTTAGGAAAAATAGCATATTCTTTACAACCGAGCACAAGAAAAAAGGTCCTATTGAATGCTTTTTTATATGCATTACGTGATGTTTGTCCATCAGTGAGAAATGCTGGTATTTAGTGTTTATTTATGGTTTTTATTAAAATCTGTGACTTAAATATTTATAATAAATATTCTAGCATTATAGAATTAGTTAATATTTCATTAAAAATTGTTTATGATATGCTGTGCTTATGACCATTAAAATAATTTATTTTGCCTATTTTTAATTTTTTTATGATAAATTAGCAGATTACCCACCCTGTCTTACCAGAATGATATTTGAGTATATGTTGGAATACCCGTAAAATACCAGTAAGGCTTTTATTATAAAATTCTTGAAAGTTTCAAACTGTAACTGTTCCTTCGCTTACTATGGCACGTTTAGTAAGTTTTTACTATTTAACAAAAAATAGTTAAATTTTTTATTTGAAAAGGAAAGATATTTAAAAAAAATTATATCATATAGCAATAAAATAAATTATAATAGTTAAATTAATTTGAGATAAAAGTGATTGAATGACTCAAGTGAACGCAATATTAATGAAATAGAAAATTTGAAATTATAAACTCCTGCACTGAATTTCCTCCACTAAATTATTGTTATAGTATTTTTTTTTTTTTTTTTTTTTTGATTGAGGTACATTGAATAAATGAGAAGTCAGGAGTAAACATTTTTATTATTATAAAATATTGTAATGATTAATTATTTTTTTTATTCTTTCGTTATAAAAATTATCAATGGTAGTAAAATTTATTAGCACCAGTTATACAGTGTCTTGCTGTTGTCTTATCCCATTGATAAGATTTTTCTTGAAAATTCCAAATAATTGTACTCATTGTCTCAACTGCTTCTTCGAGTCACTAAGACTAACATGAGCTAGAATATTTCTTCAAATGTATGATCTTAGGTATCATCAATTATTTTCTGTTAGATCTGTTTTTTCAGTTCACAGAACGCGCTGGAGTGAGCAACAACGTCTCTGTGATACTTATTTCTATATTCATTATCTTTCTTCGTACATACATGGTATTTTACACAGTTACAGTTCTTATTTCAGTGAAGTGAAATGTGAAATTTCGAAGCAAATTACTGACTAATAACTTTACTACAATAATTATAAAATCGAGTGATTCAAGCGACATCAGTGCATTATCTCGCGTGCAAGCCGCAGCAGGTCCATCCCCACCAACAGCCAAGGTAGGAGGACTCTGATCAGTTACCAGTACGGCCCCTGGCACCGAGGCTGGACGGTGCAGGGGCCAGATCAATTCTGTTGCGATCTTTTTATTTTATTTTATTTATTATTTTATCCTCTCACTGTTCCTTTATTCCTTTCATCACCAATGAAAGACCTCAATTTGCCTGTTAAGCTCATCCGTCTTGTAAAACTTACAATGAGCAATACCGAATGCATGGTGCAAATTCAGGGAGAACTATCTGAGTGATTCACCTCTTATAATGGCGTTCGACAGGGAGATTCCCTGGCTTGTCTGCTCTTCAATATTGGTCTGGAAAAAGCTATAAGAGAATCTAAGATTCAGACCAGTGGGACCATCTTTAACCATATGGTACAGATCCTGGGATATGCTGATGATATCTTCATTATTGGAAGATCAGGAGCTGTTGTGGAAGAGGCCTTTCTTGCCCTTGATGATGCTGCTAGGAAGCTGGGACTTGCTGTCAATACTGACAAAACCAAATATATGACTGCTGGTAAACAAAGAGGTATTAACGAAAGATTTATCCAAATTGGCAATTACTCTTTCCAACAGGTTGATGAGTTTGTATACCTCGGATCTCAGGTCAATTCCATCAATGACGTCTTGGCAGAAATAAAGAGGCAAATAGCATCGGCCAATAGGTGCTATTTTGGACTGCGTCGCCTCTTAGGAAGTAGCTCGTTATCAAGATCTACAAAAACAAGATTATATAAGACTCTCCAAACATTTGAGAGAAAGATACTCAGACGCATCTACGGCTCAGTAAAGGATGGTTTAGTTTGGAGAAGACGCACTAGTTAATATAAAATAGCAATATGAAATATACTGCGCAGCGGTTAACAGGGCTAAAATGATTATGATGATGTTAATGCTCTTCTTTATTATTATTGTTTTGTTTTGTTTTTGAGGAATTTAATAATTTTTTTAAGTTTCTATGTTTACAACCTTTTTGTTGCTATAATTATTGAGAGATAAAATTTACATTTAATTTCATCACTGTCCTTGATAGAAGAATGTTTGTTTATCAGCACAATTTTTAACTAATGCCCCCGGAACATGACCGCCTATGTCCTTTCATCAAAAAACTGCTTGTCCCTCTGTACAGAAAGTAATCATTCCTATTCAGACACCCCATACCTAAACAATAATTATTGCTTCCTCCATAACAATAGTGTACCTTGAAAAACCTTTCCCTTCCCACTGAATCGCATGAGTTACTCATTTTAATCCATATGTTGTATTCAGTATTCTTTCATTCCATTTCCCTATATCTTAATCCCTATTTTTCAATGTTTTTAATCCTCTAAAGCAGTACCCACTTAGAGACTATATTAACTTGGACGAGGGATGTATTACCCCAGAATGATTCATGACTATTAATGGAATTCCGTTAACTAACAAACTATATCAAATATATAACTTATTTATTATAATGTTAATATAAAAAGCATGCTGTCAAAACTATGTCAGAAAGCCTGGGGACACTCTCATTGTTAATCAGTCAGTCCATTGGAATTATCATTTAACTTATTTCCTTAGACACAGCCTCCACCACTTTATAATAAATCATTGCAATAGAAAATTACAGTATTGGTAAACATGCAATCTAATAGCCTGTATGCCATATTTAACTTGTTAATTCCAAATTTCTAACTCTTTACAGAGCTTTATAAAGCCAATCTTAAAAGAATTTAATATATTTAAAATATGGACTTTTGGGTCAAAATGAGAGTATAGTTGCTCAATGCATAAAGATGCTGAGCTACTAATATGTGGGCTCTGGATTCGATACTGTTTGTTGTAAATAAATTATTTACCTTGTTATCAGCATTGGGTCACTCTTGTGAGATCTGTGAATCCTCTGGGGCTCGCCCAACCTCTATATAGTGGGCACCCTTTAAATCATTTAAATTTAAAAAAAATAAGTTGACCAGAGTGCTATGAAGATAATTTATTTGAAATGCTGTTTAGTGCTTTTTAGTTATTTACATGTTTATTCACTTCAGTTTTAGTCTATTCCTGTAGGATTAGATGATAATGATTTACCATTTTGAAGTTGTTATCTCGTCGAGCAAAATAATATCATTTGTTTCAGCCAACACATCTTTATTATAAGTTTACAATTTCACTTCTGTGTTAATGCACTTATATTACAATTTTATTAATTCAAACTATCTGCACTAAACTGTACTTGCTCATAACATTACCAATATTATCTCCAATATATGGTCAGTAGGTAATGAAGGTTATTTAATGTTTTAACCTTGTTAGCATAGCTACAAATTTAACCAAATATTTTCAACTTGAAATTAATAAATCAACTTTATGCAGACATGCTCGGTGACAGTTTCAGAAAAATGAAGTATAATATACATAAAAATGTTGATCAATTCACTTTTTTTAAATTTTTATCTGTTTAGAAATTTGTGCTCATTGGGATTGCTTCTTCTTTTCATGTTAAGATTTATTGTTGGATGTGAGACACTAACATTTTAAAACCATTTTTAGAGTTATTAAACAATGAGTAATAACATTTAATAATGATTATATGATATTATACAGGTATTCAAGCATTTGCTGTCACTCATCGATTCTTTCCAATTGAAGAAACAGCAAAAAACATTTTACCAGGACTAAATTGTTTAACGATAGATACTGATGTAAATGTTAGAGAGAATGCTTTTAAAACAATTAAGATTTTATTATCAAAACTCGAACAAGTTTCAAAATCACCAGAGATGAAGGAAATAGTTGGTAAGAAATCATTATTGTCAGTGTAATATATGTTAGAAGTTCTAATCTACTATTTTAATATTTTTTTTATTTTTATTATTTAAGTATGACCCTTATTACTATGCACTTCGGCCTAAAGAGGCCCATTGTGCTTGAGTCCTAAAAATCCCTAACATAGGTCTAGACTTCTGAGAAATTTTAAATAGTCTTTAAACCTCAGTTCTTGAAGTTCCTTGTATCCACCAGGGCCAAGGTCAAATGTCCTCTTTCGACTTAGTGCTATACATTCAAAGAGGATGTGCCAAGGGGTTTCGTCCTCCTCTTTGCACCATCTGCACCTAGGTTCTTGTTCAATGCCTAGGAGATGCATGTGTTTCCTGAGTTTACAGTGCCCAGTGATGGTTTCAACCATACTTTTGAGGTCGGTTCTCGACGAGTGAGCAGCTTCTTTCTTGATTTTATCAGAAAGATTATCGTTGGGATCCTTTATGAAAAGTTTTGTATGCCTTATCTTGGCTCTATCCCAACGTGTTTTTATCTTCCTCTTGGCTAGTTTATTAATTGTATCCTTAGCCAGGGGAAGGGGGACCCCGCACCATGGTTCAGGTCCAATAGGAGCAGTAACTGCTCCTTTCTTCGCCAATTTGTCGGCCCTTTCATTTCCTGGAATATTACTGTGCCCAGGGATCCAAAATATGTTAACTCTGTTATGTACAGCTAGTTCATCTAGTCTTAGACAGCATTCCTCCACTAGTCTGGAGTTTGTTACTGCATTTTGTAATGCATTGCATGCTGCCTGACTGTCAGTGAGAAAGTTAATTACCTTATTCTTGTGGTCCTTCATAGCGAAGGCACCTGCAAGTATTGCCCATATTTCCGCTTGGAATACAGTGGGTGTCGTGCCCAGAGCTAAGTAATGACCCATGCCCTGACAACCCCTAAACCAGAATCCCGAGCCGGCACCAAACTCCCCTTTGGATCCATCCGTATACACATTTAGACCATTGGGTGGATTAAAGCAATCATTCTTGCTTTTGCAAATCGCCTGTATATTGACGTGAAATCTTTTTTCAAAGTTATACTTATTCAGCATTGAATCAGAATGCTTTTTTAGATCTGCATTTTGCTCGATTATATCAAAGACACTTCTGTGTCCAAAATCGTTGGTGGGTTTTTTGACCCCTCCTATTTTTACTAGCCTGTAGGCTGTCTTCAATGCCTCTGATTCAATTAGAATGTCAAGAGGAGTTAAATCAAGTATAGTTTCCAGTGAAGCGGTAGGGGTGGTTCTCATGGCCGCAGTGATCATAATGCACCCAAGCCGCTGCACCTTCTCCAACCTTGATCTATTTTGTTGGATACCAGCTTTGTGCCACCAGGCTATTGAGCCATAGGTTAGCACAGGTCTAACTATTGCTGTGTACATCCAACGGGCCATCTTGGGGCTAATTCCCCACTTGTTGCCACATAGGCTCTTACAAGTCCACAGAATTCTTGTGGCTTTCTTGGTAACATAGTCGATATGTTCATTCCAGTTTAATTTACTGTCCATAATAACACCGAGGTATTTAACCTTCTTGCTGAATGGAATACTCATCCCTTTCATCCTATTTTAATATTTACTATCAGAGAAAACAAAAATAGTATCTTAACCTTCACAACACACTCTTTTCATCAGGGTCTCTTGCCTTACTTATCTCCACTATTTATATAACTTTAGTAAATATATTGTAGGTTTAGGAATAAAATGCCTATCTGATTCTAATAGATCATGGTGAAAGTAGCAATTTAGCTTTTTGACTTTTCATGTTTCAGTTAAAATCTTTATGCTTTAACCTTATTAAAAGTATGGAAGTGGATCCAAAAAATCTATTCTCAAGTGCTTTCTTTGTTCTATATTGTTAAAGTGATATAATAGTCAACACTGTACAAAGTAACCAGTAGGGGAGTTTATAAAATATAGATCCCATTGTTCCAAGTTAACATGTGTTATTTATGTCCCTAAGTCTTAATATGTTTAACATGGTGTCAGAAGTTAAAAACTGTAAAATACGGAAATGGCGACAACGATAACAAACGAGACAAAACACTTAAGTGAGAAAAAATGACAGCGCCGACACCGGTACCGTCAACTTCACGTTTCTTCTCAGCACAAGTGGATCCCCTTCTGAGTGAATCAGGTAGAGAGGAATGGGAAGAATGGTTTTTTAATTATGAAATATATCTAAAAGCATCAAACCTATATAAAGAGGACGATGAACGAAAAATTAATCGAATTTACAACAAAACCAACAACTTACGATAATTTGGTTAAACTTTTCAATTCGCATTTTGAACCAAAAAAACACCTTGCTATGGAAAGATATAAGTTGTTCACAAGAAAACAGGCACCCAGTGAATCTATTCAAGACTTTATCGTTGCTCTAAAAAACCTCTCTTCGTCCTGTGAACTGGGAGATTTGCAGCAGTCAATTGTTCGAGACTTGCTGATCGTCGGATCGGATCCAAAATACACAAAAATTAAAGAGAGACTACTTGAAGATGAAAATATCACCCTGGACAAAGCTATTCAGATTGCAGCACGGATGGAGTACAGCCAACAAGAAATCCATGATATCAACGAGAACCTCAACAAAGAACAAGATAATCATCATCTCTTACAGAAGATCACAAAAGGACAAAAAAGGGACTACAGCAAGAAATCTCCACAACAGGTAAAAAATTGCTCTAGATGTGACACATCTCATGCAATTCGCAGCTGCCCTGCATTTGGTTCTAAATGTTTTAATTGTAATAGGTTCAATCATTTTTCAAAAATGCGTAAATTGCCAAGTAATAAACATATGCCAGAAAATAAATATAGAGTTGAGACGATAACGTCTGATGTTCATAACCATGAAATCGCAGATAATGAATTTGTTATTGGCAAAATTGAATCCATACTAGAAAACCCAATATTGATTTCTTTGAAAATTAATAACAAAATAATACAAAATTGATGTTTCAAAAAAAACCAAAGATGTTAAAGTTATATAATAGTCAACATTGTACAATGTAACCAGTAGGGGAGTTTATAAAGTATAGATCTCATTGTTCCAAGTTAACATGTGTTATTTATGTCTCTAAGTCTTAATATGTTTAACATATATGACTATTTAAAAAACTAATACCACACGTGCAGTGGTCACAGATTGGTACTGATATTTGATACATTCTAACCAATTTCTAACATAAATTTTTGTATTATTATTACAGATACAATAACTATAGGAGTTTTGTGGACAATGGACCCTTATTGTGTAATGCTGGGAACATAATGATAACTCTAACTATTGTCCATCATTAACCATTAATTTTTCCTTTCTTTCTGGCAACATACAAATTCAGAGTTGAAAGAAATACTGGTATTTTGAAGCCACCCTTTCCATGGTACAAAAGTTGTCATATTTGGAATTCAGAACAACTATTTAGTTTACATTTCAGTACTCACATAATATCTCTTTAAAATTTTATTTCCTATAAGACTCAAACCTAGGCATTACTATTGACCAAAACCTTTCCTGGAAACCCCATGTCACCCAAATATCCCGACGGTCAATGAGTTCCCTGAAATTATTCCATCAATCTCAGCATTTCCTTACACAATCTACCCGGAAGCTTCTCGTATCATCCCTCATCTTCCCCCGACTACTGTAGTGTGGTATACGGGAGCCTTTTGAAAATGCTTGAGGGCCGCTTAAAATGAATAATGAACTGCGCTTTAAGATTTGTCCTTTGTTATTGATCCCGGGTGTCACATCACTATGATGAGTTAAAGTGGCTCTTCCCTCCCATTTGTAGACAATATTTTCTTAGTGCTTTTATCCGTTAACTTGCAACACCCTTCATATATCTACAGTCTCCTCCAATTCAAATCCTCTGTCCAGCGCCAAAAAACAAGATCCCGCCTTTCTGATCTCTACATTCCTTCCCACAGAACCAAGGCATTCGAGCATTCCTTCCTCGCCCACTCCACTCAAAATCCCTCCTTTCATCCGCCATGCTTCATCACTGGCTTCATTTAAATCCCTGCTTTTCCAACATATCTTGACATTCCAAAAAGACACTCTCTAGGCAGCTCAATCTTCGGCTTGAATAAATTAGTATTGAATACTCAATCTCGATGCCTACGTGTTTTTTTTATTTTTCCCAAAAAAGATATAGACTATGTAAATACTTTATTGCGTGCTATCCCATTCATTTATCTTATGTAGTAATTTTATTATTAACTATTTTATTAATTTTGTGTATAATTATTTTGTTAATATTAATATATTTATAATTCGTCAATTAGTTAAAATCCTGTCAAGTTTCGTACTTCTTATTTTTTTCATTTCTATTTCTATTTTTATTATGTTTTTGTCACTCTTAATTACTTCATGATTCGTATTATTATGTAGCTTTATGGCCAGATGTATATTATGTTTATTCTTTTTGTTCATTATTGTTATTCTTAAGGGCCTTGGTCCCAGAATAAAGTTTGTTTTCTATTCTATTCTATCACCAATTTTCTGGAAATACAATCATCATCTCAATCATGATCTTTTATAGACAGTTTCTGTCCACAGAATCATAAGCAGCTTTAAAATCGACAAATAAGGCATGCACATCCTGTTCTACTTCCAATTGTTTTTTTAAATATCTTTTCGGATTGAATGTCTGGTCTAACATACTCCTTCCTGTTCTAAATTCTGCTTGGTTGTCGCCTACTATATTTTCATAGTATAGATATATCTTATTAAGCCAGATGCTGTTCATTATCTAATAGGCAACCGGAAGGAGTGCTATGAGGTAATTAACACACTCGTATGTGGATCCCTTCTTTTGGATAGGGCTTATTAGGCCTTTTTCATTTCAGCTCCTCTTATTACTGTTACATCTGTAAAAAATCTTATTTGAATATTATGGCAATTGTTTATGTAGGAACCCAAGTAAATAAATCCTTCTACTCTTTGAAAGGTGTAATTATCTATAATTAAGGAGGAGGAACTATCCCTCCGTGCATTTATTGGTATATACTTAGTTTTGGCAAAATTTCTGATAAGCCCCACATTATGGGTACCTTACACAATTTTTGTGTGTGTGTGTATATATATATACACACACACACAAACACGTAACTAATCAACAATTTCAAGCTTATTTTTTTGTTACATTTAATGTGATTGTGTACTCATCCCTTAAGATTAGAAATTTGTTTGATTTGTCACTTTTTATAATTTGTGGAGGAGGATTGCTGAGGAGGCCAAGGATAACTAATTACACTGTTAAAGTAGTCACTATATTAATTAAATAGTAGTAATCACTTTTTGGGGGGGGGAATAGAATCATAATTACAAATTTATGTTGTAAACTTTTTATACTTTAATGATATAGTTACTGACTGCTCACTTTCACGTAAGTAACTGATGATTATTTAATTTCCAGAAAAAGATGTAATGAGTGAAACTTGTGAAGACAATGTAAGTTGGTCAGGTTGGGCATATGCTGCACTTACATCAAAGTTTTTGAAACCTAATGAAACAAAAATGAAAAATAATTCAGAAGGAAACAAAAAATCCGATATTGTGGACAACAAAAAACCTTCTGGTGAGTTAATAATTCCTCATTATTGCTACTGTCTCAATGGCTTATGTTACACACCTATAGATGATTTTTTTTTTTATTTTAAAGAGAAAATATATGCCCCTGGCCGGGATTCGAACCCGGATTCTCTGTCTCTCTGTGACCATTTGAGCCACCGGACTCGCCTGCCGGCAGGGGACAAATCTTTTCTCTTATCCGATCCCATGTCCCTGTGTTCTCACAATTTTTTTGCGATGTATACACGAGAACGAATGTTCTTTGAAATTACTTTAATTTTAGGATCTTGTTAACTTATGTCATATTACTATATATAATTTTTGGTCAACTGTTTTGATTTTTAAATATTTTTATATGCAGGCGACTCCAGTGGCTCAAATTAATAGAGCGCTGTCACGGAGAGACAAAGGATCCGGTTTCAAAACCCGGCCGGGGGCATATCTTTTCTCTTTAAAAATATTTAAAAATCAAAACAGTTGACCAAAAATTATAGATGATTTTGATAGAAATGAGCTAATTTAGGTACATTTTGAATTATCAAAAATGACTTCATTTTTAGTAAAACTAACAACCATAAAATTTTTATAAGTATATATTTATATATTATTATTATAAGTATCCAGGAAGTGTGATCAGAATGCCCAAAACCACTCCTTTGTAGACCTTCATTGTTGCTGGAGTTTTTTTAGGATTTCAATAATTTAAAAAATAAGTAATTCATTTTTAAATAATTATCATAAAGGAGGTACAGACTCGCTAAGTGGATTGTCAGGCCAATCATAATGGTGATTATTAATCTTTTCAGTTCAATCCAGTGAGGTGTCATGCTGAATTTGATTTTAACTCTTTTTAAGGGTGTGACAGCTTAATTTCTGTATTTAAAATGAGCATCCTGAAACATTTTCCTACATGGAAACAATTCAGTCTTCACTAAGATGTCAAAGCTTGATTTTTGCATAATTTTGTTTTACGAGTTCTAACTCGGCTGGAACAGTGCCTAAGACAGGCAAAGGGAGCATAACTGAATGCACTGTTTAATGGTGGTTCCAGAGATTTTGAAAGGGAGGCTTGAGCCTTGAAGACAAAGAAGATCGTGGAAGAAG
Source organism: Arma custos (assembly GCA_037127475.1). Taxonomy (NCBI): domain Eukaryota; kingdom Metazoa; phylum Arthropoda; class Insecta; order Hemiptera; family Pentatomidae; genus Arma; species Arma custos. The sequence goes on along the minus strand of CM073761.1, from coordinate 16,685,593 downwards.
TTCTGCGAACTTTGAAGCTTTTTCACTTTCCCAATCGCCTCGTCGATGGTCGTGGACGGTTGATTTGCTGACTTCATGTTTCCTTACCAGATCTCGAATAGTTGTTCCAGCATTTTCTTCCACCAAAGCTCAGAGAATACCCTCATCAAAGGCAGAACTCCAAGAAATCCAACAAGCATAAACAGTTCACTATTTGGAGAGGTATTTTAAAGAAAACATAAAATCCTGCATTATTTTCTGGACAATCCAATAATAAACCTTGTGTGTGAAACTTGTGAATGTGTGATATTAAATTGAAAATAATTAATTACATATACAATCATTTTATCTAATGAAGATCTAAAAGCTGGAAGAAAAATAAAACCAATTGAAACTGTTTTATTTAACATCTCAAATTGAAAAAATGTATCAACAGTTAAAATTCATATTTTACAGTATATTAAAAGAAACAAATTGGACAAAATGGTTTAATATACATAGACTTTTATATTTTAGTAGAATCACCCAGAAAAATGTTGATCAAAATTGGCAATAAATAGATTTTCTCCTTGGTGACTTGAGATATGTTCACTTAACTCCAGATAGTTGTGGTGAAGTGAAGTGGTGAATTATATTATCATAGCAGCGTCACTAAGCCCTTTTCTCATTTATTATCCTGTACTATTGAGCTACAGCCTTTAAAGATTAAGTGTTATTCACGTGTGGGTCTTGTGTTAAATATTTAAGTTAAAGTTCTGGTAGTCGTTAGCTCCTCCATTCATTCTTAGGGAGAGTGGGGATAATGATAATTAATTCAGTCTCCAAATGCCATTGACATCTGGAGCAGTAGTAATGGAATCTCTTCAAATCTAGTTTTATCTACAATACATGTATGTTTATGGGCTATAAACATCAATTTTTTAAATTTATATTTTCATATCTCGACCAGGAGGCGCTGGTCGGGAATCGTAGGCTATAAATTTAAATTTTTTACATTTTGTTTTATGATTTTTATTTTTATACTCATGGTATACATGTGAATCAATTATCAATTTCACTTTGACCCTATGAAATTTAAAATTTTGAAATTCCTTTTGCAGTTTCGTATAAATCTAATTTGTGTTTTTATGTGCTGAATTGTATTGTGGCTTAAAGCTATTTTTCAATTTCATTTGTTTGTTATATTTAACCTAGAAGTGGGGTGGCTTATTCATAAGATACTGAGCAATTGATCTCAGGGTTCTGGGCTTGAGACGGGCTCAAGAGATTGCAAATAAGATATTTATTTTGTTATCAGTTGTGGATCGACCCTGGTTTCTGGTGCTCAGCCAGTCCTTACTGAATGTGTATCCTTAATTAAACCAAAAACCTGGTGGTCAATTGTGAACTCAGCGTAGTCACCACCTTGCACAATGTGCAATAAGCACCACATGCATATCATTTCTAGGCTCCTTCCTTTTTTTCTTCTTTTCAACCTGTATCTTTTCATCCTCATTCCCACATTCTTTGTCCGCTCTTCTATCTATTTCTTACACTCCTGCCTCTTTCTTCCCACCATAAGGACCTTCATGTGCCTCCATATTCCAGGAATCCCCCTCCTTTCTGATACCCATTCTTTCCACTTCCTCCTTTTTTTGTTCTAAATACTCCTTTATGTTTTTTAATTTCATCACTCCATTAAACATTAATTTATTAAACCTTTTCATGAAATATTTATTTATTAAACCTGTTTTAATTTACAAATCATTTACTTATTACTTTCAATAATGTAAAAGTTGAATACTTTCAGAAATATTGGTGAATGAAATAAGGCAAGATAAAGAAAAAACAACAGATATGGTCATACCATCAAACCCCCATTCTGATGAAAGTGAAGCCTCTGATTATGATGGTTGGGGTGATCACAACTGTGAAGGCTGGGATGATATATCAGTAAGTAAAAATTATTTATTTTAAGCAACTTTCTTGTTTTAAGATAACAGATTCAATTCTGTTGTTTGTAGGATGAGTTATTCAATTAAAAGTAATAGGGTTAGTTACTTCAACAAAATTTGTTTTTATCCAATTATGGTAATCTTCTTCAAATTAGGGATATTACAATTACTTTATAATATGCTGTTCCCTTTTAAACTTAGTGGACTGTAGTTATTTAAGTAAGTACAAAAACTATTCCTTAACGAGAAAGAAAATCAAATATGATACTTAGCGCTTGGATACGTTGGTGCTTCTGATGCTGAGATGTTTAGATGGGTGGATCTTGCTTGTCTTGATATTTTGTTTTCTTCTCCCACTCTCCAACCTCAGCCTGGGTAATCCTGATGTTATTTCCTTTTTCTATTGTATTCTTATGTGTTACTCTAAAAAGTATATTGAAGCGTACACATAAAGTTTCTTCAAGATGGTGAGCTTACTTTAACTATGTATAAAACAAAAGTGTAGCTCCTGCTGGGGTTGCTAGTTTTAACTTGATTTCTACTGTCCTGTGTTTACTAAATAATTTTCACGGTGTGTCTTGAACAGTCTTACTACATTACAACAGGAACAGCCATCTTTAGGTTTGATCTCATACGGTGGAGCTAAATGTTCATTTAAATCGCTTTTGCCGATGATTTGGTAGTATTCGGCAATAAATGTAGTAACCTATAGTTCAACCTCCGAGTCCTTCAGCTACTAACAAATATTGCCAAAGGATTTTACATCGCACCAATGGGAAAAATCTACTGATAGCGACGACCATATTTCCACACAAGAATATTCATAAGGCGACCTGGAGATCACCTGATGGACAGACCCAGAGGTAGATAGACCATATGTTGATTAGTAGGTCGAGTATAATGGATGTAAGGGTCTTTAGAGGAGCAAATGTGGACTCTGACTACTATTTGTCTATTGCTAGATTAAGGGCATGAGTATCCAATGAAAGATAGGTGAATTTGCCAAAGATAAGAAAATATAACGTGTAAAAATTGAAAAGAGAGGTAGCCCAAGAGGCTTATATTAAACAAATAATGCTAAATCCAACAAGCTCTAACTGTGAATATGAGAATATAGAAGAAGGATGGAATTGATGTACCAAAGCTTTACAGGATGCGGCACAAGCTACTGTTTGATGAACCGACCACTAGAAATAGCTGGTTTGAATATGAATGAATATCACTGAAGAAAAGAACAGAGCGTATAAACAGATGATTATGAGGTGTACTAGAGCATCACTCCAGTTCACCGCAGGAAAATGAGAAAATGGGAGGAAAATAAAATAGCAGATTTGGAGAGGCAAGAGATAGCCAAACATTCTTCCAAAATGTTAATAGCGCAAGAGCTTCATTTCATCCAAAAACAAGTTCCTGCAGACTAGATGATGGCACATTGACGTCTCAGGTGGATGAGACGCCAGACCAATAGGCAAGATATTTTGGCCAAATGCTTAATGAGGAGACATTAGAACAAGATAGCCAACTAGTACCTCAAGGAGTAAGTGACATGGAGCTACCAGACGAAGAAGAGATTAGAAAAGCTAAAGAGAGAAGAACTTCTTCAAGAACTGAGAGAGACATTTTTAAATATTTTGATCAAAGAAGTGATGCCTATCTCTTGGAGGAATGCAGTATTATGACCAATTTATATAAAAGATCAGCTTAAATGTGATAATCACCGAGGAATCTCTCAACTGAATTGCTCATTCAAGGTCTTCTCCAACGTACTGTATGCCAGATTGATACCATATGCTGAGAAAGAAATAGATGAATACCAGTGTGGGTTTAGAAAAAACAAATCTTCACCCTCAGGATGATCTTAGAAAAGGCAAGGGAGTACAACCTTCAAACTCACCATTTATTTGTTGACTTCATGTCAGCTTATGACAGTGTTTGTAGAGAAGAGTTCTACAAAGCTTTATCTGATAATATTCCGCATAAACTGGTAAACATGGTTTACAAACTGACTAAGGAAGATGTACGATGTATAGTAAGCGTGAAAAATAACCTCTCAGCTGAATTTCATACCAATAAAGGTTTAAGACAAGGAGATGCCCTATCATGCCAACTCTTTAATCTGATTCTGAAGTATATAGTCCGCAAAGCAGGCATCCAACGAATCAGCACAATTTTCCATAAGTTGATGCAAATTTTTTTTATCATGTTTATCATGGCCTACGCAGATGAAGTCGACTTTATAGGAAGGTCTTCTAATGAACTGGAAAATGCATTCCTCAATCTGGTCAGAACTGCTGATGCAGTAGGATTAGTAATTAATTAATCAGGCCAAAACTAAATACATGCATGCGGGAGGACCGATGGAGCTAAATGGTTTTATTAAGACAGGGGGCTGGGGCCTTAATATTAAAACAGCAAACTCCTTTACCTACTTGGGCACCACCGTCACGAGCGACAATAATGTTTCGATAGAGGTCCCGAAGAGAGTGACTCAGGCAAATAAATGCTTCTTTGGGATAAACTGATATTTAACACTTCAGTAGTCGCACCTTTAAATGTTACATTAGTAGTCGTATGTCATCTGTGAGATGCCTTTTCTATTTTGTCTGATTATACTCACAATATTACTTTAACATTATGGAAAATTGGTAAAATGATTGAAATAATTAAATCTCTAGTCATGGAGGTTTATTAAAAAAAAATGTGAAGAAATATAAAAAATAAAACAATAAGGAAAAATTTTAATATATAAAATAATAAACAGAGGGGTTTACAAAATATTTCACAGGCAATATGAAAATTAATTTAAAGTATATACACATAATCAAAAATTAATTACCAATAATACTTTTTTTAAGTAAAAAAAATGTATCAGTCTTTTTTGTGACTACAACCATCAGCACAAATAAAGGAACAATGTGCACCTAAGCATAAATACTGTCCAAAATCTTTACACCTGTACTAGGTGTACCTTTTTTTCTGTCTTTTTGACAAGGTGAACACTGTTTACGAGAAGTAGCTTCTGCTGCATCTTCATTTTTTTCAACAGTAGAAGCAGTTTCATCTGGTGAGATCTCCTACAATCTGCTCAACATTGCGGTGGGAGGAGTAAGATTTTTCTTTTCCTCTGAAGCTGCTCTTCTAGTAATTCTATCCCGAGACGTCTTAGAAAAAGTTGCCTAACTGGTACCTTGTTCCCATTCCATAAAAATATTACTTGGGCATTGATGCCAGCAATATTTAGTAAGGAAAAAAACACCACCAAGGGCCAACGTCGCCCTCCCCCCCCCTCCGTAGTCGCGTAGCATCTCACAGATGATTCAGCTAATATCAAGTTAATAACTTTTCCAGAAGAAAACCAAAACTACACTGGCATGTAGCTACTACTAGGTTAGGAGAATAGAAGGAGGGGGAGGGGTTTGCAAGTTTGAACATATTCTGGCAACAACCATAAATGTTTCTCTGGAATCTCTCAGATGACATGCGATTATCGGAGTGTTAAAAAGCATATTAATTTAAAATTTATAGTAAAAAACAACCTTTATTTACAGTTTTACATATACAAGCAGCAATAAGTGTAAATACATGTTCCGGACTTCCTTTACATGTTTAAAGAACAGTACTTTTAATTAATTAAAATTGTCTTTTATAAATAAGTTTTTAATAGCAGGAAAAATGTAGAAAAAACCCACTTAAAAAAAAAAAATAAAAAATAATTAAATAGAAAATAAATACACAATTAAAAATAACTATAAAATAAATACAGATAACTAGATTATGATACCTACAAATAGTGATTAGTTAAGTAAGAAGTATATGTTTTGTTCTTTTGTACGTTTACCGTCGTAGTGAATGTTTATCATAGTTACCGATTTCTCGGATTAATGGGTTTTTGGAAGCTGGAGTTTTTTCGAAGTATGCTTTTGTTTGGGCTGAAACATATTGTTTTACAGTGGGAAGTTCAAGATCTCTGAGCATAGTCGATATTTTCGTGTAGCGGGGATAATTATTAATAATTCTCATACATAGGTTTTGTACCCTTTCAAACTTTCTATAATTTGTAGCGCAGGTTGAACTCCATACAGGTGAGGCATAGGTCAGCACTGAGCGTATTACTGTTTTATAAAGGATTAGCTTGTTTTTGGGGCATAGCCTGGATTTTTTATTACAATAGGGAAACATTTTGTAGATGGTTTTTTTCGCTTTTTCTGTTTTCCTGTTGATGTGCTCAGTGAATGTTAAGGACCTATCTAGGGGGATAGCGATTGTTTCGGAAATTTTCCAAGCGGAGGGAAAGTAATTAAGCCTTAATATTGAATTAAATGTTTTCGTTATATGGCAGATGGTTTTCCTGCTCAGGTTTTTTATAACCTGTACAGGGATGCCATCGTCCCCTGAGGCTTTCTTTGTTTTTAATTTTTTTATAATCTTTCCGGTTTCTTTGGGTGAAATGGCGGGAAAATTAATTTCGTATGACGTGTTTAAGTAGTTCTGGAGAGATTTGTTTATTTTTTTATTGTGATGGTTAGAGCCAAAATTCGAAGTGGTAGAGTTCGTGGATTGGAAATTACGGGCTAATAAATCGGCTTTGTCTTTGTCCATGTAGACATAACTATTGTTCTGTTTCAGTGGGGGAATTTTAGTTGACTTTTTGGTCAGAATTTTATGTATTTTCCATATTTTATTTTCACCAGGTTTACATGACTTTAAAGTTGATCCCAGTTATCATTTCTCCATTGATTGATACGGAATCTAACGAAGTTGTTGAATTTATAAAAAAATGTCTTTATTAAAGGGCTTTTATTACGTTGGTATTTTTTCCTAAGTCTATTTTTAATTTGTATGAGCGCTAGTAGAGAAGGAGGTAAATTATAGTTACGGTAAGACTGTGAGGAATGTTGAAGGATAGTTTCTGTCATGGCTTATTTAATTAGTTGGTTTAAATTATAATATTTCGGTCAATCTCGTGAGAGTTATTAATTATTGGGTTGTGGTTTATTTTAGAATCTATTAATTTCCGAAATTTTTGCCAGTCAGCCTGTTTGAATGCAAATTGACTTCTTTTCGGGATATTAGATGAAGATGACCCTAAACAGAAAATCACGGGGTTGTGATCCGAGTTAAGGCATGATAATGCGATGAGTGGGGATACGTTATGTATATTTTTGGTGAGAGCTAGGTCTATTATGCTTGGTTTGTAATCGCGTTGCGTGGGAATGTGGGTTGGCTCGTAAGGGCTGTGCAATTGTATTTGGTTGTTTACTATATAGTTTAATAAGAGTTTACCATTTTTGTTTGTGCTGTGGCAGTTCCACTGTAAGCTTTTGGCGTTCAGATCGCCGTATATTAATATATTTTTATTTAACCTAAACAATTTAGCAATATCTTTAATATTTAAAAAAATTTTAGTATTTTTAAAGCTACACTGCTGATAACATTAAGATTCACTTCAATCGTGAAAAAAGAAAGAAAAAAGAGAAGGTCTAAGAAATCTCTACATTAAATACTCTTTTAGGTTTCCACGGCCACTATTATTACAAAATATATATCAACACGGTCAAAACCAGAAGAAATCAACAAAGTATTTTGTAGTAAATCTCTTCATTGTTAGGAAATAGTAGAGATCATTCTGTTATTTCTCCTGACTTATAATGCTGTAATGACTCAGGTTTCACTTGATTTAGCTTTAACTTTTTGTATGACTCACACTCAAATTTGACTTAATTTAGTATGAAGTACCACAGTTATCATAAAAATATTGGGCTGATTAAGTAAAACAAATAACCACACATTACAAATTATAATGTTATAAGCTCTGGATGATTCTATTAAAATTATATCTAGTTATATTAGTATTGTTAACACATAATAATCGGGAGTCGTAGTACTACGATTTATCTCGACTGTAGCTTAAAGGCAGGAGTCGTATTAGTACGGTTGTGGGGGGATGGGGAGGGGGGGGCAGTCGCCGCGTTATCTAGCATACTTTCGTGAATATCCCCCGCCTTTAATGTGTTAATATGGTTCTTTGTAGAATTTATACCTGACAATACATACAGTATGAGAACCGAAATATTTGCTGTAATGAATAGAATGTGCTGATATTACTGTAGCCTTATTGAATTAATAATATTACTGAGTACTTTTTATAATCATATGTAAAGTATGATTACTTCTTTAGTAAGTGGTAAAGTACTTCTTGTACTTTTCTAATGTATAAATAACATTGTCTGTGTACGTTTAGAAAGTACTTTGGTGAATTGCTCAAGTACCAATTGTATCAGTACTTATTCCTTTGAAATATCACTCAAATGAAGAAAAAAAATTAATCGAGGAGTACTGCTTATCTCTGCAGTTTTGGATAGGCTGCAATGAAGACCTTCAAAAGTAGAAAGAGAAAGAATAAGACTGCGAGGGAGACCAAGAAGGTTAATTCTATAAGGCTATTTTAAGCCAAGGAAGTTTTAAACAAGAGGATCATAGATTTTAGTAGATGAGAAAAGGATTGAGCGAGGAAAGTAATGTTTGGAGCAGGCTCCAAGTGGACTCCTCACTCAATGTCGTAGGCAGGATGGATTATGAAGAAAAAGTATTACAATGTAATTATTAATTATTGTAATATTAATCATCAAAACCTACAATGCTTATTTATCATTCTAAAAGTCACAAACAAGGTTGTCACTGTTGTGGTTTTTTTTTTTAATTAGTGTTTACTAAATGTTGAATTGTCAAGTAAAGGTGATTTTTGAGGTAAAAGGGGAGTCAGAAAATTGATTTTAACATGAAAACTTATTTTGTTTACTGGACAAATAAAAAATACAGTTAAATTATTTTTCATATCAAAAGATTAATTTCATTTTCTTTCTTTCCTTTTGTTCAAAATCTACTTGTATTTATTGATAATGAGATCATTCCATGCCTCTTAGATTATTCAATTGATTAGACCAATCTCTATTGATGTCATGAAAATAAAACATAAGTTGAATAATTTCAAAAGACTAATATCATAGTTTTTTTTTTTAGGAGGTGTTTCCAACAGTGACAAATGTGACTACTAGTAACCAAGAAAATGCATCCAAGAGGAATGCAGGTCCTATGAAACTTGGCACCCGCTTAAAGAAGTGATTTAAATGATTTTGTATCTTTAAAAAAGTGTTTTATTGTAATTACTGTAAAATAATGTAAAAAGTTATGTTTGTTTTAGTTGGTGAGTTAACTACCTTATGTTTTAAAATACCAGTAGAATTCTTATACTTATTTTACCTATATTTATATAAAATATTTTAGTTTTTATATGTTACCTAAGCTCATATTACTTTGCTAAACATTCATGAAAAGAATAAAAATTGGTAAAACAATGATAGTTTTTCTTGTATAAATGATACCAATAATGTGAAAATTATTGTATGAATTACAATATATAGTCAATTTATTTATATTGAATGTTTTTTTAATTAACTGGCTTTATTTTAATATAAAATTTTATTCTCATAAAATCATAAGAATCATTTTGTGTCGTCGGTTAGTTATCTATAACATTCCCTTGTCACATGATTGCTTCGCCCGCAACGTAGGCATTGATTTTCGATTCCTAACTGTTGGTAGTTCAGCGTCTTGTTTTGATTATAGGATGCCTTGCCTTTAGTGTTCCAGGTCGATGAACGTTGTCATCGTGTTTTGTTCTCTCTTTTCTGTGTAATTTTATTTATGTCGCTTCCTTCCATGCATGGAGTATGTTATGTGGCTGCGATTTGCAATTTCACGACTGTCAATTTTACATGCTTCGAGTGCCAGAGCTTTGTCTTTTATTTCCTCAAAGTTTGTCCTTTTCCCGTCTGTTTCTAAGAGTTTTTCCCTGATCGTGTTGTCTTGTATACCCCTGATGAATTGTTTTCGCAGAAATAAGTCAGCAAAACTTTTCCCGCAATCTGCTAACACACAATTAAATGCGCATTTAGTGAGTCCCCGACGTAAATCTGTGATGAACTCCGATATCCTTTGACCGTCTTTTTGGTATAGCGATAGGAATCAATGTTGTGCTACCAGTGTGTTTTGTTTGGGGCACAAATGTTTTTCTAATATATTGACCAGCTCTTCGTAAGCTATCTCGCCCGGTCCTTTCGGAGCTACCAGTAACGTTATGAGTTGGTAAGATTCCGTCCCTATCGAATTGAGAAGCATCTGTGTACAGATCATTTTATTATCTATTACCCCTTTCATCTTGAGGTAATTTTCAAACCGTTTCCTATATATTTTAAATGTCTCCTTTGATGAATTGAATGATTCGAATGATGGCAAGATCGTCTGTGTTGTCACTTGGGGTGTCAACAATGATTGTACCGATTTGATTAGTGTAGCCTGTTGTTGGTTAAATGCGGTTAGAAATTGTTGAAATTGTGTTGGATCCATTTTAATTTTATTTTAAATTATTCCTTCTGAAGATGACTATAAATTAATCACTTTTATTTAATTAAATTTTCCCAACAATAAAATAGAAATTTCTTATCTAATATTATGTCTTATATTATTTTTATAGAGTGTGTATAGATATTAATTGTAACCATTTTGTAGTAGAAAGGTTAACTTGCGTTTAACTGGTATTGATGGTGGCCCTCAGTATTCTCGGCTATTGAATAATGTTGTTAATTTATTTCCTCTTTCCTTTTCACTTTGACTTCTTTTTATCCTCGTCGCCAATTCTGTTGTGTCGTCGGTTAGTTATCTATAATATTAAGAAGCACAATGTGGCCCAATATCTGTTTATTGAATTATACATAAGGTTACATCTCACATGATCACAATTCGTACTGCCTCATCTCATGCGCGCGCAACTCGTGGGGATATAACAATTCATAAATAACTTCCAAATTCAGATTTAAAAAAGTATATTTTCTATTGCTATTTGTCGATTTATTTTTCCATTTTCTTGTCTACACACCCCATTTGTTAGTTTTATATTTTTGGTTAATTTAAGTTGACTGTTTTCCCGTTTATATAACTGTATTAATTGCAATTTAATTTTTTACTTGAAGAGACAAATAGGCCTGTGTGACTAAGTAGGTGCCCTCAGCTACTACCTTGTAAAACAAGCTCATATTGGTGGCTTTTTATATCCTTGGGAAGTATTTGCAAACAGACACAGAAATCCATAAGGAGTTATTCTTAGATATAAAAATTATTCAGCATCGTCATGTCCTGCTGCTAAATCAGCCACTCCCTTTTCATCGGTAGAAGTATGAAAACTGGATGGACTGCCTGCTCTGATTGGCTCTCTTAAAACAGCTACAATTTTTCTAGGAGGGAAGTACAATTTATCTGAAAAGATTTTTTGAGTATGGGAATAACACTTGGCCAAAGCATCAGACCAATATTTTCACCAATGTAATAGTGATTTAGAATTTGATAACCTATAAGAATCCATAAAAAAAGAAAGAAATCCTGTCCTACTGAAATTGTTATGAAATGTACTGGAGAAAGTTAGAGGAGAGGGGAGGGGCTGATTGCAGGCTCAAAGGGCAAAATCTCTTGTACATCATATTTTTTTTTACTTACCTTTCACTATGACACTTTTAAGAACCTATGTAGGAACCCAGTTTACTCCCATAGATTTCGGGGGAGGCCCAAGGAGCATCTGGCTGTATAAACATTAGATTCCTTCTAGCCCTTTGTTGGCAGTATGTAAATCTGTCCCTAGATGTTCCCAGCTGTGATTCATTATTTGAAGAAAACTCTGCCAACATTTATTAATATCATATTCCTATTCCTAATTACTTATAGAAGTTATAATAATCTGAAAATCAAATCATGCTAGCTGGAAATAAAGAAAGAAAATTGCCGATTTCCAGTTTTACTTGGCCTACTTTAAACATTATTGGGCCTAATGGATGCAACTTTAATGCTCTGTATCTCTGATTCATATGTTTTTTATCCTAAGCTGCGTTTACACTAAGTCGATACATCGTAAAAATATATTGCAACGAAGGAATTTATTGTAAAGGAGATAGTTGGGGGTTGCAGTCAAAAAGAACACTGAATAAGTAATAAACTTATAATTATGTGCCGACGTTTCGACCTACAGTGTAGGTCATCTTCAGGGCGATTTGGAGAGAGAAGCCGGCTGATTGATGTAACGGCCGACTAGTACTTAAGGAATTTATTGTCTGGATGGTTCAGTAACAGCGACCCATCAATCGGCTCGATCTGGGCGATACAAATTTGGGGGTACACAATTTTCAAAATTCAGTTACAAAAATGAGCTCAATGGGGAAGACGTTGTAGACGTCAACACGGTTTATTGTTTTCAACGTAGGATGAGAATAAAAAGAAAATACTTAGTACATTGAGTAAAAGGTAAGTATAAGAAAAAGAAAAAACTTTATTATTGGCCTGTGCCATGGAATAGTTCCAGATGCTTTCACTGGATTAATGAAAGTAATTACCGTATTATCTTCTCTCTGACAGAACTCAAAATATCGGACGGTACTAACCTCTGAGGAAACCGACAAATGGCACTTCGGGAAATATTTCACTTGCCATATTTTATGAAAAATATGAACTTTTTTTTTATGGTCTCCCTTTGAATTTAGTGGTCTATGCGTTTTGCATATCGGTTACGAAGAATATCGTTTTGCGCATAGTATATCGTTTACGATATATCGCCTTTGTGTGAACTCGGTCTTGAAGTACTTATATCCAATCTGCAAACTCATTTTACCGTGTTCGACCACACAGCTAAATCAAATTTTCTGGTACTGATTAGACGTAGTTTCATAATCAATAATTAGTATATCATGTCTTTATCAATAGAATACAGCGTTTAGGACATAAACGGAATATTCTACAAAGCAAAGAGTCCAACATTTTTGTCGCTATTTACAAATAGCATGATTACTTGATTATCAGACTATTTTTTTTTTTTTGTGACAATACTATAGAGTTATAAAACCATGCTATCAGGGTTTTCTCTAGATAACGAAAATTTTCCTGGAAGAGCTCTCGGTCTGTTATCTTATCTGGCTACATCATATCGATAGCATTATCTCCGCAAATCATCACCTTATCTTTTATTTTTTTTTTTTAAAGGAAATTATAAGTTAGAAATGGGTCATACTTCCTAATATCAACAACGAACTCAGCGCGAAAGCTCCATTATAATTTGCTTGTTTTATAGATTTTAGAATAATTTCTGCGATAGAATATGATCTGCGAGTCATTCGATCTTAAAATTCAAAACACCTTTTTCAAACATAAACAGGTCCATCAAAGAACATGGAGTAAGCCGGGATTCCAGTCCTCTATGTTGGATTACTGCATTACAAGACAGAGATGCTCATTTAAGGTTGAAGACGTTACGGTTTTCAGGGGATGGGAACGTGGCAGTGGCCATTACATGCTTAGAGCCAAGATTCTCTTCCTGTGGAGAGTGCTCAGAGATAGCCCAACTAGTAAGGGAAAAGAAGCTGGCCTATGGATGGTATCTTTCGTCCACCAGGAATTACTGGGTGGCATATAGAACCCTGAACCGGAAGGTAATAGATCAAGTGACAAAAGCGAAAAACGACTCATGGGAGAGATGCTGCCATCGAGTCAACTTTACTTTAGGATTTAATCGAATATGGGAGTCTTGGGGAGTGTTAAAAAATATGAGAACTGCGAGGAAGGGAATTTTACTATCTGCCATTAAGGAAAAGGAGTGGGAAAATCACTACAGGCCCCTTCTAAGTGAAGATTAGTTGGCGTCCCAGGAAAATAACACCGAGCATGAAGAAGCGGAGAATCCGGTAGAAGTGGAGGAAAGTGATGTTCAGCGAGCCCTATCAAAGGCGAAGACGGGTACATCTCCGGGACCAGGCAGAATTTCTATGGAGCTCCCGAAAGCTAGAAGCTCGAAAGTGGTAACTCTTTTAACGGATTTGATAACTTTGTGCTCAGGGGAGATGGTATCCTGGATGCCCTGATTTTTGAGACTTGTAGTAATCCCCAGCGAGTTCTATCGATAGTGTTAAATACATTTTTATCTAGAAAGTGACTTAGTTAGGGGAAAAGTTAGTTGTCCAGGCCGGGATTCGAACCCGGGTCTTCTGCATTCTCTAGCGCAGAGCTCTAACCAACTGAGCTCATAACAGTGATGAGCTACCTGGCTCATAACACGGCCAGGTTACGTCTTTTCTCTTGAAAATAAAAATATTTAAAAATTATCACCATCATAAGAATAATAAATATAAAATAAATTATAATATAAAATTGACGTAACTCAACGAGATCCTAATTAAAGTAATGTTCAATGAACATTCTTCCCCGTGTATACATCGCAAAAATTGCGAGAACACGGGAATATAGGACCGATGAAGAGAATGGATTTGTCTGGCCGAGTTATACACTACCACTTCAAGAAACAAGGTATCTGGATGAAAATGCAATTGAATCAGGTGGATACAGAATTCACAAACCATCTATTAGAAATTCAAATAATATGAATATGTTAGTGATAGCATTTATGATAAAACAGCGATTTACTGAATCAATAACCTATTTTAGCTCCCCGTCAGAGCAAATTTCATTTATGACGTTTAATTTAGCCAATAAGCGTTACACCATTATAAATGCACATGCACCAACTAAAGGAGGGGAGATCCATCAGAGTGGTAGTCAGAAAATTGCACCCAACCACCCCTGCTGACGTCATAGAGGAGGAGCTCACCGCCATGGGCTTCAAAGTTAGACAAATTACAAATGTCTACAAGAAGAATCCTGTACACCCCGAGACATGCAACAAAACTCCATTGCCTCTCTTCTTCATAGATTTAGAACCAGCACCCGGAGTAGAAAAATTTTATGATGTAAGTAGATTATACTATACCCAGGTTCAAATCGAGAAACCATACCCAAAGAAAGACATCGTGCAATGCCATAACTGCCAGGCATACGGGCACACTAGGCACTACTGCCATCATACCCCAAGATGCGTCAAATGCGGAGAACCGCATAAAACTGAAGAATGCGTCAAGCCGAGAGAAACACCAGCTGTCTGCGCACTATGTCTTCAAGGGCATCCAGCCAATTATAAAGGTTACCAAACCTACAAGAAGATAAAATCTCAAGTTCTGGCAGCACGTCGGCCCAGCGACGAACTGAGGACCTCAAGAAGACAGCCTTCTAAAATTGTAGATGGAGCTGTTTCCTACGCCGAAATGTCAGGTGGTCAACAAACAAACAGTCTCGGGGCCACGCTACAACTCGAACCCCACATACCTCTCTCTAAACCACAAATCAATTCTCTACAACCAATAAACCAGCCCCAACAGCTAGTATATTCCGTGAATCAAAATCCACATACACCGCATCAAATCCCTCATATCCCCCCTCCTTCAAATGCTACTAATCTCACAACACATTCCTCATCATTATTCCTCTCCGAGTTCAAATCCATGGTCACACCACTAATATCTCTCCTAACAAATCTTGTTTCCCATCTCTTTCCTGTCCAACAAAATCCTTAAATGACATCCACCTTATCCATTCTCCTTTGTAATGCGAATGGTATTCGAAACCACACTGACGAACTAACATCCTTACTGTATGATAAAAAAATTGATGTAGCCTTAATTACAGAAACTAGACTGACCAGTAAACGGAAGCTCAACATAACACAGTACCAAACCTACCGGACCGACCATCCTGATGGAAAAGCTCACGGTGGTACGGCTGTCATTGTCCATCAATCCCTCTCCCAACACTCATTTCCACTCCAATCAAACGATATCCTTCAGGCTACAGCTATTACAATCAAAACCTTTTCCTTTCCTCTCACTTTAGCATCAGTGTACTGCCCTCCCAATAAATCCATTTCTCATTCCCAATTCAGCTCTCTCCTAAACTCCTTAGGGATTCATTTCCTTTTAGGTGCAGACTTTAATGCGAAACACCAACAATGGGGCTCAAGAACTACTAATACCCGAGGTCGCATCCTCCTCTCTGCACTTAACTCCCATAATTCTAGTTTTATTTCTCCAGGCACCCCTACATATTGGCCCACTGATCCAAAATCCTGATCTCCTTGACTTTTTCATCCATGCTGGCTTAGGTCCCCTAAACTACTCCATAGAACGCCTTGATGACCTGTCCTCAGATCACAGTCCTTTGATCCTTACCCTTTCTATAGTCCCAATATCCAAACTTCCTCCGCCATTATTTATTAGGGGACCAGTTGACTGGAACCTATTTCACCAGCTTGTATCCGACACCATTGACCTCAGAGTTTCCCTAAAAACACCTCAGGAGTTGGATGACGCCGTCAATTCCTTTACCAATTTGATCCAGCAAGCAGTTTGGACTGCATCTTCACCCCGTCCTTCCTTCAAAATCCGTAAGAAAAATCCATTACCGCAAGATCTTAGAGATCTTATCCTTATCAAACGCCGTTACCGATCCCTTTGGCAAAGAACCAGGCATCCTCACGATCGGAGACGGTATAACTACTTCACCAAATTAGTCAAAAAGAACCTCACAACCTATAGATCCGAATCCTACAAATGCTACCTTTCCACACTATCTGCTTCAGATAATTCCCTTTGGAATGCCACCAAAAAAATCCTCAAATATCAATCTATTTCCCACCCTCTCCGACGTGAAGACGGCTCTTGGGCTGCATCAGATGAGGACAAAGCAGAAGAATTTGCCAAACACCTTTCAAATACATTTATCCCACATCCTAATATCCACTCTACGCACATTTCCAATATTAATGAATTCCTCTCTTCACCCATCGCTCTATCCTTACCTCCTAAAGCGGTAAATCCCTCTGAGGTCAAATTCCTCTTACAAAAGTTAAAAGTCCGCAAATCTCCTGGACATGACCTTCTAACCACCCAGATCCTTCAACATCTTCCTCAAAAAGGGATTATTTTCCTTACCTACCTATATAACTGTATCATTCGTACAACTCACTTCCCTTTGCTGTGGAAACACTCCGTCATCATCCTATTCCATAAACCTGGCAAGCCACCCAATGCCACATCATCATACCGACCCATCAGCCTGCTTCCTATTCTTTCCAAAATTTTCGAAAAAATCCTCCTGAAACGAAGCCTACCCATAATTGAATCCAATGATATTCCTTCACATCAGTTTGGATTCCGTCCCAGGCACTCGACGGTCCAGCAGGATCTCCGAGTTGTCGATCACATATCCTCTGCTCTTGAAAACAAACAATACTGCACAGGCGCATTTCTGGACGTAGCACAAGCTTTCGACCGGGTATGGCATGCCGGTTTGCTGTTCAAGCTCAAAACCCAGTTACCTCAATCCTTATTCCTATTCCTTCGATCCTACCTCTCTGATCCTTACTTCCAAGTACGCTGTGGTAACGAATACTCCAATCTTTACCCAATTCAAGCTGGAGTCCCCCAGGGCAGCGTCTTGGTTCCTATCCTATACATATTGTACACCGCTGATATCCCAACTACTCCTGAAACCTTCCTTGCAACGTTCGCAGACGACACAGCCATCCTATCATCTCATCCAGATCCCGAAATGGCTTCCTCGAACCTCCAAAGGCACCTTTCACTCATTGAAATTTGGTGTAACCAATGGCGGATCTGGATATGGCGAGGAAAAATGCAAACACGTGACTTTTACACTTCGCCGGAGAACATGTCCTTCTGTCCAATTCAATGAAACCGTCCTACCCATTTCCGACACAGTACGATACCTTGGCTTCTCCTAGACAAAAGACTTACATGGATTCCTCATACCAGACTCAAAAGACAAGAACTTAACAGACGATTCAGCCAACTATACAGATTACTATGTAGGACCTCCCATCTTTCAATAGACAATAAACTACTAATATACAAGACCATCATCAAACCTATTTGGACCTATGGACTGGAACTGTGGGGGACCGCGAAAAAATCGAATATCAGACGCATTCAATCCTTTCAATCCAAAGTCCTGAGAACTATTGTCAATGCTCCTTATTATGTTTCCAACAAAACCCTCCATAATGATCTCAACATTCCTTTCGCCCTCGATCTCATCCCTACTAAATTTTCAAACTTTCACCAAAACCTTGCCTGTCATCCCAACCCCCTGGCTCAGTCATTATCCAGTTCCACACATCCATATAACCCACCCCGCCGCCTAAACTGGCAATGGCCTCGAGACCTGATATAATAATGTTATTTGGAGTACTGGCGCTGGCCAGATTCTCCACTCACGACCTGTGTGTGTGTGAAGCGCCCTTAACCAGCTTCCATTGGCGTTTAATGCCAGTGACGCGGCTGGGAAAGGGGGCTGGGGCCTCCCCGACTCCTGCTTTGCCCTCATTCATGAGGAAGAAGCTCAGTTCGGGGACCCCAGGCAAATTAAAGCATTCTTCAGGAAACATACAAGAAATAAAAAAACACGTGTAACGCCTAATCCAAATCAAGGTGAATATGAAATAGACCATGTGGCAATAACTACCCGTAACCACAAGGAGATCTTGGATGTCAGAGTGAGGAAGGGCCTAAACATACAATCAGGCCATTACCTATCAGAAATCAAGACCAGGTTTCAACCGGACAAACAAACCGAAACCAAAAAGATTTCCCAGAGTAAACACTAGATGTCTCACACTAAATCGGAATAAATTCCTTGATATTTTAAACTCACGAAAAATTGGACACGGGACACACAATAAGGGAAGAAATTAAAGAAACGATGATGGAAACAGATAAAGAGTTGGGACAACCACGAAGAATACCAGGAGGCAGATGGTGTAATGAGTTATGTGACGGAACAATTGAGAGCAGACTAAGGGCAAGGAAAAAAAAATAGAACAGTAAAAAGAAAAGCTAATATTGAATAGAGTTTAAATAGATAGGAAAAAAAACCGGCAAAAATGATCAGATCAGTGAAAATAAAATGTGACAAACACAGATTAGAAGAAATAGATTCAGACTTTTAAAAGATCGATTCCAGGGATTTCTACAAAACTTTCATAGAAGTTTTAACTGGATTCCAGTCGCCAGGTTTGCTTTTTAGTGTTAAAAATGGGAACATAATTTTAAGCAATAAAGAAAACTGCCAGCGATTAGCTGAATCTACTAAATTGTGAAGAGCCTATTTACAGATTACTATGTCAAAAACCACAACATGAAAATCCACTATCAGAGCCACCTACAATAGAAGAAATAGAGAATATTATCAAGTCACTGAAGAATAAGAAGGCACCAGTAGAGGACTGGAAACAAGCATTGATCCCTCCTCTCCACACAAAAAAAAAGAAGATAAAACAGACACCATCAACTACAGGTGTATCTCCTTGTTACCAGTGATATACAAAATATTGTCTAAAGCACTTCTAAACAGAATAGAGGAATAAGTAGGATCTAATATAGGAGATTACCAAGCAGGATATCGTAAATGTAGATCATGTGAAGAACAGATTCTCAATTGAAAAACATTTTGAGAGTGAGATCTATACAAAATAAAAACACAGTAGTTACTTCCGTAGACTTCAAGAAAGCGTACCTCTCAGTTGACGGGCAAACTCTATTTCAGATACTCTATGAATCAGGGACAAATGTAAATATCAGAAGACTTTTTGAACAAACGCTCACAGACACAACATCAAGGATTAAGTTTCTAGGCGAAATTTCGGAACCCTTACAAATCAAGACAGAAGTTCGACAAGGAGATGGACTGTCCCCGATTCTCTTTAATTTAGTCTTAGATAAAATATTAAAATAAACACAACAAATAGAGAAAGAGTAAAGAAGTTAGGATTTGCGTAAAATTTAATAATAAATTCTTTATTTATTCTGGCACAAGTCCCTTTAGAATAACGTAACAGTACATTTTGTGGGCTTTAGATCCTTAGAGTACAAAGAATAAAAAAACAAGTAGAAAATCAATCTGTAAAGCTGATTAAATAATCATAAATAAAAAACAGCTTCTTGAGATAATGAAAAAATGAAGATTTCACATAACTTCAAATTAAAAATAAAAATAAAAATGAATAAACAAAATAAATAATATCCTATCGATAATTTTATGTATGCACTTCGGGGAACTGGAGGGATAGAAAGTAATCAAATAAGCGGGATTTGAAGGTAGGAAGGGTCTTGGAACAGCGGACGGAAGAAGGGATAGAATTCCACAGGGAACAGGACCGAATCTGGAACGATCTGTCGAAAGCAGCGGTTCGATGGGCCTCAATATACAAATCGAAAGGGTGTGAACGGGTATCACGGGAATGAATGGAGGATTTAAATTTGAGGAGCTCATAAATGTATAATGGACGACGGGATTGGATAACTTGATAGAGGAAAGATGCAAGGAACTACTTACGGCGATAGGAAGGATACAAGCACCTCAACCTTTCATAAAATCGGGAGGCAGGGGTGTGTCTGGGGATCCCGAAGACAAAGGGTACGAAGCAATTCATCAAACGTTTTATTTTGGCCCCAAGCTCCACAGAGACACCTCCATATACGGCGCAGCAGTAGTCGAAGTGGAGGAATACTAAAGAGGTAACTAGGAGTCTACGAGTTTCAACTGGAAGTAGGTGAGGGGTGTAGTTTAGTCTCTTCAGGGTAGAAAAAGTACGGCGAGATATATTGGCAATATGACTTTTTCAGGAGAGGGATTGGTCTAAAGTGATTCCGAGGGTTTTGACTGTTAGGAAAAATTTGACGGGAATATTATTTAAGTACAGGATTGGGGAATGAGAAACATTTTTAAGGAGGTGATTGGAACCTATTGCCATCGCCTTTGTCTTCTCCGCATTCAGCTTCAACTTGTTAGTCACTACCCATTGACTTATTCGGTTCAGATCTTCTTGTCATTTTTTTGTGGCTAGTAATAGGTCGGATGGGGGAAAGGATATATTTGAAAATCATCGGCGTAGATATGGTATTTGGAATGATGGATGAGATGGGTAAGGTCATTTATGTAAATTGAAAATAGAGTACAAAGACATCTCTGGGACAGAGATGAGCCCTGAGGGACACCACAGGAGAGGGAGAGAGTCTTGGATGGAGGTTGGCCTGGAACGACAAAAAACTGTGATCGGTTTGAGAGGAAGGATCTGAACCAGTGCAAGGCACTGTTGGATAAAGGAAGATTTTGAAGTTTGGTAAATAGGATGTTATGGTCAACTGTGTCAAATGCTTTAGAGAAGACTAAAAGGATAAGGATAGTTAGTTTTTGGTGTTCGATGGAAGTCTGGAGGTCATGGATTATTTTCAGGAGAGCGGATTGAGTTGAATGTCCAGACCGAAAGCCAGATTGGAGAGCTTTAATGAGGGAACGTTCTTCCAGGAAGTTTAAAAGTTGGCGGTATTGAAAGGTTAGAAAGAAGGGAAATAGGGCGGAAGCTTGAGGTGAGGAAGGGTTCGAAATTTTGTTTAATGGTCGGACCAGGGCCGTTTTCCAAGAAGAAGGGAATGTGGAATTTTGCAAGGAGAAGTTATAGATGTGATAGAGTATGGGTACAAGGGTGGGAAGACAGGATTTTACTAGTTTTACTGGAATATTATCAGGACCATAATCATTGCTGCTGGATATTAGGATAGCGGCAAGTATTTCATCATATGAAAGGTGGGAGAAAAAGAAGCTTTCAGGATTGAAGCAAGTGAGGAATTGGGTGCAGAGGGTATAAAGTAGTTATTGAGATCATCTGGGGTGGATGGGAGAGAACAGATGTGGTTAGATTATGGTAGGGATAATTTTCGGAGTATTTTCCATTTGGATTTGGAGTCAGGTGCGGTAGAAAGAGCGTTATCGAAGTAGAGGGATTTAGCACGTCGTACTGCGGCTTGTGTTTCATTACGTAATTGCTTGAAACTCACATAATCGCATGACATACGAGTTCTCCGAAATTTGCGTCTTGCTGAATCTCTTCTCTTTATCATTTCATTTATTTCGGGGGTCAGCCATGGCGCAGTAGGACGGCGTAGGGTTCGGGTTTGCAGAGGAGCGTGCTTGTCTAATAAGGTTTGTAGGTTTGAGGTGAGGGTAGAGATCATAGGATCTATGGAGTTTTAGGAGTAAATAATGTTCCAATGGACAGAATCTAGGTCAGGTTGAAGCGATTCATAGGAGAGGAGGTCCAAATTTCGATATGATATGATTTTTGGAGTAAAGGAATTAACGGGTAGGTCATACGAAATCTGGATGAGGTCGTGTGATGAAAGGAAGGGCACAGGATGCTGGGAAGAGGAAAAGATTTTCTTAGAGGAATCAGTGACGAAGAGGTCAAGCCAGGTGTCGGAATATTGTGTGTGATGCGTAGGAGAATAAGGAACAAAGTAAAGATTGAGGGAAAACACCAAGTCCGTAAGGAAAAGTTTATCATTGGATTCGCGGAGCATGTTAATATTAAAATCGCCGGAGATAATGACGTTGCAGTAAGTGGAGACAAGTTGGACAAGGGAGGATTCAAACAGATTGTCGAATGGAACACGAGGAGGTCGGTAGACAATGACATATAAAAGAGGAGAGGAGTCAGTTGAGATCTCTACAAGCAAGTATCGCAGGGTGGGGAGAATCGGGGGAAGGAGATCGCAAAAGGATTTTGGACTTAAGGCTGTCATGGATACATAGGCCGACTCCACCCCCCACTCGATCAGATCTATCATGGTGTAGGAAGGAGTAATTAGTGAGGGAAACTTGAGAGGAAGGAATATAGGGTTTTAACCAGGTTTCAGAAACAGCTACTATTTGATAGAAATTGTCAAGGAAGTATTGTTTGAATTCATCATAATGGGCCAGGAGGGATTGTGCATTAACGTGACAGGTATTTAGGATGTTAGTCATAACTCCAGGTAAAGGGGATGGAGTTATAGGGAAAAGGCTCTAGGTTGCGGAATGGGATACAACTTTTTATAACATATTCAATTTGTAAGTGTATTATAATATAATAATAATATACTAATTGAAAAAAATCAATTATAGAGTCTCTAATAATTTTAACAAAATTAAAAAATAAATCACGGAGGAATATTATATAACAAGTAAAGAATAAGCATAGATACCATGGTTCGTAACTCAGATAAATGAAAAGTAAATACTTATCCTTAGTGTATACATTAGGCAAAAAAGAAGTATATGAGTAAATTAAATAATTATATAAATAAATTAAAAGTAAATAAAAACAGAGGATGAGTAAAAATAAAATTAAAATGTCTTTAGTACAAACTAATAGAACGTATTCCAAATCGATGTGACCAGTATAACATGTTCAGCTGAATAGTTCCAGGTCGCTAGGCTTGCTTATCATGACCGCTGGGTAGCCGTCTGACTGCCGGCATCTAACTTTACCTCCACTAAACCAGACATATTTATTTTCTGCTGTTCCCTTATTCTGTCTGCCTAACCAGTAAAGGTGCTTATTGGCGGGCGGCATTGCTTCACTTACATATACATGATGAGATTCATTTTCTCCCCAGCCGAGGTGACGCGTTGAGAAGTCTCTCTTGATTCTTCTCTGTCGCACAAGTTCATCTCTTAGGGTTTGCCTGACGAATCGTACAATTATAGGACCTGGCGTTCCCTCTCGTTTCGGCCTGAGTCGTACTGCGTGGTCCAGATCATCTGGACTCATCTTAACGCCCAGAACTGCGCCGACGCTTAAAATAGTGCCAATCAGGGTCTCTCCTTGCTTCTCCGGGATGCCTCTCATCTCAACAGTTCTTCCTAGCTGGGCCTGTTCTGCTTGATTTAAACGACTCTCTAAGTCGCTGACTTTAGCTTTCAAAGTGCTATTTTCTATTGATAATTTTTCAACCTGACGCTTTTGTTCTTCCAGGAGAGTTTCTATTTTTAATATTCTCTCCAAATTTTCAAAGGAAATTTCCGACTGCTTCTGAAGTTTTTCTTTTATTTCCTTCAGTTCATCTATCCATTGAATCTTGGTCTTCATTTCCTTTACCTCCTCAAGTGAGCGCCCTCAGTAGCTCAATCATTGTATTGGACTCGGACGGCATCCGCGACACTAATTCGCAATCTGAGCAGGTCTTTTTTTTATTTAATTCTTTTAAGCTATCAGCGTCCGTTATATTTATTTTTACATATTTAACATGAAATAAATGTTGGCAGGTAACACATATTAATCTTGCTTTCTCATCTCTGCCAGCTAACTTGTTACAGATCTAGCAATTAGCCATTTTAATAAAAGTATAGTTTAATTGCTTTTAGATGAAAAGATAAAGCGATATCGTAACAATACTAATAAATGTGGTACCTGTTTGTTTAGGCGGCGACTGGTAGGATTAGGCTTAGTAAACAACTGTCCCTAATACTTTACCACGGCCCTGGCTATTGCTATCGTAATACGAAATTGTTTACAATAGTTAACAATTTTAACTTTACACGTTAACACAATAAAAACAATAGTCTACGAAATACGAAAAACGATTCTTAAATGTAATAAACAAAAAGAACTGCAGAACTAAGAGGATAAACGGGTGACACACAGTTAAGCTCTTAACAGTACGAGAGAGACTCTAAGACTGAATTTAAGCAAAACTACTATAATAAGAAATCGATATCTATCCAAGCGAAGATAAGAAAATATAATTCAGTTATTAGGACACAAGCAGCATATGGATCAGAGAGCTTAACACTGAAGAAGAAAGGCGGACTAAGAGAACTAGAAAAACGAGAGAGAAAAATACTATGAAAAAGTCAAGGGCCTGAGAAAAACAATGAAAATATATGGATTAAAAGGAGAAATAAAGATTTGTATAACAACATAGAAAAATAGATTAAATCACAGATATAATGAGGAAAAGAAGACTAAAAATGCGTGGACAGAAACAGAATGAAACTACCTCGGATTACAAAGATTTTTAATTGCATCAACAAATTGAAGAAAACAGTAGGATGAATAGAAGCAGTGAAGAAAGATGACAACAAAATAGGTGTATTAGAAGAAATAATATGTGACAAGAACCGCTTCAGGCTACTGATAAAAAACGCAACCTATGAAGAAGACAAGCCTAATCCTCGCCTAGGAGAGTGTGGACAGATGATCAGAGACGAGCAGTTGGAGCGAAAATGAAGAAGTACTGGGAAGAGAAGAAGAAAAAGAGACACCATAAGTCTTCAGTTATGTGTGGTTCATAGATGGCCAAATTCATAGATAAAATATATCTAATATATAAAATTGTCGTGTCACAGTGTTTGTTACAGAACTCCTCCGAAACTACTTGACCGATTCTTATGAAATTTTGTGTCCATATTCAGTAGGTCTGAGAATAGGATGTAAACTATTTTTCATGACCCTAAGTTATCACTTTGGCGTGTCGGCCATTAGTATAGATTAAGCGTCGATCGTAGCAGTGTCGCTTGATGATGCTGCATTTCTGATATGTTGTAAGGGCACGTCTTAACAGTGTATATCCAAGTTTACAACCGAAGAAACGGACGGGAATACTTTTAGTGACCGAAAAACTTCGAAATTTTCGGATTTTGGCCTCTATGTACTAAAATGTATCTTGTGACAATGCAAAAAAAATGTTCTATTAATCCTAATCGAGGGAGAGAGAGAGAGAAAAATGAAAGGTCTGACCTGATATGCTATTTTAATTTCACTGACTAAGTTAAAGTTCGGGACTGCCGTCTTCTGAGGCGAGGTAATTTTCGTCACGAGCAGGCAAATTGGCAGAGTCTCGTTCCGCAAAGGCCGTGGAGGCAACTTCAAGTTAGCAAGACTGGCTAAAGTACGCTAATTCTTACAAGGTGCACTAAGAGCAACAATAAATACCCCCTCTCTCTCCCTCGCTTACTCTCCTCTCTCCCGATCTAAATCAATATAATATAATATTCTATAAACTAATTTACATATTTTTTAATGTACAATAATACAACATAGATGCATCTTTTGGAATACCCAACATATATATTGTGCCGTATTTCGGCACGTTTTCTTTTACTATAAATAATTTAATTTATTTTTAATTATGCCTAGAGTCGTAAGATATTATAGACTTACAGTCAATTTAACTAAGGTGCAATTTTTCCTAGTTTCTACCCCCACCTCTTTTAATTAGAACTCTAGCGCCGTTAGTTACTTTTTCTCCCGCACATTGGCGGTTGGACCGTTTTAAACGACGTAGTCTAATTTGAGCGGTGTTTTAGATGGGAGCTTCAGTTACAACTATGTCTCTAGTGGTAGCCACATGCCTACATTAATACATTTTGTGTGTATGAAGATTTGTTCAGGTATTTTTTATTCCTTTCTTTACCTTTTACCCCATTACCTATTCTCCTATATTATTATTAAAAGCCTGCGATTTTTCATTACACACGTAAACCTGGTAGAGAAACCACTAAGTCGGCTACCACAAAATGTACGCATTCAGTTTTTTATCATCTACCATTTAGATTATAGAAGATACAGATATTCAGGTGAGCTGATCTTTTTCTTACCCTCTTTCCTTTCAGTTTATTACCTTGTAATAAATTTTCAGGCTAAATTTATTTCTTTATTACAACATTTCTATGGTCCTCCATTCTATGCGACGAAACGCCAATTAAGTATATTAAATTCGATTGGCTACGTAAACTCGAAAGAGAAAATTTAAATGATTTCGTTCTTAAATTCTTTTTTTTCTCTTACACTACCAGAGGGATTAATCACTTTTTGCCGTTTAATTATTACTTCAAGGTTACTAATTTCATTTTTGCATTTTTTCAGATTTCCCCTACGAGCACAGACCCCTGCCAAAATTTGCAATTTTTATATTTGAATTTATAGTTTTAATTTCATGAATAATACAGACTATCGTTGTTTACATTCACCATTTACGTATTTCATCGCACAGCGTATTACACAGGTTCAGAGTCCTATTGCTACAGCATTAACCACTGTTTATGTATCTAATTTACGATTTAATTTTTCCCTTTTTTCTCTTAAAAAAAAAAAAATTTTAGCAATTCTGTAAAAATGACCAAACCAGAGGAGGTTAAAACTAAATTAAATAAACTTGTTGATCTTAGATCAACTATTTTTGCAAATGTTACGTCTATTATTGATGCTATTAAACCACTTAAAGTGGATAATATAGCAAAGGTCCAAGCCTATGCCAATCGACTTCCTTATTATGACGAAAAGTACCGTAAGGTACAGTCCGATATACAAGAACTTAACCAGTTACTCCCCACGGAAGACCGCGTCGATGTCGTATCAGCAGAGTCAGCCTTCTTGGGCTTGGTGGTTGAAATAGAATCATTTTTAAAAAGGCTTGAGGCACAACTAGCTGCGCCTCCTCCAGCAACTACTTCTCTAACACCTTCTTCATACATGCTTCCAAAAATATCTTTACCGAGTTTCTCGGGTAAAATTGAAGATTGGCCAGATTTTATATCCCTTTATGATTCCTTGGTTCATTGTAATACCTCTTTAGATAATATACATAAATTTCAATACCTTCGGTCAGCAGTTAAGGGCGAAGCTTTGGCATTAATTTCAGGTTTTCAAGTTTCAGAGGCTAATTATTTGTTAGCTTATCAAACACTTGTTAACCGTTACCAAAATAATAGAAGAATTGCTTCTATGTACCTTAATAAAATTTTATCTTTTAAATCTTCAAACCCACCTAACTCTTTAGCTAATTTGAGACAATTACTTAATGTACATCAAACTTCTGTAAATGCTATAAGTGCACTTCAAATTCCTAATTTAGCAGATTTTCTACTTTTTTCTTTAACTTAAAAAAATCTTGATCCTGTACTTCGAAAAAAGTTTGAAGACCTACTAATATTCCGTCTTATGAACAATTAATTAAGTTTATCACCAAACAGGTGAGAACCTTAGAACTAAATGAAGGTTCTGAGAAACCTAGCACTAATTTCAGTAAACCTAAATCAACCACCCAGGCTTTAACAGCCGCTATTAATTCGTCTAAACCTCAGTCATCTTCTAATTCTTCTTCTTCAATATGTGGCTTTTGTAATGATAAATCCCATACTATATATACATGTGACCAGTTTGGTCGTAAATCTCCTAGAGAAAAATATAATTGGATTAAGGCACAGAAATTATGTGTAAATTGCCTTCGGCATCCTGCAAAATATACTTGCCATAGTAAAGCTACTTGTACAGTATGTCATCATCCTCACCATTCTTGATTACATTTTGGTTCTTTACCTACTACAAAGAAATCTAATAACAATGTTTTTGCAGGACACACTAATAATACTCAAACTACTGTAAATCAACCTGGATCGAGTTCCGGTACTGCCGAAGCCACTCCTCCTCCTTCTTCGTGTGTTGCTGGTATCACTGCCTTAACTTCAACACAGTTTAAAACTACAACAATTTTATTGGCCACATGTTTAGTAAAATTACAGGTATCAGCTCATAATTCTGTTATTGTTAGAGCTCTCCTGGATTCAGGTGCAGGAGCTTCTTTTATTTCTGAAAGATGTGCTCAATTATTACAATGTACTCGTTCGCGAACTCCTATACCCGTTAGCGGAATAGGTCATTCTCAAACTAAAACTAAAGGTTCATGTTTTCTTTCTACTTTTACTTTAAAAGGCAGAATTGTTTCTGAAAATCACCCCTATTTTATTATGGACTCCCTTACAAATAATACTCCACAGGTTCAAATATCCTCAGCAGTTCGTACTGCAACTAATCAACTTCGTTTAGCGGATCCTTCTTTCGATTCGCCGTCTCCTATTGACTGCATCTTAGGTGCAGACATAGCTGCTATCGCCTTGGAAGGTGGTTCTCCAGTTGTGTTAGGGCCAAACTTTCCTACTGCCGTTCCATCTGTGTTCGGTTATATTTTAATGGGCTCCGCCCCCAGGAACCCTGATTCGGCCTTAATTGCAACCCCTCTTGGGTTTTCTACTACTCCTCCTTCCGTTAGTAGCTTTTATGCCGATCCTTCATCGGACTTACATTTATCTCTTGAGCGCTTTTGGAGTGTTGAAGAACCTCCTAAGGCTATTTCTACACCTTCTCATGAGGATGAATTCTGTGAAACCTTTTTTAAAGAAACTACCGCTCGAACTCCATCAGGTCGTTACCAAGTTAGACTACCTTTTCTACCTTCTACTACTCACACCCTTGGTGACTTATAAAACTGCTTACGCGCGATTTACTGCTCTAGAGCGTAAATTCGCTTCTAATACTGAATTTAAAACTCAATATTGTTCCTTTATGGACGATTATTTACAACAAGGTCATATGACTCTTGCTAACGGTCCCAAGCATTATTTTATACAACACCATGGTGTGTTTAAATCACATGGTGACACTTCTAAAATTAGAGTTGTTTTTAATGCAACTTCTAAGACTACTACTGGTCTTTCTTTGAATGATCTTCTTTATGCTGGGCCAAAATTACAACCTTTACTTTCTGATGTTATATCTTTATTCCGTCAATTTTTATATGTTTTTGTCTGTGACATACGTCAAATGTTTCGGCAGATTGCCATACATCCTGAAGATTATCCTTTTCAATGTATACTTTGGCGAAATGACCCTTCTAAACCAATTCAAACTTATTATTTAACTACCGTCACGTATGGTACTAGGTGTGTACCCTATCTAGCTTTGCGTACATTTTCTCAACTGGTGGAAGATGAAGGAATTAATTTTCCTTTAGCTGCTTCTTCATTAAAATCCAACATTTTTGTTGATGATATAGCTGTAGGGGTTAATTCTTTAGACCAAGCGTTACTTTTAAGAAATGAAATTATTTCTCTTTTGGCCAAAGGAAATTTTCTTTTAAGAAAATGGATTTCAAATCACCCTTCTTTATTAAAGGATATTCCTCAAGATCACTTACTTGAACCATCCACTTTAGTAGTTCAGCAATCTATCTCCTCTATTAGGTACCTTATGGGATCCTAGCGAGGATACTCTTTCAATTCCTGTTGATATTTCTATTCCTAATAATAAAACTATAACTAAGCGTATTGCATTATCTTATATTTCACAAATTTTTGACCCTCGTGGTTGGGTAACACCTTTTATTTTGAGAGCTAAACACTTTATGCAGCGCCTTTGGTGCGTACCTCTTGACTGGGATACCCCTCTCAGTTCAGAATTACATAACGATTTTTTAACTCTTTTTGAGGATTGTTCTACTCTCTCTAAATGTACAGTTCCGAGACTCTTTTCTACTAATTCAAATAATTTATATATTTTACACGGTTTCTGTGACGCCTCTCAAACTGGGTAAGCCGCAGTTTTATATTTACAGTCAGTATCATGTAAAAATAAACCCGTTTTGCTTATGGCAAAAAGTAGGGTAGCTCCTGTAAAGCGAATGTCGATCCCACGTTAAGAGCTATGTGCAGCTCATCTGTTAGCTTCTCTGGTACAACATTTTCTAGAACTTTTTGGCCCTAGTAGTATAATTTCAGCTTCACATTTGTGGACCGATTCTCAAATTGTTTTGAGCTGGTTAAAAATAGAAATTTATAAATTAAAAACTTTTGTTGCAAACCGTGTTTCTCAAATTTCTCATTCTACCTGGCATCATGTTCTTAGTGCCAATAATCCGGCCGATTTGGCCTCTAGGGGAGCTTCTCCCGACAAATTAGCTAGGCATGAACTATGATTAGCTAGGCATGAGATATGGTGGCATGGACCTCCATGGATTTCAGATGAAACTTCTTGGCCTCAAACATCTCCTAAATTAATTTCAGATCCTACAGATTTAGAATTAACGCCTGTTTTACTTACTCAACCTGTTTCAAATAATTCTGATTTATTTAAAAACTCTAAATATATTTCTACTTGGACACGCCTTACTGGTGTAACCAAAGCTATTCTTTCTTGGCGTTGTTGTCTTAAGAATCGTAAACCTATAACATTTTCTGAAGCTAGCATTCGAGTTTGTTATTACATTCACATTGTACATTTTCTGATGAAATTGAAGCCCTAACAAAAAATAAAACACCAAGTTTACGAATTAAAAGATTAAACCCCTTTATAGATTCATGTGGTGTAATTAGAGTCGGAGGTCGACTATCGCATTCTAACGTTGTAAAATCGAAACATCAAATTTTACTGCCTAAATCACATCCTTTTGTTCACATTTTAATTGATCATTACCACATTACTTATTTTCATGCAGGTTTAACTTTTACTCAGTACCATCTTTCTTTAAATTTTTGGATTTTATCTGCTCGCCAAATTATACGATCTCGAATTTTTAAATGTATTAAATGTTTTAGAGCTGCTCCTGTACATAAAGTTCCACTAATGGGTGAATTACCTCCACCACGGGTGAATCCTTCACCTCCTTTTTTTCACACCGGCATGGATTTTGCTGGACCCTTTAGTGTGAAGTCTTCTCACTTGCGCAAGGCACCTATTATAAAGGCATATCTTTGTATTTTTATTTGTATGGCATCTAAAGCAGTACATTTAGAGCTTTCGCTTGATCTTTCTACTACTTCTTTCATTGACGTTTTACACCGTTTTATAAGTAGGCGTGGCTGTCCCTCACAGCTGTATTCCGACTGTGGCACTAATTTCATAGGCTCCTCTATACTCCTTACTAGACAGATAAAATCGTTTTTCAATAATCCTGATATTTCAACCTTAGTTAAATCTTTTTGTGATGAAAAGGGTATCAACTTTAACTTTAATCCACCCTCAGCTCCTCACCAAGGAGGACTGTGGGAACGTACCGTCCGTTCTGTTAAACACCATCTTACTCGAATGTTAAATAATCAAGTACCCACTTGGGTCAATTTAAACTCTTTATTAATCCGAATAGAAGGAATTCTAAATTCCAGACCTATAACTCCTATGTCTAGCAACCCTACTGACTTTGAGGCCCTGACTCCTGGTCATCTTTTAATTGGTCGTCCTCTTACTTCTCTACCTGAGCCTGAGGTTCATCCATCTCATTGTACTCCTGTTAACTTTAAATGGGTGCAATCTATGCACCAGTCTTTTTGGAAGAGATGGAGAGTTGAATATTTACCCTTATTGCAACCAAGGCAGAAATGGAACACTTCTTGTCCCAATTTAGTTGTTGGCGACTTAGTTATTATCGATGAAGCCAATTCACCTCCTTCTACGTGGCCTTTAGGTAGGATATCTGCTGTGCGCGCTGGGGAGGATGGTGTGGTTCGGCAGGCCGAGGTCTTAATTCCGACAGGCAAGTATTTGCGACCAGTAGTGAAGCTTTATAAGCTTCCTATTTACAATTAAGCTTTAATTAATTTTTACTTTTTTTTTTTAAAAGAATACCTTTTTTGTTTGTTTTTTTTTCACTTATTTTTTCTAGGTTTCTAGATGTGCGGAGTCTGTGCTCGGCGGGGTTCGCTGCGGCACCTTTATTTTGTCTTTTCCAGGTACCTATCCTGAACCGGTGTGCCGTATTTCGGCACGTTTTCTTTTACTATAAATTAATTTAATTTATTTTTAATTATGCCTAGA
Source organism: Arma custos (assembly GCA_037127475.1). Taxonomy (NCBI): domain Eukaryota; kingdom Metazoa; phylum Arthropoda; class Insecta; order Hemiptera; family Pentatomidae; genus Arma; species Arma custos. The sequence continues at coordinate 16,653,280 of CM073761.1, read as the reverse complement.
GTCGTGAGATATCATAGACTTACAGTCAATTTAACTAAGGTGCAATTTTTCCTAGTTTCTACCCCCACCTCTTTTAATTAGAACTCTAGCGCCGTTAGTTACTTTTTCTCCCGCACATTGGCGGTTGGACCGTTTTAAACGACGTAGTCTAATTTGAGCGGTGTTTTAGATGGGAGCTTCAGTTACAACTATGACTCTAGTGGTAGCCACATGCCTACATTAATACATTTTGTGTGTATGAAGATTTGTTCAGGTATTTTTTATTCCTTTCTTTACCTTTTACCCCATTACCTATTCTCCTATATTATTATTAAAAGCCTGCGATTTTTCATTACACACGTAAACCTGGTAGAGAAACCACTAAGTCGGCTACCACAAAATATACGCATTCAGTTTTTTATCATCTACCATTTAGATTATAGAAGATACAGATATTCAGGTGAGCTGATCTTTTTCTTACCCTTTTTCCTTTCAGTTTATTACCTTGTAATTAATTTTCAGGCTAATAAATTTATTTCTTTATTACAACATTTCTATGGTCCTCCATTCTATGCGACGAAACGCCAATTAAGTATATTAAATTCGATTGGCTACGTAAACTCGAAAGAGAAAATTTAAATGATTTCGTTCTTAAATATTTTTTTTTCTCTTACATATGTATATATACAATAGAATAGAATATAAAACAAACTATATTATGGGACCAAGTCCCTTTAGAATAACTAACATGAACAGAAAAATAAACATAATACCTATTTATCTGGCCAGAAGGCTATATAATAACACAAATGATGGAGTATTTATAAAGTACCAACCAAAATAAGAAAAATAAAAATGAAATAACTAATTGAGCAAATCTTGACAGGATTTTAACCAATTTTAGAGAATAAATATATTAATAACAACAGTTACTAAATAAAATAAATGAATGGGCTAGCATGCAATACATTATTTTATAATATATATTGATATATAGAAATATTGTCTAGGAATGGGAGGGAAGAGCCACTTTAACTCATCATAATGGTATGACAAGCGGGGTCATATATAATTAATTATCAAAGGATTATGAAATGACACATTAAAATATATTTTTATTTAGATTATTTAAAAATACATATTTAATAATACAAAAATATTATTAATGCTTAATCTCAAAAAATAGTAGAAAACGGTGTCACCATTCTTCTATTTGTGGGTAAAATATTATATTATTCAAATCATATCCAAATTCTCGCAGCCCATTTTAGTAATTAGCCGCCAGAATACCTAAAAACAGATAATCAAATAAAATGAAATGTTCATAATAAGTAACTAGGATTCACAATACAGTACAGTTAAGGGAATGAATGTTAAAAGGAATATATAATATATAATAGAACACGCTTAACACGCATATATATATATATATATATATATATATATATATATATATATATATATATATATATATATATATATATATATATATATACATATACAAAGAATATATAGTGTAAAGAAGAACAGCAAATGGGAAAATGGTTTCTTCTTAACATTCTTGATGACATTTTGTTTATGAGATTATTGGTATCTCTAAATGACTCTGATTTCAAAGTGTAGTAAATTTCGTTTTATTATTAGTTCAAGAGATTTATTTTTTTAAGTTTATTTAGTATTCATAAAACTAAACATTTAGACTTAGAGGATTTTATTTTCCTGCCAATGTTCGCTGCTTATCAAACTTCCATAATTAAAAAAAATATGTTACTGCAATAATTAGGAAGCTGAATTCATTATCCATATCTAATCCAAATCAACAACGTTTAGATTTTATGTTTTTTTTAAGGGATAAATAGTACTGTAATTTTATTTTTAAAATCCTGAAATTTAAAAATATGTATGCTTGTGTGAGTGTGTGTGCATAAAAAAAAACTGACTTAAGGCAAACATTTACGATTTAGGAGAGACAGAGGTTCCGGGTTCGAATCCCGGCCGGGGAATTTCTTTTCTCTTTAAAATAATAATTTTAGATTTAGATTTTTCTAACAATCCTTATTTAGGCTTGTTTTGAGACGCAAAAAAATAATATTTAAAAAAAAATAATATAGCTTTTTTCAGTGAATTTCATAATTTTTTCAAACAATTTCATACACTTAAACCCACGAGGTATTGCTATCAAGAACTCACGTAGAATTCAATGGGGGATTATATTATGGAATTATTTAGAGATATATAGTGTTTTGTTTGTTTATTTTTCTATGCAGGAGAATTATTCGCAAGATTGGTTGAACGAGAAGGTCTTACAATCAAGGATGCTGCAATTCAATCAGGCTTCAAACCCCAAACAGCGTACGCTATTTACAAAAAATAAAAAACAAATGACGGTAAAGTTATCGACAAAAAAAGAGGTAGTACCCATCGTATAAGATTGATACCCGAAACTCTTGCTGCGATTGAGGAAGTAATTGAAGAAAACGCAGCCTACACCTCATAAGAAATAAAGGAGAAACTGTCTCAGCGAAACATTAATCTTTCCATCTCCACTATTCATAGAGGACTATTTCAGTTGAAAATTACGTTAAAACGTGCTTCAAAAGAGCTTGACCGTATGAACTCGGAGTTAAGCAAAGAAAACAATACGCTCTAGATTTTGAAAGCTGGATACCTCAAAATTGCTCTCCCATCGTCTTCATTGATGAAGCCGGATTTAACTTACATGTAACAAAAAATTCAACAAGAAGGTCAAAAGCTAATACGAAAGCTATTGTGACTATGCCGACAGTACGAGGGAGGAACACAACTCTCGGCTTGGCTATCAACAACCAACAGGTCGTTCACTTTTCTGATATGGCTTCTGGGACTTGTAATAGTGATTGATTTTGCCAGTTTTAATTGAATTGCTTGAAAAACTTGATCAAGATAACTTTGACCCACAAAACTGAGCAGGTTAGAGAAGTTATGGAGAAGTTAATTAAGAAAGTAAAATATCGAACAAAAAGGAAATATGCTCTTACAAACTCAAAGACCCAGTAAAAGCGAAAGAAAACCAAACAGAAGTGGACAAAAGAAGTAGACATCCGAATAATTAATGGAAAATATATGTCATTGCATATTTATTTTATTTATTAATTTCTTTTTTTTAAGGACAAAGTATATATCAGTTTTTGCACTTCAACAAACCGCTAAACACATAGTTTTATAACTATTGTATATGATGAAAATTTTGTTTAAAATGCTTGCCTTACATGGGCCTTCAATTTTTTTTTCGATAATCGTAAAAATTGTCAAGTAACTTGTATAAAAAGTTAAGGATTACTCTAATGATTCACACAAAACATAGAAACAATTCAAGGCTCTGTAAATTAAATGAACCGGTACTGAACTGAATTCCATAAAGAAAATAGAACCAGAGACATAAAATAAAATGTTTAAGAATTTATTTCATTTCATCCTTGTAAATGCATGCACTCTAAAATTTATTGATATTTGTTAGATATCATAAATTCAGCTTTAGAATGGTTGTAGCAATCTTGAATTTAGATAAAACACTTAGGATTTGAGAATGAAAACAAACAAAATTTGATATTTTTTATTTTCATGAAAATTCTCATTTAAGCTATTTTAAGGATGGTGAGAATGAATCTGGCAAACTATTTCTTTAAATAGAGTAAAATATGTTTTTATACTATTCGTTTGTTTCATTTGTTTAATTAGTCTTGAAAGTATATAAAAATTGTCTTCAATTAAATAAAAAAATCTACCATGATATAAAATCATACCTTGATTTACTGATATCTGGAGTATGGCATATAAGTTGAAGCAGAAAAAGCTTGATTAGATAGAGATGGGTCATCATGGGTTTGAGTTACGATGTAGGGCAATGATGGAAAGAAGGTGGATCTTGGATCATCATTCATGAATACATCAGATGGTCTTGCATATGTAATCCTTGGAAGCATAAGTGGGAAGATACCCTCATTGATGTTTGGTGGGCCAAAGAAATGGTTCGCCGATAGTTGATTCATTTCAAATAGCCTCGCTGGTGGTCTAAATGAAAGTGGTGGGAACAATCCAGCCATGGGAAAAGGGATATTATTGAACCCAATGGTCATATTTACTGGCCTAGGGCAATATCCAGATCTAAGCATTTGGTTGTAGGAAAAAGGCATCATATGAGTGTTATAAAAATCAGTACTATATCCAGATTGGCCAGATTCAGAATTTTCACAATCAAGCATTTGATTGCTTGGAAAAGACATCATATTATCAAAATTCTCATTATTAGATTCTGGAATATGCATAGATGGATCATAAATCAAATTTTCAGAATCTGGCATTGGATTGTGAGGGTTTTGCTGCATCTCATATAAATTAGATCTATAAGATCGAGTACTGCATTCAGGTTGATCAAACTCATGATTTTCAAATCTAGGCATCTGGTCGTTGAGTAATGGCATCATATGAGTGTCATTATACTCACCTACATCTTGCGCATTCGAACCCCGTCTTAAAACATCTTGGGATGAATGGTTATTTATTTCATCATGATCCCTAATGCTTGAGGAGGAAAGGTTGAAGGCAACGCTTCTTTTTTTTTTCAGACGAGATTTCGTAATTTTTCTTTTTGATATCAATATCGACCTCAGAATAGGCATCTTATGAGTGTCATTATCAGTTGTAGACCTGTGCCTAGATTGAGAAGCGCCAAAATCAATAGAATTAGGTGAATGGCGCATATCAGTCGTGGGACTCTGTGGTCTGTGCAGAAGTGATTTACTTTCTGCTTCACCGACATCTTGCACAGCATAAGTGCCTGGTCTTAAAACTTCTTGGGATGAATGGTTATCATTATGATCCCTAATGCTTGAGGAAGGCTCGAAAGTAACGCTATTTTTTTTTTGCACATCTGATTTTTTATTTTTATTTGTTGGTGTTGTTATCGGCTTACAGGCCCTAGGAGGGCCTCGACGAACCTTTCCGAGGGAATTAGTTTTCTTTTTCCTGTTCATTTGTAAATCTGAACTACTTTCTGCTTCACCTACATCTTGCACATTCGAAGTGCCTGGTCTAGAAACTTCTTGAGATGAATTGTTTATTTCACCATGATCCCTAATGCTTGATGAGGAAGGCTCGAAAGTAGCGCTATTTTTTTTTTGCAGATGTGATTTTTTCTTTATATTTTTTGATGTTGTTATCGGCTTCCAGGCCCTAGGAGGGCCTTGACGAACCTTTGCGAGAGAATTAGTCTTCTTTTTCCTGTTCATTTGTAAATCTGAAAAAAAAAAGTAATAGCATTATAAAATTGTACGGGAGCATTTCTAAACAGTTTAGAAATGATATATTGGGTACAGGGGCACCACAGTAGGTAGGGTGCTGAGTTATTCACATGAAAACTATTTATTATTTTAACAGCTATGAGTCAATCCTGTGGGATATAGAGACACACCTGAGGCTCACTTACATCAAAAGCGGTTGAGCATGATCTCACCGAAAACAAGACTTATCACAACTGTGGCTTAGAAAAATTACAGTTAGTACCATGTACTGAGCCCTGTTAACTGTCATGGGCTGTTATGGTACTGGCAGTTAATGACGTTTTGAGGTGAGTTTGCCTTATCACTTTTTAGAGTCTTAAGGTTGATTAAAAATCCTTCCCTTCTGCAAGAACATAAGTTATGTTAGTATTTGCTGAGAAAGAACAGTACGATGTTAAATTTGAAAGGTAAGCTTGTCGTGCTGTTAATCCAGTAAGATCACTTTGTGTGTGTGTCTACTATGTCTAGGACATATATAGAATTGAATAGAAGAGAATAGAAAAATAATTTTATTCTGGGACCAGGTCCCTTAAGAATAACAGAAGTGTAAATATATCTGACCAAAAGGCTACATTATTGGATTACTACAATATTTACATGACATGAAATTAAATATGAACTAAAAGGTATGTTTTAATATAAAATAAAAAAAGTAATACAAAAAATAGCATACAAATTTACAATAAAAATAAATAGGCTAATGGAAAAGTACATAAGAACATCTAATAATATAAAAAAATAATATCATTATGAGAGGAATATTTACCGTAATTTATCGATCAATTGGGTTGAATATACCTATTAATTTTTATTGATTTGAGAGCATCTGTTTGGGAATTTAGGAAACGTAGGAGTATTTTGGATTTGAATGTGGGTAAAGAAGACGCATGACAGATATCGGGTGTGAGTGGATTCCAAAGACAGGTAGAATGGGCGAGAAAGGAACGCTTAAAAGTTTTGGTTCCGTGGGAACGGATTTAAAGGAGGGAAAAGCGAGATCTTGTGCCCTGGGATTGGATAGAGACTTTGAATAGTAGGATACTGTAGATATAAGATGGATGTCGTAAGTTGATGGTTTGGTATAAGAGAGAACCTAGAAAACAGAGTCTAGGAAGGGAAGAGCCACTTTAACTCACCATAGAGGTGGGACACATGAGACTTCCTCGGGGCTTCGAAGACAAACCGAAGTGAGCAGTTCATAAGTCTCAGTCTTTCCTCAAGCTTGTTCGAGAGCCCCCCATAAGCCATGCAGCCATAGTAAAAGTGTGGAAAGATGAAAGAAGTGATGAGGAGCTTACGGATAAGTAGTGATTGAAGATGCCGGAAACGATAGAATAACTTTAGGGAGCTTATTGATCGACGGGAACTTTGGGCAATGTGAAGTTTTCAGGAAGGGGTTTGGTCCGTGGTTTGTATATGGATGTGTATAAAGAAAACGAAGTCACTAATACATGAGCGCTTTTCTTCGCGCTTGTATTTGCTGTGATACAAAGGCTACTTGATATGACAGCTGTTATAATTATAGACATATGAGAGAGTACGGTTATAAGGTATGTTTATAATTATGTGTGCTCAGTATGTTAAATATCTGAGTTTATTTCTTACCTTTGTCTTGAAAGTAATATAGTGAATACTCAATAATAAACACATTTGTTCTTAGTTAATTTATTAACACAACGAGCATAGCAAAGAACTGTAGGGATACAACCTGGAGGGAGGTAAACAACAATTCATACCAACTCAATTATCTTTGACACAGTACACTGAAATTAACTCCTGAAAGACATAAAAAACATGAACTAAGGCTTTAAATGACTAAGGGGACACTTTGGGAAATGACCAATCCGATTTGGCAGCAATTGCTCTAAAAGTCAAAGGAATTGTTGGCCATTTTAAACACAGCACTAGCTCAACAAAAAAGTTTTTAGATGTTCAAAAACAAAACGGACTTGAGCCGAAAAAATTATTCAAGATGTGGCAACGAGGTGGAATTCCAACTATGACATGCTTTCGCGGTTTACTTTGCTGGAAACATAAGAACCACTTTTGCTCTTCTTAACAAAGAGATTGTGACGCGATTGAACTTGGGAGATGGGGCTCCGAGGGGCGCATGACCGTTCGGTATAATAATGGGGGTATAATCGGATGCGATTTAATGGGGTGAGTAGGAGCCAGGATAAGGTGTAATAACGTTGGTGGATAGTGAAGATAGGAAAAAGGGTGTATAAAGGCTTACGTTTACGGAGGAACGGCCAGGGAAAGATCGGGGCGATTAATGAAACGGAAGATTGGCGCCACGCCATTAAGAAGGAATTCAAGGATATATTTTTTAATGAAAGTGAGATCCTCAGTGTTACAGGGCAGATGGTACACGAAATCCCGTTAAAACAGGACCGGGTGATATACGTTAAAGAACGTCGGTAACCGCAAGCATTACGGCAACACATATGGGAAGAGCTACACAACCTTAAAATGCAAGGAATCATCATAGACAGTACGTCGCCGTACAACAGCCCTGTGTGCAGTAAAGAAAAAGAGTGTGGACGGCGAGAAGTACCGAGTCGTAGTGGATTACCGAAAGCATAAGAGAACACTGTGGACGAACGCTATTCCATTCCGCGATTTGATGACATTTTAGACCGAGTTGGAGCGGTGACGATTTTTAACACCCTTGATCTGAAGGCAGGTTACCAAATTCGGATGCACCCACGAGACCAGCACAGCACAGCGTTCACCTTTGAGCGGGATCATTTCGAATTTACACGGATGCCCTTCGGTCTGAAAAACGCGCCTATCACTTTCCAAAAACTTGTGGATGAGTTTTTGCGTGGACTGGGCGAGTCGTTTTGCCAGGTATACATGGATGATTTACTCGTATTTAGCAAATCAGAAGAACGCCACATTGGAAGTAGTGTACAAGCCGGGAAGGGAAAATATTGTAGCGGATTGGCCATCACGAGCGGTGCAAATTCCCCCGAGATATCCCGAGATAACGAAACATTCGACCGCGAACGGACACTGGACGGAGAAGGAGTAGGCGGAACAGACCACCAGGTCGACAGGGCCTTCTCTGATCAAGATGAATCAGGCGACGAGAGACCAACTGAGATGGAGGAGTTAACAGACGAAGTCAGTAACAGCAAGCCTCGCCAGATTATTTGGAAGACGAGGACCACGGGACCTTTGAAAATTGAGTACTCCAAATATGAAAAATATGAGATAGTCATTATTTGGTCCCAACCCGGAATTAAAGAAGAACAAATGTGCCGGGTGCTGTAGAACGTATCAAAAACAGGTGCAACCCACTACCTCTACGTTGGAAACGCGACGATTTGGGATAAGATCCGAAAATTGTGAAGGACTGAAAAAATAGGATTAGATCGATCAATTATCCGATGCTGTCTTATGGTCGAAACGATTCGTTATACCGAACAACAAAAGGAGTTGGCACTCGCATATCACCAAGGAAAGAGAAACCACCGAGGGATTAATGAAACAATGGCGGCGTTGAAGCGGAAATATTATTGGGTACGAATGCGAAAAACAGTTGAAGAAGTGATAAGCGAATGCCAACTTTGTAATCTACGAATGATCGACCCAGTAGGGATACAAACAGAGACAAGTACACCTAAGGTACCTTTAACCGAACTCCAGGTCGACACTTTTACGTGGCGGGGATTCAAATGGGTGACAATGATGGATACCTTCAGCAAGATAGCCATGGCCCACCCGGTGAAGGAAAAATCAGCGGCAGCGGTCAGTACAGCCCTCCAAACGTGGTTCCAGTTTTATGGAGTGCCTGATAAGATTTCCTCAGACGGGGGTAGGGAATTTGACAATGCGCAACTTAGGAAAGAGGTGAAAGATTTAGACGTCGCCTGGCATTGGAATACGCCGGGGCATCCCAAAAGCAGGGGAGGGGAATCGAAAGGCTTCACAATATTCTAGGGGAACATCTGAGAGTATTTCACGCGACAAGGGATTGGAAGCAGATGAGGCAATGCCCCGGGCCATAGCGGCATATAACCACTCCATCCGCATGGCTACTGGATTTTCCCCCTTTCGAGACCCTTTTTGGTCTACATGCACGACGGTGAGATAGGGGCGGTACGGTCGTGGATCAGGACATGGCAGGACGATTGATCGCAAATAGAATATAGCTCAAAAGAATATGGGGGAAAGCACACGGAAGGATGGCCGCGGAAAAGAGAAAGAGAGTAGAGCGGGAAAACCTGGGAGTATAAGATATTACGGGCAATATCAGGATAGGTACCATTGTGTACAAGAAAATTGTATCGAACCGTGCTAAGGAGGTTTTGCGTTATGAAGAGCCATTCAGAGTGATTGCTATCAGAGAGCATAACTTAGTCACTATTAAGAATGTGGCTGAGCCCAGAAAACATAGAACTGTTCATATCGAAGAGCTCAAGATTCCAGCTGGGGAAGCAAATCCATAACTGTATACTTTACGTTATTTGTCTTTCACGTTATTGCTGAGGAAGCGTTTCTTGTTTATATTTTTTTTTATTTATTTAATGTGTTATCTGAAATACTTTTGGAGCTTATGTTAGAGGTGCAGTGGAACAGTTTATTTTATTTTCATTTCTCTTATGGGAGTTTTTGTAAATTAACTTATTTTTATATAAATATTTTTTGTTATTACGAATGATAGTAATGTAGATTAAGCTAGCAGTAAGGTTTTTTTTTACATAAGATAAGATTCATGTAATTGGTAATTTCTTTTTTTTTGTATGTTCTTTCTCTGCAATTTTTGTTTTTGAATTTAGGAGGATGTTCGTTAACTGGCAGGGGAGATTTAAGACAAGACGATGATTGCACAGTCGCTAATATCAAGCTGGCATTGTAAACAGCTGTTAGAAACTATAAATAGAGGTTCAACATAAAGTCAGTATTAAACCAGTACTCGTGCGTGTTGTTTCATCTTTATTTTCCTTTTTTTACATATTTTGTTTCTGGAAATATATAAGTTTTGTCTATATTCAGTAGGTCCGAGAATCGGATGTAAACTATTTTTCATACCCCTAAGTTATACGTGTCGACCATTATTATCGATTAAGCGTCGATCGTAGCAGTGACGCTTGATGACGCTGCATATTTGATATGTTGTAAGCGCATGTATTAGTAGTGTAAATCCAAGTTCGCATCCTAAAAAACGGACGGGAATACTTTTGGTGGCCGAAAAACTTCGAAATTTTCGGATTTTGTACAGTTTTTGGCCTTTATCTCCTAATCGGTGCGTTTTAGGAAAAAGCACAAATAACAACTTTTAAAGAAGATTGAAATTGCTATAATTTGAGCCCAAATGCAGCTCTGTAGGTTTAACAGATCATGAGTTAAGCTGCAATCATATAATAATTCACCGGAATCTTAGCTCTATCTAATATATAAAATTCTAGTGTCACAGTGTTTGTAGCAGAACTCCTCCGAAGCGACTTGACGACTTGGTCATCAAGAATATCAGCAGGAATGTTATTGAAGGTTCAATGTTGAATGGAATCTTTAAAGGAGAAGTTGTTGTGTAGCCATGTATGCTATATGTATTCCAATAATACCATCAGAACCCATAATATTTGTATATAATATTAACCATTTGATATACGCTTGGCTATTCCTATGACCATCAGCAAGTCTCAAGACCAGTCAATGCCCATTACCGGTTTGGACCTAGAACATCCATTTTCCTCCCATGGACAATTATATATCGCATGCTCACGTGTTAGTAAACCATCTAATCTATTTGTATAAGCAAAGGACAGATTAAAAAAGAATATTGGTCATCGATTAGCGCATAATAAATTGAAATAAATAGTTATAATTTAAAAAAATATTAGTAGTTATAATTAAAATCAACCATGATATACCTTAATCTAATGTTTATACCTTATCAGTTAAGATTTTTGTATATTATTAATTTATTATATACTGTACTTAGATATAAGATGAATAAAATGTAAATTAAGAAATCTATTTAATTCATCTTTTCCATTCATTCATTATTTTAACGTAAGATTTTTTTAAAACGATTACAACAGCCACAGCAACGCTTTGGCTGTGTCAATATACATATATATATATATTAAACGTCAGCATCATGAAAAGGCCAGCAATACATGAAAGTAATTAGGGATGGGTAAGGTTACATCAATCTGACCTTATCTGATACTTATATCAATTGATACAAAAGTATCAGGTACATTTCGACTTTATCTGATACGTGCATCAGATAAAAAGTATCAGATTGATACGACCTTACCCATCTCTACATGGAAACAACAAACACTATTGAATCTAAACCAGGCATAAGCCAAACGTTGGAAAAACTGTTTGCTAAATTGATTGAAGATAAGCAGTAAAAATCTCAAACTCAAAATTTAGAGAGAATTGCAAAGAATTTTATTATAGAGTATTTCACTAGCTGAAGCTCGAATGCTAGCCAGTGGATTGAGGATTTTAATAAAGAATGTGATCGTTTCAAAATTAACGAAGACGAAAAGGAAATTTTAATTTTAATACATTTCTTGAAATGCTATTGTTGTGTACAGTGGTACATCTTCATGCTAATTAAATTTGGAGTGGAATCGAAACGGGACAATGAGAACAATGAGAACAAAGTATGGTCACCCGTTAGACATGCTCTCGCGTTTAAATATCAGTCAGGTTCATAGCTTGATTACGCTTTAAAAAAAAAAATTATTACTCGAAGTTTGAAAATCAATTGATACTGGGACACTTATAGACCTCATAGCATTTGGCTTACCCAATTATGTGGCAGATAAAATTGACAAAGAAACTTTACAAGGAAATAGGGAAATTGGAACATCTTGTTGGAAAGAATAGGTACGATAAAAAAATAAGTAGAAGAAAAAACATGCCAAATTGGTATTCGAAAAAAAAAGAGAATCGTTACTATCTTGAGGAAATCCGATGGTTCAAAAATAAAAGTCAAAAGCAGTTTTGAAATCTGGTAATACTATTAACTCTGAATCCGAAAGTGAACTGAAGGAGAAGAATCCAAAAAGTTGCCACCATTAATAAGAGTCAAACTACTATTAAATGAAACCTTAAAACTCTCAACAATTTATGTTTGAAATTTTTCATTAAATTAATGCAAAATTATTGGAAATACAGCCAAAATAACATACAGATTGTAAACTTGAAAACTATTAATGGTTAGTAGAAAACAAAAGGTATGGTAACTCTAAAAATAAAAATCTAAAATATAGAAAGAATTATGGATATATTTGTTGGAGAGATAATGAAAATTTTATATAGGATTTTCTAATTGGTTCGGAATGTATAAAAAATTTCAATTTATTAATCAATAAAAAATCAAGAATTAAAGCTAATACAATGTATCAATACAGAAGAAATGAAAGTGACTTCAATTGAAGAGGATACAAAAAACAACTATACAGAAAGTGATACTTCAAATTTAACAAATTTTAAAATTCTTGATGTAGTACGTGAACAAAATGAAGGTTGGTTTTTTTTGTTTTTTTGACATTCTATAGAACAAGAAACTAAACTCACAAAAAATTGTGAAATAAATTTCAATTAACATAATAGCACAGATGGATTTGAAATGATAGTAAACCATCTATATTTTTATCAACAATCAGGAAATTTATAAACTGATAGAAAAATACAAACCAGTCTTCGCCAAAGATAAATATAACGTTGGTACTGTAAGCCATTATGAAGTTCATTTCGACTTGATATCTAATAAATACCATTCAGATACACAATGCAAATATCAAAACTATTTGAGAAGATTTGATTGAAGAGTCTTATAGCCCATTTACTGCTTCAGTAGGCATATGAAAAAGAAGATAAAAAAAAAACAAGATTTGAACAAAATTGTCGTCCCTCAGTCACAACCTTTTCCGTTGATTGAGGATTTAACGGTTAAAACTGTAAATTGTATATATTTTTCAAGTTTAGAAATAAATTCAACATTTTGGTCAATTCCTTTGAAAACTCGAGACAGATCCAATGACCATGGACAAGGTCATTTTCATTAGACGTGTCGCCTATTTGGATTAAGGACTGGTCCCGCCATTTTCCAAAGAATATCGAGCAACATTATAAGAAAATACAAACACTCTAGTTTTGCAGTAAACTTATAGACATCATATTATTTTTTCAAAAACATATAATACATCTATTGTATCAAGACTAATGGAGGCTATTTTAACAGAGGGTTTTATACAAACATGTTCGAAACGTACTTTTGCAAATAATTATTCCAAATGTTAAGGCCATATGAAAACATTCAATCATATCTCTGAAAGATTATTTAACCTCTATCAAAAACTTCCCAGTCTTTATAAAACCATTTGAAAACATTAGCATCAAAACGAGGACATACGAGGAATTAGGTTAATTGATATATTATTTATCCCAATATAATTTCAAAATTAAATATAACCCAGGGAAATCCAACGAAGGAGTTACATATATTACATTTTGTTCATTGTTTTCATAGAAAAGAATTATTCATTACCCATATTACAAAAAAACATATGAATTTTGTAAATGGCGTAATTGATTTAATTGTGATAGTTTAAATACCGTATTCTTGAAATGCTCTTTTCCAGAAACCTACAGAAATAAATGCAGATAAATATAGAAATAAATATACGGAAAGATTTATCGTTAGTGAATATTTTGGACGATTATTTATCTCTTACTTTTTTTAATATATCTTTGATTATCCAAATAATACAGCACAAACATTTATTTAGCTGCATAAAAATTCCTGAAAGATGTAAAGAGACATGAAGTAAAGGCTTTAAATGTTCTTTGTCTTGTCTTTTAGGCTGAGTGAATGTTTTGTTAAAAATTAATGTAAGTATAGCGCAATTGTGTATTTATAGGGCAATCGATTATATATATTTTGATTCTCGAGGTCCAGCCAGTTCTTAAATTTCTTCTTAAGAATTTCTTTTTCTTCCGAAAGACTAGCAATAGCACTCACCGGTAACAAAAGTAACAGTGGTCCGCAATTATCTTCAAAAAACACAGCCACTTGTTTTTGCGAAAACATAAAGAACTAAAATCAAGATTAGGATAAATTAGAACTAAAATCAAATGTCGTATGTATAGTAAGGTAGATCCTATTTCGGGACATCGGAACAATACTTAAAATGTAGAATGTACCGACATAAATATAATTGTAATTCGATAATAAAAAACCCTAATAAACCAGATCAAACAGCTCTCACTACACATTTCAGAAAAACAAGAAATACATTTAAATTTTATAAACCTAAAATAATAACAAAGAGGAAAATAGTTACAAACGGAATATAAAATAAATGATAACTATAGAGAAGTATAAATATCGCGCTGTAAACAAAAAATCGGATGTTCGAGGTCTAAGCTCGTGTTATGGAAATTTAATTAATTTTTAATAAAATAATAATAGAAATAAATCTAATGTGATTCGTCCGATTAGCCATAGCAGCATAAAGTGACGTTAAATAAATAATCAATCAAACCCATCTTGCGGTATAAACATCTTTATTTTGCATATCTATTGCTACATAAATCCAATCCTTAAATAAATCAGAATTGATAATTAATAAGCCATTGGCCCTCCAGGTTGGGGGAACAATACTCTGACGGAGGAGGAAGCCAGGCAGATGGCATCAATGAAGTAGCCCTTTAATCTGAATCGTAGACAGCTGGGCCAATAATCCTTTCCTTCATATAATTAATCCTTTAATAATTTTATAATAAATAAAATTATTATGATACCTCAAGATAATAAAGCTTGACAATCAAGAAAGGTGCAACGCGGACCTAATCATACGGTTGGATATTGGAATGTTTGAATGCTATACAGGCTCAGAGCACAACTTTTGGAGGTCCTCGTTTGATAGGGAGCAATACAGTAGATATAACTGCAATACAGAAAATCAGATGGAATGGCAAAGGTCATGTAGAAAATATTGACACACACCATCTCCTAAAAGTGTGAAGACAGATCATATACATATTGTAGTATATGCAATGCGTAAACATTTGACATCAAGCCGGTTAGCCAACGGCTTACTTAGAATCAAGTGTAAATTCTTTCACTATATTTTGATTAGTTACCACTCACAAACTGAGAACCATGAGGAACATGATGACGAAGAGTTCTATAACTTGGTTGTAAACACAATAAATACATGTCCAAGAGCAGATACCAAGCCCGTCGCTGGTGACTTTAACGCTAAAGTTGAAAGAGTAAATCGGTTAGCCCAACAATCGAGAAGCATTGCCTACATGAACTAAGCAACGATAACGGACCTAGGCTGATAGATAAACTTCTGTGAATCATAGAATCTCATTATTGGAAGTTTTTTCCCATACAAAAAGATCCATAAAGGCACAAGGCGATCTCCTAATGGATTCACTGTTAATCAGATAGACCATATTTTGATAAGTACCAGACATAATTCAGATCTTTTTGATGTAAAAACATACTGAGGGGCAAATTTTGACTCCGATCACAACTTCGCTATAGCAAAAATAAAATCAAGGATTTCCAATATAAAAAAGAAAAAGGGCCAAAGAAGTAAAACATATAGCATGAACAAATTTAAGGACCCAGATGAGTTGGAGCGATAAATGCTTAGGGTTGAAGAAGGACTTGATGTCATCCATATGCATACATACGATGAAGAACAAATGTGCCTTAGTATCGAATGCCATTTTAGGAAAGCTGCCGATATTTCCCAATAAGAAACCAACCATAGACAGAACAATAAATAGGATTAAAATATTTACTGACTTTTGAACTCTGTAACTTATTAAAACGGTCATTTTTTTTTATACACCCTATTATATATATAAATAAATATATATATATAT